>CAWUFW010012012.1:0-571861 GCA_963921515.1 Calotriton arnoldi
ATGCCTACCACTACTACCACCCTTAGCCAGGGGGGCTGGATGCCCACCACTACTACCACCCTTAGCCAGGGGGGCAGGATGCCCACCACTACTACCACCCTCAGCCAGGGGGCAGGATGCCTACCACTACTACCACCCTTAGCCAGGGGGCTGGATGCCTACCACTACTACCACCCTTAGCCAGGGGGGCTGGATGCCTACCACTACTACCACCCTTAGCCAGGGGGCAGGATGCCCACCACTACTACCACCCTTAGCCAGGGGGCAGGATGCCCACCACTACTACCACCCTCAGCCAGGGGGGCAGGATGCCTACCACTACTACCACCCTTAGCCAGGGGGCTGGATGCCTACCACTACTACCACCCCCACTCATAGGATGGACAATGCATGACACAACAAGCACACCACAACCTAGGGAATGCAAGATTAAGACATCCCCCCACCACCATGACAAGCGTGTGTAGGCTGTGTCAAATGCCTACAACACCGAACATGACTTTGAACATACAATGTGACCCCCTAGCACATGTGCCACACATATATGTGTGTGGCACCCACAATGCAAGCAGCCCATGACCATTGTGGCAATGGGGCCTAAACCCCCATCATCACAGTGACCAAAAGGTAAGTGTGGGGTCCATAGCTCGAAGCACATTTTGACCATTGTGGCAATGGGGTCTAAACCCCCATCATCACAGTGACCAAAAGGCAAGTGTGGGGTCCATAGCTGAAGCACATTTTGACCATTGTGGCAATGGGGTCTAAACCCCCATCATCACAGTGACCAAAAGGCAAGTGTGGGGTCCATAGCTGAAGCACATTTTGACCATTGTGGCAATGGGGTCTAAACCCCCATCATCACAGTGACCAAAAGGCAAGTGTGGGGTCCATAGCTGAAGCACATTTTGACCATTGTGGCAATGGGGTCTAAACCCTCATCATCACAGTGACCAAAAGGTAATTGTTGACAAAGAAAGAGCTGCAACTGCCAAACTGCATGGATCATTCCTGGTCACAGAACCAAAAACTCATCTGTGGCAAAGTAGTGTATGTGTCCCATTGCAACATAAATTGGGGGAGCCAAATACTGCAGTGCAAATGAAACATTCCTTTGGCCATGTGCAGACAAACAACACCCATGGGGGCTGAGACCGTCAACAGTCATCAATGACACAATGACAGAAGTGACCATCAGAATGCAGAACCACATATTTGCACCAATGGGCACACAAATGCAGATATCCTGTGGAGACAGCAGATGTGAGGTGAACAGATACCATACCATGGCAGCAATGGGACACACAAACCATGATCACTGTGCTGACCGATGACCTAGGAGTCCCAGGGACAGCAGGGGAAACACACCAAACAACATACAGCCAATGGCACACCCAAGATATGCCAATGCAGTGGTGCAGATGCACAAACACAAACAGGCAGACCAACACTGTCATCATACACAGCAGGTGAGGGGTGGGGGTGCCAGTGTCCCCAGGCAACCACACAACACATGAGGAGAGCTGAATACCAATCATACAGATGTGCATACACTGCCACACTAAGGTAACTCATGGATCCAAATCCCCTATGTGGGCAAGCAGGCATTGTCAGGTGAGAGGGAGCACAAAACACACATGTCACACAGGCACGTAGGAACAACAACTGACACAGCAAGACACAGACACACCACAGCACCACCCCCAGGGCCCCCACAATGTGGTGACCCTGGGCTGAATAAAAATACCACTGTGATGACAAAGCTAAATGTCGTTCACACTGTGAACCACAGTCAGGTGTCCTGAGCAACAAACTACCATCACACCTACACAAGCACAAATCAATCAGCATGGCCAGTAAGCCAAGGCCAACATGGAGGCAGGGGCCTAGCCGGGCAACAACTCTCATCTGCACACACTCAACACCACACCCCTCGACCTCTGACAATGTGCAGCAGTGAAGTACACATGCACTGGTGACATTGCACATGCACCCATGACTATTCCAGGGTGGTGGGTGGGAACCAAGGTGTAGAAACACATCACACATGGACACTCAACAAGACTCCTGAATGTCTGACACACTGCACACTACGCTGTACATGGACATGACGGCAATACCACACCGACCAATGGGATCCCAGCCACAGTCACACACCAATGAAGAAGCCAAGGTCACCCACAAAGAACACACATAGACAACAACCAACATTGCAGCCCGGACCCTGAGGAGTGCCAGCAGTCACACACACAACGTGTCACAATCACTGAAAGATAACACAAACTGGAAATCACATGACAGGGGCAAACAACAAGTGCCAAGGGGAAACCTGACTGTGACCCATCTGCGTCTGCACACAAACTCAGCCCTGACCGAAAACACACCTATGGGTGACACCCTGATGACCAGTAATGTGCCATGCACCCACATCACAGAGAACACAGGGAGAAGACTTTGGGGGAACATAGCTCAAGTCAGCAAGCATCACAAACAGGTACAACACTAGGGATCACAGCATGCGCAGATGAATGGAAGTGAACACACAGACATGCACATACAACACACACCTTGGGCGCAGGCAATGTCACACGTGTACACACTGCCATGAGGGGACTCCACTCCTGTGTGAGGAAAGCTGTGCCATATGTTGCCTCAGTAGGGCCCCATCATGTCAGCTGAGCACTTGGTCACACAATCAACAATTAGCACCAAATGAGGGCTCCCATCACATCAGCCTGGTCATGGATGTGCCAACGGAATCATCAGCACAGATCCAACACACTTGTATAGCAATGTTGCACTGACTACACGGATGAGTCCTTCCCCATTGATGCCCAAACCTGCATGTCCACTGGAGATGGCAACACGGTCAGGGAAGTAGACAAATGCAACGATGGCAGGCACAACAGATGTGCAGGGGTGGAAGCCACAGATATGAAATTGCCAATGTAAGTAGGAAACCCATTGCCAAATACTGAACACATGACACCCTCAGATGCTGCTATTGATGACATGGATACACCACATGATAGGACACATTCCCCCTGGACCACATGGGTTCCTGCACAGTAACACTTCATAATCATGAGACCAGATATCACCATCACTGCAGCAAGGGCATGGTTAGCAGCACCAACAACATGTACATCTGAAGCATGAGCACTAGAGAAAAGAAAGTTGCTTTATTCAGCATATGTGTTGTTTGATAACGACGTCCAGAAAAAATAGAGCAAAGGCCAATGGCCAGTCCATTGTCAAAGTTCAAACAGGGTGACACTGGCAGATGTCACCCTACGCATGCCTGCACAAAACCAGGGACAATCCACTAGGAGGGGCAACCGGGGGGCAGGCCAGGCACCGCAGGGACAGGATCAGGGCTCACCAGGGGGAGTCAGGGAAGGGGTGGTGGGTGCTGGAGAGCCACTGACAACTGCAGTGGAGGTGTCTGACATGGTGTGTGCCGGCACAACTGGGGGGCATGACTCAGATGTCGTGGGTGCCGGCACAACTGCAGTGGACCCTGCAGATGGGGTGGACAGGTCCGCCACTGCAGTGCCCAAGTCAGACAGGGCGGTAGTGGACTCCACTGCAGTGCCTACCTCCAGGGGAGGAGAATGGGGAACAGGCAAGGTGGGTTGGACAGAGGGGGAGGACACCCTCACCACATCAGTGGCACAGACAAGCGCAGCGGGGGTGTGGTGCTGGGAGAGCAAGTGGCAGGGGGAGAAGGCCTGATCCTCTTGGGGATGGTATATCTGTGGGTGGGGGAACCTGGGGCAGGGTGTGGTGGGGGCACCTGTGCAGTGGGGGCCTGAGGGATGGAGGACGGAGACCTTGTGCCTGAGCTGCAGGGCGGTGGCGGGGTCTTGCTCTTACCACTCCGGGGGGACTTGCGGGTGGGGGCCTCAGTCCGTCTGCGCCTGGGGGAGGGTGTCCGGGGGCGAGGGGCACTCTGCTCCGTGTGGGTGGGCTTCCTCTTCCCCCGGGATGCTGGAGCAGCTTCATCGGTGGGGAAGAGGCCGAGGTCACAGAGGAAGAGCTGCTGTGACTTTGGGGTTGCATGTGAGGCAAGGGAGGGTGCTTTGGAGGGAGAGGGAACTGAGGACTGCGCAGTGCATGTGGATGCGTGTGTGTGTTCCAGGGCCCCATCCCCTGTGAGTCTGGCTTCAGTCCCCTGAATGTGCGTGCGTGTGCGTTTTGTCATTGGCGTGTGTGTCAGTGTGCTGGATGTGTGTGTGCTGGTGTGTGCCTGTGCCGGTGTGTGTGTGCTTGGGACGGGTAAGGTGCTGGGGAGTGTGGATGGAGCAGAGGCAGGAGGGGTGAGGGACCGTTTGAGGAGGGACACTGCTGCCGTCAGGGAGGAGTCCATGGACCTATTGCCCCTCTGTAGGTCAGACATGCCCGATGAGATGCCCTCCATGAACGACACCAGCTGAGTCAACAGCGCGGTGTGCGCATGGAGGACACTCAGCATGGCTGTCTGCCCTACATGGAGCTGGCGAAGGAGGTACACAGACTCCTCACTCAGGGCAGCAGGGGACACAGGGGCAGGGGTGCGGTGCCTGGCCCAAAGGAAACACGCTCCCGGACATGGGAGCCTCCACGGACCTGGGGAATGGGAGCCGATGGGAGGGCGGTGGTGGTGCTGGTGGTGGCGGGGACAGCAACACTAGCTGGGGTGTGGTGGCTGCTGACACCCGCCTCCACAAGGGAGTCATCCTCCGAGTTGCTCTGGTCCTCAGCTGAGGTGGATGCTGCTGAGGACTCCTCGGTGTGGCTCCCCTCGCCCTCCGTGCCACTGGGTCCCTCCGACCACTCCTCGGCTGCTGACCCAGTCTGGCTCTCTGGCTCCTCCTGGTCCGTGGAGCTGTCCCCTTCCGTGGCCGTGGATGTATCTGCAAACAATGGGGATACAGACAGACATCAGTCACCTGCACATAACGCACACACCACTGTGAGCACAGCACATCACAGAGCAAGCCCTGGCATCATCAGTTGTACATTGCTAAAAGTGCCCTAATTGAACAGGAGAAGTCAATTGTCAGTCTGATGCCAAGCATGGCACTCACATCCCACATGGCCTTGCACCCATCTGTCTGGTGTCTGTTGGATTGCAACACCCCAGTGTTGACACATGCACCAAGTACACAGTAGTTGGACAGTGCAGAGGACACGGTGTGGACACATCACAGCTCTTGCCACTGAGTCAGTACAGGTTTCCGGATGAAAGGGATGCCCAGAGTCAAATAGGAAATGCATGTGATGCATAC
The DNA here is from genome assembly GCA_963921515.1 of Calotriton arnoldi. Lineage (NCBI taxonomy): Eukaryota > Metazoa > Chordata > Amphibia > Caudata > Salamandridae > Calotriton > Calotriton arnoldi. The sequence goes on from CAWUFW010012012.1 coordinate 5,271, forward strand.
CAGCGACAGACACCATGATGCACCCATGTCCTGATAGCCAGCGCCACTATGGTGTGCATGTAGCACATGTCACTCCCCTGCAGGCTCACCAATCAGTAGACACATGCCATGGCGGAGGCATGACTGCAAAGTCATACATCACTGTCTCAGTGATGTATGACTTTGCAGCCAGACAACAACACTCTGCACTGTGTCACAATAGTAGGTCATGGGGAATGCAAGTCCTGGAGCTGCACAAGTGCACATGTACATCCCCCCCACAACACATCTTCTTAACCCTCATCTGTCCAGGTCATACCTATTGGACATATGGTAGACCTGTGACACTACCCTCTGAACCTGAGCCCCTCACACTCTGCTGTGCATGGGGAACAGCTGCCTGAACTTCACATTTACATGCCCCAGTCTGCATGGGCAGCTGATCAGACACCTATGTGTCACACAAGTATCGTCTCCTATGGTCACATCTCCAGTGGCATGCTGAGCCCCTACCAAGAAACTCCACAGCAGTCCTGGCGACTAATCCACAGCACACTGACACAGAGGCAGACACCTGAGGGGTCAAATCACTGTGCACAATGTGTCCGCTGATACACGGGAGTGGGAGTACAGAGTGTATTGTATGGCCTGGAGTAGGCATGACTGTCCAGCCCCACATGAATGAGGGATGAGCCCTGGACTGTAGGCAGCTGGCTAAGTATGTGTGACACACGTCATATACATACTCCTGGGGCCCAAACATTGTTCCCACCCGCAGCATGGGTGTGTGCCAGATACCCCAGCCACATGTGGTGGATCAGCTCAGCAATTGGACCACAGATCAAAGTAACACGCTGAATACATGTCAGAATACAGGCATTGTGTAAGCAATGGACCCACCCATGATGCCCACCACAGAGTCAGGGAAACAGATGCTGTCTCCCACCTTGAGTCAAGCAAACTGCAAGGACACAGTCCTAAGTGACAGAATTCCCTGCATGTAAGGGCCACACCTGGGTATCAGATGAGGAGTGGGCAGTGCACAATAGAGGGACATGGCTCCTGGACAACATGACTGCTGTACTGTGGCAGTTTAACCAGGCCCGAGGAGGGCACATAGCATGTTAGACAGAGTACACAGTGCAGTCTTTGACTCACCCCCTCCTTGCTGCTCTCTGGCCTTCAGCTGCCCATCCAGGTCTGGAAAGACCACCGCCAGGATCCTGAGCATGTGGGGGTCAGGGTCCGTGTTCCGCCCCTCCTGCGAGGAGGCGACAGCTTCAGCTGGACCCGTGCAATCCTCCGGGTCCAGCCCCGAAGGTCCTGCCACCTCTTTTGGCAGTTGCGGATCCGGCGCTTGTAGACCCCCACGGACCGGACAGCCCGGACGATGTCCTTCCATATCTCATGCTTCCGATGGGCAGAAGCCTGTCAGGATGACAAAGTGATAAGGCCATTACTACACATGCAACATATCCGTGCATGACACAGTTGCATATACATGTCGCAATCACAGGGGCACATGGTGTACACAGGCAGTGCACGGCTGCCCATGGACAGTTTTCCAGAAGTCACTACATGGTATCATTGCATGGGGAGTACAACCCTGTTCAGAAGCACTGTCACTGCACCATACCTGTCCAGTGCAAGTCACTACACACTATGGGGGGTGACAACTACTCAGTGAGCCTGCTAGCCAGTGGCGTGCTGACTCTCAGCCTTGCTAGTCAGACAAAATGCACATTCAGAAAGGCAGTGCACAGAACACTCACCTGCTCCCCTGGTGTCCCATACAGCTTGCTGTACTGTGGAAGTAGGCTGTCCAGCAGGGCCTGGTTCTCCTCAAGGCTGAAGGCTGGGGCTCTCTCCACAGTACGTGCCATTGCAGGGTCCAGAGGGGCAGAGACAGCAGCAGTGCAGTGGCAGATGTCGTCCTGGAGCATGTAGTGCAGGCAAGTGGGCTCTCAGGGGAACAGGCAGCAATATATATGTGCTGGAGAGGCAGATACTGTCCCTTGTGTCCAAAGTGATAGGTCCAAGTCGTTTGCATCTTCTGAATCTGGCCAATCCATGGAATAGCAGCACCAAAACACGCCCACAGCATCCTTCAAAACTTCAACTTCATGACATACATGATTTTGCAACATTGTTGTGGGTGACCAACTGAATTCCCAGCAACCGACTCGTTCGAAATTCGAAAACGCGTCCGTTGCCAGGCAAGCCCATTGTCAATGGGTGCGCACCGATCGGTCCATTGCGGTACAACGCGCACAGGGGTACAACGCGTACCCGCACACATTGAAGGCAATGGGCCGGCCGGAGGCACCGATCGGTCCATTGCGGTACAACGCGCACAGGGGTACAACGCGTACCCGCACACATTGAAGGCAATGGGCCGGCCGGAGGCACCGATCGGTCCATTGCGGTACAACGCGCACAGGGGTACAACGCGTACCCGCACACATTGAAGGCAATGGGCCGGCCGGAGGCACCGATCGGTCCATTGCGGTCCAACGCGCACAGGGGTACAACGCGTACCCGCACACATTGAAGGCAATGGGCCGGCCGGAGGCACCGATCGGTCCATTGCGGTACAACGCGCACAGGGGTACAACGCGTACCGCACACATTGAAGGCAATGGGCCGGCCGGAGGCACCGATCGGTCCATTGCGGTACAACGCGCACAGGGGTACAACGCGTACCCGCACACATTGAAGGCAATGGGCCGGCCGGAGGCACCGATCGGTCCATTGCGGTACAACGCGCACAGGGGTACAACGCGTACCCGCACATTGAAGGCAATGGGCCGGCCGGAGGCACCGATCGGTCCATTGCGGTACAACGCGCACAGGGGTACAACGCGTACCCGCACACATTGAAGGCAATGGGCCGGCCGGAGGCACCGATCGGTCCATTGCGGTATCAACGCGCACAGGGGTACAACGCGTACCCGCACACATTGAAGGCAATGGGCCGGCCGGAGGCACCGATCGGTCCATTGCGGTACAACGCGCACAGGGGTACAACGCGTACCCGCACACATTGAAGGCAATGGGCCGGCCGGAGGCACCGATCGGTCCATTGCGGTTCAACGCGCACAGGGGTACAACGCGTACCCGCACACATTGAAGGCAATGGGCCGGCCGGAGGCACCGATCGGTCCATTGCGGTTCAACGCATCACTGTACATGTGACTGGCATAGGTCAGCATGCCTGTCTCAGATGGACATATGCCAGCCACAGATAGCTCCCAGGGAGTGAGGGGCACACCTACATCACGACAGCCTGTCCAAACCTTATCATAAGGCATGTAAGGCTGCATTTCCTATTGTGTGTATGTTGGTGTACATGTTGTCCTGTGGGTGTCACCTGTGGGCAGCCACCCCCAGGCTGTGCACGTGTTCATGGGGACAGGATCCTGGGTGTTACGTGTACGTGACCACTGTGATGTGCAACTGTTCATATCTGTGCATGTGTCATGGTCACATTTCACAGTGGTGTTTGTGTATGTCATGTCACATACCCCGTGAGTCCCATGTGGGACGGTATGTTTGAGCCAGGGTGTCCCAGTGGCACAATAGTGATGGCCCTCCACAGTCTTTGTGCATGTAGTGTTTACAATGTCTCTGATTTCATGTGCACAATGGGAGACAGTCTCCACATCCACGTTGTGTGTGCATGGACTCTGATGTTGTGCGTGTGTGTCACAGACGTCCATGTCTGTCCTGCCATGGCAAGTGTGGCCACTACCTGTGGGGGTCATGTTTGTTTTGCTGTGGTGTACACATGATACTCCAGGTGATGCCAGTGTCCATGTGGCATTACAGGGTCCCTGGGAATGTGCCTGTCGTTGAGCTGTGGTGCCTGGGGCACATCTGTCCTCACATGTCACTGTGGGGGGTGACTGTGACACGGCATCATGATATCCAATGGGCCAACCTGGGACAAATTGATGCCACCTGTAGGACCGTGTTGACAGATGTTGGCCATGTATGTACCATACATGTCGTTCCGGTACTGCACACTTCATGTAGTTGTGCCTCATGATGATGTATGTTGGGATCTTGAGTGTGTTCAATGCCGCATATGTGGGGTGACTGACGATCTTGCTTACTTCTCCTCTGCACTGCAGGGCTCCTGCTGTCCATCGGCCATTCCCAGACCTGGCAACGATGGTGGAACGGGACAGCATCCGACGGTACCGCTTCACCAGGCAGCTGATTGAGGATTTGGCAGTGCAGTTGTCCCCACATTTGCAGCCTGGCCGGCCGTATCCTACAGCGCTGACCCCCAAGGTGAAGGTGATGGCAGCCCTACACTTCTTTGCCACCGGTACCTTCCAACATACTGTGGCGTCTGCTGGTGGGATGTCACAGACCATGTTCAGCCGTGTGCTCCGCGATGTTTTGGCGGCAATGTTGCTCTTCCTGAACCGGTACATCTATTTCCCTAGACTGCGACGACTCACTGACGTGAAGAGTGACTTTTATGCCCTGGGGAGGATGCCGCATGTCATTGGCTCCATTGATGGGACACATGTGGCTTTGGTACCACCACAGGCCCAGGAGCAGGCCTACAGGAACCGCAAGCACTACCACTCGGTCAATGCACTGGTGGTGTGTCTTGCAGACATGACCATCACACACGTGTGTGCCCGTTTCCCTGGTTCAGCACACGATGCCTTTGTGATGAGGAGTAGTCGCATCCCCAGGATGATGGCACAGATGCAGAACCAGCGTGCCTGGCTTGTCGGTGTGTACTGACTTTGTGCCATTGTGTGTGATCTGATCTGTAGTATTCCGCCCACCTTTCCAAGTCAGCTGATGTGCACTTGTCTGTCCGTAGGTGACTCGGGATACCCCAACATGCCGTGGTTGCTGACACCCCTCAGGAACCCTGTGACACCTGCCCAGATGCGCTACAATGAGGCACATGGTCGGACCAGGAGAGTGATTGAGCGGACCTTTGGTCTCCTGAAGAGCCGCTTCCGCTGCCTGGACAAGACCGGAGGGTCCCTCCCATATGCCCCTGCGAAAGTGTGCAAGATTATCATCGTCTGCTGCATGCTACACAACCTGGCAGTGCGGAAGGAGTTGCCTCTCATCCAGGATGACGATGACCAACATCCGCCACCTGTGGAGGATCCTGGCCTGGACCACGATGCCAGTGACGATGATGATGATGATGATGGTGATGGTGATGTCCGCACACAGCTCATCACCAACTTCTTTAGCTGAATGTGAGTATCCTGAGGTGTCATGTGAATGATGTGAGTTGGCATGATGTGTGGGTGGTGCTCTGGTGCTGTTGGAGTGTGTCCATGGGCTACTTGACTGGATGTGTGTTGCGATGTGTGGTGACAGGTGGGCTGTACTCCCCAACAGTGTTGACATGCTAACTTGGTTCTGGGTGGGTATCTTGTAACATGTATTGTGCATGAGTTTTGCTGTTCTGTCCTGTACTGCATTGCTTTTGACTGTGTGTCATTTCTGTCCTTCACAGGGTACTTTCAGATTCGTTTGGTCAACTGTGTCCACCGACGACGTGATTGCACATCCAGGCTGGTAGCTGTTGTGTCCCTACAGGTGATGTGCGCCACACCCATGGACTTCCTTCCGTCTACAGTTGTTGACTGTGTGCCCGCTACCAGGTGGGGTTACCTTGCATCTGTAGTGGTTACGGCATGTTGCTACTGTGTAATAAACCTGTGCTTCACTTAGTGATGTGCGTTGTCTGTGGTCACACATTTGACTGCCATTTGCTTACTGCACCTGTGGGCTACTTGACTACAACTGGGAATGGGTGTGGTGTCTGTGCATTGCACCGTCTTCCCTGGCAACATCAGTGTAGGCAATGAGTCAGATGGCCTAGGTGTGTATGTGTTGTGTACCCCTGGTGGTGTGTCTCCCTCATATGTGTCACGTTGCCTGTACTCACATGCCTGTGTTGTCCTTGCTGTTGCAGTTCGCATACACAGTGTAATTTTGCAGTTCATCATCCCCATAACAGCACCCACGTTGGAATCACGACAGAGGCAAGTATGGTGTATTAGTGTGTTTATTGTGATACATCTGTGTTAATAGTGCATAGGATGGGTTGTGCTGTACATGAATCTTGCAATCCCAAGTTCCTAGGTGAATTGAAAGTCCAGGTAGACAGGATCCCCAGTATCGGGGCCACAGTTGTCTGACACATTGTTCCAACTTGTACTCCCCATGCAATGTGTGGGAGTAGTGTTGCCGTCAACAGGGTGAACAGTCTGTGCACAAAGGCGAAAATCCAGAACAGGTTCAGGCTTCCTGGGAGTTGCGCTTGGCCATCAGCCTCTCACTTTCCCCTCCTCGGACGACCCCTCTTCTTGGGGGGGGGCCCTCAAGTGCAGGCTGCTGCGGTGCAGGGGACTCTCCGCCAGAGTCCTCCTCCCTCCCTGTGGCAGTTGCAGTTTGTTCGGTACCAGATGTTGTTGGCACACAGGGAGGTGTGGACTGGTTGCTGTTCATCTGGCGGAGGCATTGTAAAATGTCCCTGTGCACCGCCGTCATCTCATGTAGTACATCCCACTTGGACTCCACGCGGGACATGTGTGAGTCCACACGTGACATGTGTGACTCCACGTGGGACATGTGGGAGTCCAAGCGGGCATGATGGGCAGCCTGCTGCTGTTTGATGTCTCTGAGGAGCCCCACTACCTGGCTGAGCTCTCCGGTGCTGGACTGGTACGCATCAGCTATGCGTACCAGTTGTGGGTCTTCATGCACACCAGCAACGTCTGCAAGCAGCGACCTCTGTCTCCCACCCCTCCCACCACCCCTGCTGACATGTGCAGTGTGTGCAGTTGCACGCACAGATAACCCTGGTCCACCTTGGGGGTTGGTGGTGGTGGTGGTGTCCATGGCCCCAGGTTGGTCCAGGGTCACTGCGCTGGTGTTGCTCCTTATTCTGTCCATGTCGGCAGGGATGGTATTCGTGGTGACAGTCGTTGGAGGGGTGGGTGCAGGGGGTGCAGCTGGTGGACCTGCTGGTGCTGCAGCTGGTGGTCCTGCTGGTGCAGCATGTTGACTTGCACCGGATGTGCCAGGTTGTTCATCGTCCGAGGAGGACAGAGGCTGTACGACGCCAGTGAGCTCGGCATCCTCTTGAGCCTGGGACTGGGACTCCTCAGCGTCTGCTGCTGTGTCCCCATCATCACCTGTTTTTGGGAGACACAAACAATGTATGTCATGTTTCTGCAGGCATCAGTGGTTGACACACCTGACAGTTGTGACTGTGCCTCGGGGTGCGGGCCTGTACATTGCATTGTCCTAAGTCGTCACAGTCAGGGGTTGATATTGGTGTGGCACATTGTCCTGCATTATTTGGGCATTTCTATGTATTCTCTGGGGTGTGAACATGGTCTGCATTGCTTGTGTTTGGTTGACAGCCAGACCTCCTTCCCACCCACCCAGCCAGCCAGTCAGTTATCCCACCATGGAACGTGCTTGCATTGCAGGGAGTGTAAGTTGTCTCTCAGGATGTCAGTCAGTGGTGTCCTGCTGTTTGTTGGTGCACAGTTGGCAGCAGGGCCTTGTGCTCCCCACAGCAGTAGCCAGTGTCAGCCATCTTGTGAGTCCTTCTCCACTCCCTGTGATGTGAGCATGGTTCATGGTGGTGTTGATGGGCCAGTTGTGAGGCTGAGCAATGTCTGTGACTACGACTCCCATGATGCTATTGGCTACACTGACTTGGCCAGCATACACAGAATTCCTTCCTTTGAGTGGTCTTCACTGTGTGTTGGTGTTGTTGTGGTGGCTACATGTGTGGATGTGTTTGTTAGTTCTATTTGTGCCACTGCCTAGCTGTAGTTGTGGTTGTGTTTGTACATGTGTTGGCACAGTTGGATGTGACTTTTTGATGGCATGTGTTGTGTTTCTCTGACTGACATACACATTTTGGGATGATTCTGTTCTGGTTGCTGTGTGATTGCTATGAGTGCATGGTTTGACTCTCCCCTTGACAGTGATGTGTGTGTGTTTTGTGGCAGTATATTGTGTACATTTGTTGTGTACTCACCAGGCTCTGGGATGTCCTCTAGTCCATATATGCTCACTGGCGGTAGGATGGCCCGCACCTTCTCCTCCCAGGGCCTGAGGTATATTGGCTTGGCAGGAGGGCCACTGCCGGTGTGTTGGCTGTTGATGTAGTCTTGCTTCAGCAGTTTCCGTACCCTCCTGCGCACGTCATACCACCTGTTCTGGATGTCGGTCTTTGTGCGCCGACATGGTGATTGGGCGTTCACCCTGTTGATGATCCTCTCCCACATCTTGGTTTTCTGCGACATGGGGGTCTGTTGGACCAATGTGCCAAACAGCTGTGGCTCTACCCTGAGGATCTCGTCTACCAGGACTTCCAATTCACAATCTAGGAACTTGTGATTCTTCTTGGGGGGCATGGTGATGGGTAGTGATGGTGAGTGATGTGTGTGTTGGTGTGCAGGTGAGGGTGTGTGAGTGTGTGTTTTGCTGGGTGTATGTGAGGTAGGTATTTGTTGGTGTGCTGATGGTGTGTGGCTTGTGTGAGGGATGAGCTGTGGGTGTGTGGTTGCTTTCTCTTGGGTGCTGGCAGTGGAATGGCATTTGCAAAGGCTCATGGTAGTGATTTGTGTCCTTTATATAGGTGGAGTTGTGGGTGTGTCTTTGTTCTCTGTCCCCACCCCCAGTATTTATTGGCTTGGTAATTGCTTGTTTGGCCTTTTTTGGGTGATTTTTCCTTTGTGTTGTTTGTGTATGTTGGAAACGTTCTTGTGACCGAGTCGGACCCTGCATTGGTCTCGTACGGTGTTTTCCGTTTCGTTCACGCTGTGTTTGTGCAGTTTTCTATGCTGCGTACGCGTCGGTCGCGGTGTATTGTGTTGCTTCGGCTCGGTTTTGTATGCGTGTCGGTCGTACGGCTTGTCCTCCGTCCGACTCGGTCGTGTTTTCGCGCCTTGAATCGTACTTTGCGGTTTGGAGTTGGCGGGTACGTTTCGGTCGGATTTGTTCCGGGTGCGTGTCGGTCGGTTGGATTCGCGTGTTTTTCCGGCCGGATTGCTATTTTCCGTGCGGCTCGGTCGGTCGGCTTGGTTTCCTTACGTGTCGGTCGGATTTATCGCGGCTTGCATCGTACTTGGCGTGTCGGGCGCCACTGGTACGTGTCGGTCGGTAATTTTTCCGGCTCCGAGTCGGTCGGTGCTTTTTCCGGCCCGAATCGGAATCGACCCCTAAAAGTCCATCTTTATTCTCAGCAGGAGACGTAAGCCTCTTTCAGGACCTGGTGGAACTACAAAATGAACAATGTGCTGATACTACAATCCTTGGCTTGGAGACACTTGATATCAGTGGAACTGTGAAAACACCATTTAAACCCAAGTCTGTCTTTCAACCCATTATGCTCCATGACAATTTAGATGTTTACCATGACCAGGTCACAATGGAATTGAAGCACTTGTATAAATTAATTAACAATGCAAGTCACAAAAGTAGCCGACAAAATCATTGCTACATATAATTAATGAAAAAACTACAAAATAATGACAACCTTATAGTAAGACAATCAGATAAGGGGGGAAATGTTGTTTTGTGGCCTCGCAAAATGTACATAGAGGAGGCACTCCTCCAATTAAATGATATTGAATGTTACAAAAAAAGCAATATCCATATTGTAAAGTCTTCATGGAATAACTATTATCTTAAACTATTGGCATGGAAGAGTGGGGGCTTCTGAGCGAGGATGAATATCGTTTTTAAAGAATGAGCATCCTGTCATTCCTGCTCTATATTTCATCCCAAAAATTCATAAAAATGAAAACAAACCCCCTGGTAGGCCTATTATTTCGGCCATTAACAGCTTGATGGAAAATACGTCAAGATATATAGACTATTTTTTACATGAATGGGTTAGGAGTTTGCCCTCCTTCGTGCAAGACACCTCAGATTTCCGCAGGAAAATTAATGATATTACATGGAGTCCAGATTTACTCCTAATAACTATGGATGTAACTTCATTATATACATCTATTCGCCATCAAGATGGTATTAAGGCGATTGAGCATTATCTAAATCGCAGACCAGCATATCTGTATTTGCACAATAAGATGTTGATCGATATGGTGACAACATGTCTGGAACAGAATTTCTTTTTATTTGACAATAACCTATACCAGCAAATTAGGGGTGTAGCTATGGGGGCTTGCTTCTCTCCTAGCTATGCCTGTTTGCATATGGGGCTGTGGGAGTAGCAGGTCCTCATGGGTAAATTTAAGAATACAATTGACCAGTGTGTGCCCCTATACTTGCGATACATTGATGATGTATTCCTAATCTGGAGGGGCTCAGAGCTACATGCTCTTGAGTTCATTGAACAAATCAATGATAACCAGTTGAACCTCCAGTTCACTGCAAACATCAGTAAATGCTCTATTTGCTTTTTAGATGTGGAGGTATACATCAAGGATGATAACATTGTAACTAGACTGTACCGCAAGCCTACTGCTGGCAACACATTGCTGCACGCCGCGAGCCATCACCCGCGACATTTGATAGAGAGCATCCCATATGGGGAGATGCTGCGGGTAAAACGTATTTGCAGCAATGAAGAGGATTGTCAAATAGCACAGCAAGCGAGTAAGCAGAGATTCTTAGAAAGAGGATATTCTTCCAAGACTATTGAAAGGGCAATTAATAAAACTAGGCTAATCACCAGAACACAGGCATTAACAATCAAAACTAATCGACAGGCTTCTGATATAGACCATTCAGAACAACCATGTAGAATAATTTTAACCTACAACAAGCAGCACCAAGCTCTTAGGAAGATATTAAACAAAAATTGGAACTTGGTGCGCAGCGATCCTGTGGTGGGCAAACATTTGCCCAAAAACCGGAATTGACTTTTAGAAAAGCAAGGTCAATGAGTGATAGTCTAGTCAGGAACAGCCCAGAGCTTAAACCACCAGCCAATTGGCTTACTGCACATAAAGGTTTTATTAAATGCCCGATGTGTAAAGCTTGCAAATACGCACAGAACAGGAAGAGTTACATCAGCCCGTTCAAGCCAGACCCTATACCAATTAGCAAAAGACTAACGTGCAAAACGGAGTTTGCGGTTTATGTGCTGGAGTGTCCGTGTGGCTTGAGGTATGTGGGCAGTACCAAGCTGCAAGTACATAAAAGGATACTCCAGCACATAAGGGCAATCAATAATAAGGATCAAGCCTATCCAGTGGCGAGGCATTTTGAGGAGAGACACAATAGCGATCCAGTACACTTAATATATTTTGTGATTGATTCTATCCCACCTTTAAGAAGGGGAGGTAATCGTGAGGCCCAACTTCGTCTGTTAGAAACTCGCTACATATTGGAATTAGACACAAAGACACCTGTAGGGCTGAATGCGAGTGAGGATTTTTTTACTTGTTTACAATAAGTGAGCCCACCTTGTCTAAACACTTGCATAATATGTACTTTAATAGTGCTAGTGTGTTTCCACACAATGAGATATGTATAAGTATAGCTGATAACCAACATCTCCCTTAAAGCTTCCCTTGGTCTGCCACAACATTTCAAAACCCTATAGCTATAAGAATCTGCTAGTCAATCTGTATTTTATGGCACAAAGCACTTTTTTAGAATGTATTGATTTTAGTGGTGACACAGATAAAAATAATTTTTAATTCAGTTTGTACATGGAGTGAGAATTAGCCCACTGGGGCTGTATCAGAATAAGGGCATAAGACTTTAAGATCAAAACAATTGGCAACCATGTAGTGTATGATTCGATCAGGGTTATTAAATATGCAAAACTGAGCCTCAACAGGGCACAGATCGATTCAACATGGGCATTCCTTTATGTGCTAATGAGACTGATATTAATGAATGACCAGAAATAGATGGTTAGGATTATTGATATTTTAAAATTATCTTTTTATGCAATTCTGATTATTTGAATGCTTTTATAAGATTTCAAATATCAATTATCATGTCTCTTGTTTACATTTGTATGAATAGTAATTTTATAATTGTACATATATTGATGAACGTATTTTACATTTATGTATTTATTATATCAAATATATGCTTATTTTGCACAAAGTGATCTTGCAATGCCAGCGCTCATAATGATTATAACAATATGTAGTATTTTCTCCATGTTCACTAGCGGTCACCTGACTGTCACGTTTTTTGCATTTGCACTTTAAATAAGGGTTTAACGAGTGGCAACGCGTCATGTGATCAAGGCCCAGGTGGGGCTGAAACGCGTCATGGCGGCGATGCAGGGCATTTGAAATAAAGATATTTGCACAAGGAACTTTGGGTCCGCGTTCGTCTGTCCGAGTGCAGTGGATGGTTGGAGACGAAGCCTGTAATATATATATATATATGTATATATATATATATTACCTACTGGCGGTCGCCAGTAGGTAGTTATAGTTTGGACCTTGTTTCCATTTAAAAATCGTTTTTTCTTTTGCCAATATCTTTGGCGCTGTTTGACGAATCTTCGTGAAATTTTCAAAACTAATGGTTCGCTCAGGTCAGCTCCGGTCTTAAAAGTTTCGGGGTGATTCGTCAAGTGGGGGCCAAGAAAAAAGGGGGGTCCCAAAACGGGTTTTGCCTATGTTAATTTCCATAGGAAATTTAGACAAAGCTACAGCCCGAACTGCTGAACGGAATTACACCAAATTTGGCAAAAAGGTAGGCCTTGGTTCAGAAAGCGTGCTTTTTTTAAAATGGTGTAAATCCGTTCAGTAGTTGCTAAGAAATTCAAAAAATAAAAATATCGATATCTGAGCACCGAGGAGGATTCACAAACCCTCCTGAGCACGAGCTTCATTCTGATTGGCTGCCAACACTCCAAACCAGGAAGTGTTGGCAGCCATCTTGTGACTCTGTAAAATCGAGTCACAAGAAATCAGTTAAAAAAAGGATAAAAACCAAGAAAAGGGGGCAGGGTAGAAACACCCTGACCCCACTGGCCTGCTCAGGGGGTCCCACAAGGACCACCAGGGCCAAAAAAAGCATTAAAAAATCGGTCGAATTTGCGCTGGGTGCGCAAATCCGGCCGAAAAAAAAATGGAGCATGGGCACCTGCGCTTCGTTTATTTGAGCCGCCGCAAAGAGAAAATGATATGCGGGGGCCCCCGCAGCCCTGGGGACCACTACCTCCCCGGGGCTTCATTTATTGTGCGCGGGGGCCACATGGCCCCCCCGCAGCCCCGGGGACCACCATTTCCCCAGGGCTTGAAAAAAAATGCATGGGGGGGCTCCTGCCCTCCCCATGATGCCCATTGCTGGTGGGGCAAAGAGGACCTGCTTGTGTCCTGAGGACCTCAGGACTAAAGTGGACTTCATCCCATGAGCAGCAGTGCGGCAGGAGGTCTGTTTGCAGAGTGGTGTAAAAAGGGGGCGTGGCTTCGGACCACTCTCAGCAATCCAGCTGTGTGGGGCTTACTGGAGGTACCTGGTGGGTTAGTTGGCCCCCAGGGACTAACAGGAGGAAAGGGGACTTCATCCCCCAACCAAGAGTGCGCCTGGAGGTGCATTTGCAGAGTGTTGGAGAAAGGGGGTGTGGCTTGTGTCCACCTCTCAGCAATCCCACATGCTATGGCTTACTGGAGGTATCAGTTAGGCTAGTTGGCTCCTAAGGACCCCCAACAGTAAAGGGGACTTTAATCCCCATCCAAGAGCGCACCAGGAGGCGCATTTGCAGAGTGGTGGGCAAAGGGGTCGTGGCCTACTATGAGAATTTAGCAATCCTGCTGTGTGTGGGACTTACTGGAGGTAATAGGAGGGGTAGTTGGCCCCCAAAGATGTCCTTGGGGCCAACTACTCCTCCTGTTACCTCCAGTAAGTCCCACACAGTGGGATTGCTAAGAGGTCTTCGGAGGCCATGCCCCCTTTCTCTACCACTCTGCAAACGCGCCTCTTGGCACACTACAGATTGGGGGATGAAGTCCGATTTACTCCCGAGGGACTTTGGGGGCCAAGAAGCCCTCCTGGTGCCTCCTGTAAGTCCTACGCAGCGGAATTTCTGAGTGCTGGTCAAAGGGCCAGCACCCTTTCTCCACCACTCTGCAAACGCGACTACTAGTTAAAGAAGCATTAGAGTTAGTTGCATTCTGGTGATGTCCGCCTCACTTGGTATCCCAAGTACTACAAACCTTGGGTCCATCGGCAGTGCCACCCCTAGGACTGTTCCCAACAATTCAATTACTTGCTTCCAGTATAACTGTATCTTGGGACAGGACCATATTGTGTGGAAAAAGTCGCCTCTGGCCGTTTTGCAGGCCAGGCAGAATGGGGATTCCGCCCTACCCATCTTATGCAACCTGTCCCTGTCGTAATAAATTCGGTGTAGTATTTTAAGTTGAATGAAGCAAAGTCTTGCTTTTATGGTGACTTCTCTGGGGTGCTTTAATGCTGCCTCCCAATCTATGTATTCCTTAGACCCTACTTGCCTCTCCCACCTTGTCCGGAGTCTCACCATTCCATCAGGGATGTTGTTATTAATGGTCTTGTATGTTAAGGAAATCGCTTTGTGTGTCAGCTCTTCTTGCAAGAGTCTGCCTTCCAGGGGTGCATATTCCGGGAGTTGTTCTCAATGGAGATTCTCTGCCTGCCAGGCATGGCGCAATTGAGCATATTTAAGGAATTGGGAATTGTGCATGTCGTATTCCTGTTTGAGCTTTGCCCATGTTTTGAGTTTCCCTTGTTCGAGGATGTCCCCCACTGTGGAGATCCTCAGGATATCCCAGGTCCCAAACCCCATAAGCCTGCGTATCTCCCAAAACCGGGCTCCCTTCCATAGCGGTGTGCTCTTCGTAAATTTCCCCGTCCAACCCATGGTCTTAGTCGCCCTCTCCCATGCTGTCAAAGTCACCTGTGTTGCTGGCAATAAGCGGGAACCACCCTTTCCCCGTAGAGATAATGCACATGTGTGTGCGGCAACATTTCCTCTCTCTCAAGGCGATATGTGGGGTGTTCTCTATGTTTATGTATCCACTCGTTTATGGGTATCAGGTGGGACGCCCAATAGTAAGCCTCTATATTGGGAAGCGCTATCCCCCGATTGTATGGATTGCGTTGCAGCATCCTAAGCAATATTCTCCGGTGTCCCCCTTGCCACAGAAGCACACGCTTGTTTTGCTTGCCATTTCCACAAAGATAGCTTTGGGTAGGGGATGGTACGAGTTTTGCAGGCATATAGAAGTTGGGGCAGGGTGATCATTTTGAAGATTGCTGCCCGGCCGAGCAGGGTAAGGGGAGATCCTTCCACCTCTCCACGTCTGACTTGAAGTTATGTAAGACTGTTCCAAGGTTTTCCTTCCTACACAGCTCCGGATGTGGAGTAATAAAAATCCCCAAGTATTTGAAGCCCTCCTGTACCACTCGTAGCTCCCGGGGTAGGGGGCAGTCCACCTGTATATCGGTTAGGCTGTAGAGCGTGGACTTATTCCAGTTGACTTTGTAGCCTGATTGGTTCCCGTACTCAGTGATCAAGTCGAAGAGAGCCGGTATGGACCCTTCAGGTTTGGTAATATACATCAAAATATAATCAGCATAGAGAGAAATTTTCTCCTCACCCGAACCTATGAGTGAGGTACCAAATCCACGGATGAAAGGGTGCCTTCTGATAGTACAGGCCAAGGACTCAAGGGTGAGTGCAAAGAGAAGGGGCAAAAGGGGACAGCCCTGCCGCATCCCCCTCTCAATAGGGAAGGGTGCCGAGTGTTGACCGTTGACGCGCACCGTTGCCATTGGTTGATTATATAGGAGTGTCACCCAGCTACGGAATTTCGGTCCAAACCCGAACCTGGCACCTAGGAATGACCAATCCACAGCGTCAAACGCCTTCTCAGCGTCCAATGATAGGAATACCTGTGGGTTCTCCCTGTCCCTCACCTTCAGAAGCCAGTTGTGCGTGCGCCTAAGATTCAGACGAGTAGATCTGCCCGGCATGAATACAGACTGGTCCTCGTGGATCAGATCTGTGATCACCCCCAGCAGACGTGTCGCCAAGATGGTGGCCAGGATTTTAACTTCCGAGTTCAGCAATGAAATGGGTCTATAAGAACCACATTGGTCGCGGGGCTTTCCTGCCTTGTGTATGACCACAATAGTGGCCATTCACAGGTCTGGCGGAAGAACACCCTCCCCGTGAGAATCTGTAAAGAGTCAGAGAAGATGAGGGCTCAGGATAGTGGTATAGCGTCGATAGAATTCAGCCCATTGGTACCAGGGGTCTTCCCGGGGCGAAGCTTCGCCACTGCCGCCTGGACCTCTGCCAATGACAAATCCTCCTCTAGACCTCGAGCCTCCTCCTCCTCTAACACTGGTGTGGGGATGGCCGCTAGGTAGTCCTGTATCTCTGCCTGTGATTTGGAGGTACGCGCACGATAGAGGTCCCTATACTATTCCGCGAAAGCACTTGCGACCCCTTTATTCGTGGACCGAGTGGCACCCCCGAGATCTTTCACCTCCCTCAACCATTTGTCTTGAATCTCCCGCCTGCTACTCTAGCCGAGGAGTTTCCCGGCTTTATCCCCCACTTCGTAAAGTCGATGCAATGTTGCTAGGTGTATTTTAATTGCATTGTCTTTGTATTCCATTCGCAGGGTTATCAATCTACGCGTCAACTAAGGGTCGCCACCTTTGGAGACTTGCATGTCTAGTTCATGTATTTTATGCTCCAATGCGACCAGGCTTTTGTCTTTCTCTTTCTTTTCCCAGGCTATGCGGTTTTGGGCTCTATCCCGCAGCACCGTCTTATATGCCTCCCAGACCGTCACCCTGGACGAGACCGAGTCTTTGTTTTCTAAAAAGACGATCTCGGTATCTACCCTAATGCCCTTTGCTATTTTGGGGTTTTTCAGGTCCCAGGGGCTTAGTCTCCAGTTTCGAGCACCTCCCCGGTCTCTCAGACCCATCTCGACCAGGAGCGGGGAATGATCCGACATACCTCTAGCTGTGTATTCTGTGCGTCCTACGTCCTGTATTTTTCCCTTGGGGATAAATATGTAGTCCAACCTAGAGTGGGTGTCATGGGCCCCGGAGTAGAAGGAGCTAGCTATGGGGTGTGTCTCCCTCCAGACATCTGTCAGTCCCATCATTGTAGAGAATCTCCTCAGTGGCGTAGTAAGAGTGGACCTACTCCCCTCCCCCATGTGGTCCTGCGCTGGATCCATGACATCGTTAAAGTCACCGGCTACAATGTGTAGGGTGGAAGGTGTTTCGAGCAGGATGTCAATCACTTTAGTCATGGTGGGCGCTTGTAATCTGGGTGGTGCATATACACAAATAAGCGTGGTCTCGATCCTGTCCCATTGTCCCAATAATCCCACGTATCTGCCTAAGGGATCGTGCCAGAGGCGCGAAGTTTGAAAGGGAATACTCTTTTTAAACAGGATAGCCACCCCCCTTGCCCCGGATGTGAACACCGAGTGGGCCAGGACCTTGTAGGCCCGCGACCTATGAAACCACACTGCGTGCCTTTAAGGTGTGTCTCTTGAAGCATTACTATATCTGGGTGAAGTCTCTTAATGTGCTGAGACACTAGTCCTCTTTTGATCTTGTCCCCTAGCCCATTGACGTTCCAAGTCAGAACCGTTAGGTGAGATTTATATGTCATGTTACATCTGACGGCATTATGATCAGATCCTCGAAAACCAGAGGTAGGTGGGAATTCAGCTCATCAGTACATCTCAATCTGTGGAATTGTCCTGCTACAGCAGTCATTGCGCTCAACCAAATAACATGTAAACGTTTAAACCCCACCTGGGCAAAGCCCCAACTTCCCCACCTCCCACCCTCCCCCCAAAGTCATCTGCCCCCCCATCTCTGGAGGTGGCCCTTGGCAGGTGAGAGCCGGTCGGTCTGTCGTCCCCCCACCCAATTAGAAACCCCAAAACCCCAACTCTTACAGTTTACTGCTCAGATGTCCAAGGTAATCACTGTTTGAAGCTCAGGGCACTTCAAAACAGGGGGGGGAATCAGTACTGATAGGCGATGTCTTCCAGCCGGCATTCAAGTTGCAGTACCCAGTTCGTTCAGGTCAATCTCTGAAGGCGGAACTCCCTCTGCAGGCCTATCAGCATCTTCGCCCTGTTCAAGAGCCTGAATTGCCTTCTCTAAAGGGTGTCTAGATTCCGCTCCAGAGGACAAGTCATTATCCTCAGAGTCTGTTTGTTGATTGGGAGATCCCATCTTCCTTGCCGTTTCATTGTCGGATTGCGATTGCTCATTTCTATGTTGGTCCTGGTTTTGCTGAACAGATTTAGGTTCCCGCAGGGCATATGGAGTCCGTTTACCCAGGGGTTAAACGACGTCGCTGTCGGGGAGGCCTCACTCCCACGAGTCTGCTCCGCGGCATAGCATTGTCCAGTTGTGGTCCCCCTTGGGATCGAGACACTGGTCGTTCCTCAACCCATGCCGAGGCCTCTCCTGGGGTCTGAAAGAAGTGGGCCCTCCCCTGGAAAAGAACCTTTAGTTTTGTCAGGAACAAGAGCATATATTGAAGTTGGAGGGCCCGTAGCTTCACTTTAACAGAGTTGAAGGTGCAGCGCTGCTTTTGAACCTCCCGACTGTAATCTGGGAAAGTCACAATTTTAAGATTCTCATACCGGACTTCCCGCTTATGGTGCATTTCCCGGAGTATCATGTCTCTATCTAAAAAGTTCAAAAGTCTTGCGATGATAGTCCTAGACGGTGCCCCGGGAGTGGGTTTGGCACTCAGTGCGCGGTGCACGCGTTCTATAACGAAGCACTGGGAGAATCGTTCCGCCGGGATAAGATCCTTCAGCCAAGTTGTCAGGAATGCCACTACGTTAGTACCTTACGCCCCCTCCGGGAATCCCACAAAGCGGAGGTTGTTCCTTCGGGCCCGGTTTTCCGCATCATCGATTCTCCATAGCATGTCTGTTGCGGCCTTTTGCATGTCTCTCATCCCCTTTTGGAGATCTTTTACAGCATCCTCCACCTCTGACACCCGGGTCTCGGCCTCCGGCACCCTCTCAGATACTTTGCGGAGATCCTGTCATAGCAGCAACACCTCGGTGCAGACCTCTCAAATCCTCCCCTGAAAGGCCTCTCTGGAGCTTTGTATGGCCTGTAGGAGCAGAGTCATGTCAGATGATGAATGCGCCGTCTCCGCCGCAGCAGCCTGCGTGGGGAGCACATTAGTGTATTTATCCATTTACCCCTGTCTCGGGTGCTTCGGATCTTTATCTTTGGTCATCGCACTGACTTGTGTCTCACTTACTGGGAAGATGCGTCTCTACTCTGTGCCTTCTCCCACATCCAAACCAGGGAAATCAGTCCTCTCCCTTCGTTTCCCGAGCGCTTTGGCTATTGTGAAGGTGAGAATGAAGATATGGTCCGCTTCGTCAGTGTCCGAGACCGGGGGGGGGAAGAGAGTCATTGAGTACAGCCTGCGGTGTTTACGCCAGATCCTCGGACTGCGGTTCCTGGCCCTCAGATCAGGTGCACTGGTTCTAGGTCTCACCCCTTGTCACTAGCTCCTCGGATCTGCTGTACACCCCTATATGCCAGTGCTAGCTGGTCGCACCTGTCTGGGTGTCTACTTCCAAGCCACCGCTAGTCCAGGGTGTTGAACGCCTCCTGTCCCCACTTTCAGTCCAAGGGTGGGTCACCCTCTTCTCACCTCAGGATCACAAAGAAGGAAGGGAGGGGAGGGGGGGTGGAGGGGAACAGCCCCCCAGCTTACCGCCAGCCGCAGAACCTCTTCTTGCACTCATCACTCCCGGGAACAGGGGACGCGCACGTGTCTTCCAATGGATAGCCCGTCTGTTGCTGGAGCTGTCATTCCTCTCCGGGAGCGGCCTGGGCCTCGCAACGTCTGAGGGGGGGTCCCGGACTTTTAATCTGTGGCACTCACAGGCTCAGAGTAGGCCTGATCGCAGGGTCTTCAGCCACAAGTGGGTGTCCTCCGCACCTCCCCCACTCAGTACCCTCTCCCAGGGTGCTCTCCCGCTATTGGCCGTGGCCTGCGTGTGGCTCTGGTGGCGTGTTGTCTTGTCCCGCTCAGAGGGGGGACTCCTCACCTTCGTCCCGTGGGCCTTTCTTCAGGGACAGGTCACAGATACGCCTCTCTGGATCCTCTACTGCAGCGCGCGGTGCCTTCGAAAGAGGGGGCCGAGGCTCTCTCACTCACGGCACACATTTACTGGGCAGTGAGGCCTCTATGGGACTCCTTTCCCTCACCTCTGATCCGGATGGGGGCGCGGGGCGGACAGGGATCCGGGACACCTCTCAGCTGTCCTCCGGTGCATGGGATCCTCCGATCCTCACCCGCGGGGCCGGAAGCAGCATACACGTCTCGGGCAGCCACCACTCCTCTCGGGCCTCGACCTGGACCTCTGTGTCACTCCGCCGCACCACCCAGGGGGAGAGACAGGGGGGATCTCACTCCGACCGCCCGGTCACTGGGTATAAATTGCCGAGCACTCGCCATCTTCATTAGCGTTACTTAGGGGCTCACAGTGTAGTCTGAACGTCGTCGGCCGCCATCTTGGTTTTTTCTTCCGTACAGCCTCAGGCAAAATAACCCCGTTTTCTCCCCTTAACGGCGATCTTTGGAACCCCCTCGGCACGTTGAGGGGGATCCGCTTCACGGGAGAGTTGGTTTATTGCAGAATCAACTCCGGGATACTACAGGATCAAGCTCGGATGCCAGGCTTCGACAGGAGCTCGTAGTCAGCACATCTTACACGGCCGTGAGCTAGGCCACGCCCCGCATAATCTGCAGATTTGAATAAAAAAAACCTTGTTTCTAGTTCAAACGGCTCAAACGTTACCAAAAATGCAGCGACAAGTGTTACAGCGTGGTGGAAAGCCCTTTGCAAACCTGGAATGGTCACCTGTTACTTATTGCTAAATGTGGGTGTTAAATTGGTACTAATGGCGTGCAAAGCACTCTTGCCTCTTCCTGCATTTCTGTTGCTTCTTTCTGCACCTTTTTTTCTTTTTCTGCACTTCCCTTGCCTCTTTCTGCACATCTCTTCTACTTTCTGCACCTCTCTGGCCTCTTTCTGCACCTCTGTTGACTCTTTCTGCACCTCACTTGCTTCTTTCTGCACCCCTCTTGCCTCTTTCTGCACCCTTCTTCCCTTTTTCTACACCTCTCTTGCCTGTTTCTGCACCCATATTCCCTCTTTCTCCACCTCTCCTGCATGTTTCTGCACCTCTCTTGCCTCCTTCTGCACTTCTCTTGCCTCTTTCTGCACCTCTGTTGCTTCTTTCTGCAATTCTCTTGACTCTTTCTGCACCCCTCTTACCTCTTTCTGCACCTCTGTTGTTTCTCTCTGCACTTCTCTTCCCTCTTTCTGTACCCCTCTTGCCTCTTTGTGCACCTCTGTTCCTTCTTTTTGCACTTGTTTGTTTCTTTATGCACCCCTCTTGCCTCTTTTTGCGCCTCTGTTGGTTTTCTGCACTGCTCTTGCTTCTTTCTGCACCTCTTTTGCAAATTTCTGCATCCCTCTTGCCTCTATCTGCACCCCACTTCCCTATTTCTCCACCTCTCTTGCTTCTTTCTGCACTTCTCTTGCTTCTTTCTGCACCTCTCCTGCAAATTTCTGCACCCCTCTTGTCTGTTTCTGCACCCCTCTTCCCACTTTCTGCACCTCTCTTGCCTCTGTCTGCACCCCTGTTCCCTCTTTCTGTACCTCTTTTGCCTGTTTCTGCAACTTTCTTGCCTCTTTCTGCAGTTCTCTTGCCTCGTTCTGCACCTCTGTTGCTTCTTTCTGCACTCCTTTTGCCTCTTTCTGCACCTCTCGTGCTTCATTCTGCACCCCTGTTGCCTCTTTCTGCACTCGTGTTCCCTCTTTCTGCACCTCTCTTGCTTCTTTCTGCACCCTTCTTACCTTTTTTGCATCCCTCTTGCCTCTTTATGCAGTTCTCTTGCCATATTCTGCACTACTCTTGCTTGTTTCTGCACCTCTCTTGCGTCTTTCTGCACCTCTGTTGCGTCTTTCTGCACCTCTGTTGCCTCTTTCTGCACTTCACTTGCTTCTTTATGCACCCCTCTTGCCTCTTTCTGCACCCCTGTTCCCTCTTTCTGCACCTTTCCTGCCTGTTTCTGCACCTCTCTTGCCTGTTTCTGTACCTCTGTTGCTTCTTTCTGCACTTCTCTTGCCTCTTTCTGCACACGTTGCGCCTCTTTCAGCACCTCTGTTGCTTCTTTCTGCACTTCTCTTCCTTCTTTCTGCACCCCTCCTGCCTCTTTCTGTATCCCTCTTGCCTCTTTGTGCACCTCTCCTACCTCTTTCTGCACCTCTCTTGCCTCTTTTTGCACCTCTGTTGGTTCATTCTGCACTGCTCTTGCTTCTTTCTGCACCTCTTTTGCAAATTTCTGCATCCCTCTTGCCTCTTTCTGCGCCCGTCATCATTATTTCTCCACCTCTCTTGCTTCTTTCTGCTCTTTTCTTGCTTCTTTCTGCACTGCTCTTGCTTCTTTCTATACCTCTCTTGCAAATTTATGTATCCCTCTTACCTCTTTCTGCACCCCTGTTCCCCTTTTTCTGCACCACTCTTGCCTCTTTCGGCACCTCTCTTGCTTCTTTCTGCACTTCTCTTGCCTCTTTCTGCACCCCTCTTACCTCTTTCAGCACCTCTGTTGCTTCTTTCTGCACTTCTTTTGCTTTTTTCTGCACCCTCTTGCCTCTTTCTGTACCCCTTTTGCTTCTTTGTGCACCTCTCCTGCCTCTTTCTGCACCTCTCTTGCCTTTTTCTGCAGTTCTCTTGCCTCTTTCTGCACCTCTTTTGCTTCTTTCTGTACTTTTCTTGCCTCTTTCTGTACCCCTCTTCCCTCTTTCTGCACCTCTCTTGCCTCTGTCTGCACACCTGTTCCCTCTTTCTGCACCCCTTTTGCCTGTTTCTACAACTCTCTTGCCTCTTTCTGCAGTTCTCTTGCCTCCATCTGCACCTCACTTGCCTCTTTCTGCACTTCTCTTGCTTCTTTCTGCACCCTTCTTAACTTTTTCTGCACATCTCTTGCCTCTTTCTGCACCTCTCTTGCCTCTTTCTTAACATCTCTTGGTTCTTTCTGCAATGCTCTTGCCTCTATCTGCACCTCTCTTGCCTCTTTCTGCACCTCTTTTGCTTCTTTCTACACTTCTCTCTCCTCTTTCTGCACCCTCCTTGCCTCTTTCTGCACCTCTCTTGCCTCTTTCTGCACCCCTCTTTCCTCTTTCTGCAATTCTCTTGCCTCTGACTGCACCCGTTCCCTCTTTCTGCACCTCTTTTGTCTGTTTCTGCAACCCTCTTGCCTCCTTGTGCAGTTCTCTTGCCTCTTTCTGCACCTCTGTTGCCTCTTTCTGCACCCATATTGCCTCTTTTTTCACCTCTGTTGGTTCTTTCTGCACCCATCTTGCCTCTTTTTTCACCTCTGTTGATTCTTTCTGCACTGCTCTTGGTTCTTTCTGCAGCTCTTTTGCAAATTTCTCCATCCCTCTTGTCTATTTCTGCACTGCTCTTGCTTCCTTCTGTACCGCTCTTGCAAATTTCTGTATCCCTCTTACCTCTTTCTGCACCCCTGTTTCCTCTTTCTGCACCACTCTTGCCTCTTTCGGCACCTCTCTTGCTTCTTTCTGCACTTCTCTTGCCTCTTTCTGCACCCCTCTTGCCTCTTTCAGCACCTCTGTTGCTTCTTTCTATAATTCTCTTGCTTCTTCTGCACCCCTCTTGCCTCTGTCTGCACACCTGTTCCCTCTTTCTGCACCCCTTTTGCCTGTTTCTGCAACTCTCTTGCCTCTTTCTGCTGTTTTCTTGCCTCCTTCTGCACCTCACTTGCCTCTTTCTGCACCTCTCTTGCTTCTTTCTGCACCATTCTTCCCATTTTCTGCACATCTCTTGCCTCTTTCTGCACCTCTCTTGCCTCTATCTGCACATCTATTGGTTCTTTCTGCACTGCTCTTGCCTCTTTCTGTACACCCCTTTCCTCTTTCTGCACCTCTTTTGCTTCTATCTGCACTGCTCTCTCCTCTTTCTGCACCCCTCTTGCCTCTTTCTGCACCTCTGTTGCTTCTTTCTGCACTACTCTTGCTTCTTTCTGCACCTCTCTTGTCTCTTTCTGCACCCCTCTTCTCTTTCTGCGATTCTCTTGCCTCTTTCTGCACCCTTCTAGCCTCTTTCCGCATCTCTTTTGCTTGTTTCTGCTCTTCTTTTGCCTCTTTCTGTTCCCCTCTTGCCTCCATCTGCACCTCTGTTGTTTCTTACTGCACTGCACTTGCTTCTTTCTGCACCTCTCTTGCAAATTTCTGCACCCCTCTTTCCTCTTTAGGCACCCGTCTGCTATCTTTCTGCACCCCTGTTCCCTCTTTCTGCTCCTCTTCTGCCTGTTTCTGCACCTCTGCTGCTTCTTTCTGAATTTCTCTTGCCTCTTTCTGCACCTCTGTTGCTTCTTTCTGCACTTCTCTTGCCTTTTTCTGCACCTCTCTTGCTTCTTTCTGCACTCTTCTTCCCTCTTTCTGCACCCTTCTACCCTCTTTCTACACCTCTCTTGCCTCTTTCTGCACACACAGGGTTATTTTTAAACTGGCCTCAGGCTCAGCAGTGCACACATGCAAGTGCAGAAAAGGGCTGCTGGCCTCTAAACTGCCATGCCCCATTATATGCTAGGGACTTAGAGGCAGTTTTAATCCCACTGCCCTATTATTAGGCTTTCCTGTTTTCAGTTTCTGTTTTTGGTAAATTCTGGTAGGGTTTTTTCAGTGTTTTTAATACCTTAAAAAACCAGTGGATATCAGTGGATACACATTTTCGCGCCATTAAAAACAACAGAAACTGTGTTTTTCCGGTGTTTATGGAATGTTAGTGCATGTGTATAGACAGCGTGTGTACAGAGTATATGAGGTCCAAATACATTTTTACAAATCAAACTTATTGTAGTACACCATACAATACTTCTTTAGTGAGTCTTAGGTCATGCGCACTCGCTCTTTCCTTCCTATGTAAACGTTTATCTGTGAAAAGGCCCTCTCAACATTGGCACTTGAGACGGGCAACACCGAAACAGCCAGGACACAATTTGCTAACTCTGGCCAATGACATAGCTTTCCATGCCAATACTGGAGCATCTGAAGATTGTGATTCTCTAGGACATGTTCTGCAACATATGCGTAAAATTGGGCTCTTGTACCCTCAGTTATTGGAGCGGTCAAAAATTAAGCAGTTCTTTTCAAAGTCTGGAGAAAATTCAGAAGGGATCTAGAACTTGTGAAGAGTTCCTCAGTGAGGCTTCATTAACTTCAAATGCCATGGTTGGTGAAGGGACATTTCAATGCATCATTGCAAGCCATTTCCCATAGACTGTAAAATACAATTTCCTGAATTGCTCCTTAACATTTCTTTGCTTACCAAGAGGCAAGAATTCTAACATGGAGCATGTTGCAGTGCCTAAGTCACTAAAGGTGTTGCCCAGCCTTCTCTCAAGGAGATGATTCACATCTATACCAATTACGCTGAAATCTTGGTAGACAAGGGCGTTTTCAGACTCTAGTATTTTGATTATGTCCACTACAGCAGTCATGTTTTCCTGTAAAAAATTAAGCATGCAGTAGACTGTACTTTTTCACATCACTATCAATATGTGACCAAAGATCATCACATTTCTTGCCTTTGGCATCATCACTAAGCAAAGATTCTGTAAACGGTTGTCACAGGGATAATATAGCATTCACAGCCTTTAGGACTGAGAACCACCAGCTAAATGACACAGTTAGGATGTCTCTTTCTTTGATGCCACACAAAGCAGAAAATGAGAAATATTTGCATTTTAGTTCCTGCGCATAATGAAACAGTGCACCAGAATGGACTACAAAGCCAATAGCATTCTTCATTAACTGTGACGATTGTAAAGATGGTTTCAGCATACAATCTAGGAAGTGACAAGGATCTCTTACAGGGAACCACTTCAGCTCAGGTATCGATTTTGGTAGGTCATCATACAACTTTTTCATATTCATAGCTGAATTACTGCAAATACAAACAATATCACTCCAATCTTTATTGAACTTGGTAGGAACGTTTTGCAGCAGCATTCCAAGTGACACTGCGTTCCATGTTTACCAAACGTCTGGTGTCATGTTTCCACCACTATCTCAGATGCTTGGTGACAGCACTCTTTTCACATATACCTGTCACTACACCTTGCATTGAATGTTTAAAGCCTGGGGTGTTTGGCAATTCACCTACAATCAATACTGACTCGCTAGAAAAGGGGGCTGATGTATCAAAGGAGTTCACCCATCCTCTGTCTGTGGGTAAATGTGATGGTACATATTGGGAAAATTAAACCAAAGACCACAAAACTGAAAAAAGCATAAGGAAGAACAACCAATATTTTAATGACATCCCTAAAAAACAAAGCTTAAGCAGAATAATGTTCGCCCAGTATTTCTTGCTGCTGCCTTATATAACAAAGTTACATTGTATTGGCCCCTTCAGGAAGAAATTATAATGACTCTTTCCCTCATCTTTTCCTTTCTTTGAATGGCACTTAGTTTGTGGTAATGAAGGTGTTTTTTCAGTGTTTACACTGGTGATGGCTATTTTCCTTTCAGTGGGGTTTTATCAGTTATTATAGGTTTAAACCTAAAACAAGATAGCCTACCTATTATGTACTAGGGCCTTACAGGGGAGGTCATGCCAATCACAGGGGTACCCCAACCCATAGTGTACCCTAGTGTATGTAGGTGTTTTTACTGTATTCTAAGTGTCTTTCAGCATAGGGAACTATAACATTCTCTATATATATTAAACATATTTAAACTTTACAGAAACACACAGTCACTGGATGATGTCATCAGTGATGTCATTTGAGATGTCATCAGTGATGTCATCAGTGATGTCACTGACCATGTCATGAGGGATGTAATATGTGACGTCATCAGCAGTGCATTGCGGGGGCGCGAGTTATAGTTAGCTGAACTAACTATAACGGGGGAATTTCTATGGTTTTGTACGAGTGAAATGTCCAACGAACTATAACGCCCCTGAAACCTATGGTTTTTTCAGTGAATTTCTAAGGTTTTTAAATGCTAATTTCTAACTATAACGTGCCTGAAACCTATGGTTTTTTCAGTGAATTTCAAAGGTTTTTTAAATGCTAATTTCTAACTATAACGTGCCTGAAACCTATGGTTTTTTCAGTGATTTCAAAGGTTTTTAAATGCTAATTTCTAACTATAACGTGTCTGAAACCTATGGTTTTTTCAGTGAATTTCAAAGGTTTTTTAAATGCTAATTTCTAACTATAACGTGCATGAAGCCTATGGTTTTTTTAGTGAATTTCTAAGGTTTTTTAAATGCTAATTTCTAACTATAACGTGCCTGAAACCTATGGTTTTTTCAGTGAATTTCAAAGGTTTTTTAAATGCTAATTTCTAACTATAACGTGCCTGAAACCTATGGTTTTTTCAGTGATTTCAAAGGTTTTTTAACTGCTAATTTCTAACTATAACAAGTCTGAAACCTATGGTTTTTTCAGTGAATTTCAAAGGTTTTTTAAATGCTAATTTCTAACAATAACGTGCCTGAAACCTATGGTTTTCTTAGTGAATTTCTAAAAAAAATTAAATGCTAATTTCTAACTATAACATGCCTGAAACCTATGGTTTTTCAGTGAATTTCAAAGGTTTTTTAAATGCTAGTTTCTAACTATGCCTACAGAGGTAGTACATGTGAAGAAAGAAGAAAAAACGCACAGAAAGAAGCAAAAGAAATGCAGAAAGAAGCAACTGAAGTCCACAAAGACGAACAAAAGTGCCGGAAGAAGCAAGACATGTGCAGAAAGAACCAACAGAGGAGCAGAAAGAGGCCTTGTTGCAAAATCATCCTGTGCCCACAACTTTTTCAGACGGGTACTGATGGTAACTGAGTCTGACTAACCAGGCCTAGAGCCAGTGCTATGCTAAAAGACACTTAGAATACAGTGAAAACACCTACATACACTAGGGAACACTATGCGTTTTGGTACCCCTGTGATTAGCATGACCTCCTCTGTAAGGCCCTAGTACATAATAGAGCGATACCAAAGGGGATAATGGACGGAGCGTTAGAGCAACTCAAACACTCACCCCCAGTCAACTGATCTGGGTTTAATCCATCATCATTCTTTAGCTCACTCCACCACCCCAGTTCAGACATGGCCATATGCAAATCAGTCTGACCCTGTGCCTCATGGGAACAGTCCAGCCCGAACTGCCAAGCCATGTCTTCCCTGGACCGGAAACAAGCATCCTGGGACCGGTTTCGGGTTCAAAACCCTCATCAGCCATGATGATGGATTAAACCCAGATCAGTTGACTGGGGGTGAGTGTTTGATTAGCTCAAGCGCTCCATCCATCATCCCCTTTGGTATCGCTTTGTTCGCCCTAAGTTGGCAGGGTATGCCCAGACGTGGGTCCCTTGCTCACTTTGCCACTGGATTCAAGCTAGCCTGGCTGATGACGGCTGAATAGCCAGAAACTGGTCCCAGGATGCTTGTTTCCGGTCCAGGGAAGACATGGCTTGGCAGTTCGGGCTGGACTGTTCCCATGAGGCACAGGGTCAGACTGATTTGCATATGGCCATGTCTGAACTGGGGTGGCGGAGTGAGCTAAAGAATGATGATGGATTAAACCCAGATCAGTTGACTGGGGGTGAGTGTTTGATTAGCTCAAGCGCTCCATCCATCATCCCCTTTGGTATCGCTTTGTTCAGCCCTAAGTTGGCAGGGTATGCCCAGATGTGGGTACCTTGCTCACTTTGCCACTGGATTCAAGCTAGCCTGGCTGATGACGGCTGAATAGCCAGAAACTGGTCCCAGGATGCATGTTTCCGGTCCAGGGAAGACATGGCTTGGCAGTTCGGGCTGGACTGTTCCCATGAGGCACAGGGTCAGACTGATTTGCATATGGCCATGTCTGAACTGGGGTGGCGGAGTGAGCTAAAGGATGATGATGGATTAAACCCAGATCAGTTGACTGGGGGTGAGTGTTTGATTAGCTCAAGCGCTCCATCCATCATCCCCTTTGGTATCGCTTTGTTCGCTCTAAGTTGGCAGGGTCGCCCAGA
This sequence comes from Calotriton arnoldi, assembly GCA_963921515.1. Taxonomy (NCBI): domain Eukaryota; kingdom Metazoa; phylum Chordata; class Amphibia; order Caudata; family Salamandridae; genus Calotriton; species Calotriton arnoldi. The sequence continues at coordinate 34,332 of CAWUFW010012012.1, forward strand.
CGTGGGTCCCTTGCTCACTTTGCCACTGGATTCAAGCTAGCCTGGCTGATGACGGCTGAATAGCCAGAAACTGGTCCCAGGATGCTTGTTTCCGGTCCAGGGAAGACATGGCTTGGCAGTTCGGGCTGGACTGTTCCCATGAGGCACAGGGTCAGACTGATTTGCATATGGCCATGTCTGAACTGGGGTGGCGGAGTGAGCTAAAGAATGATGATGGATTAAACCCAGATCAGTTGACTGGGGGTGAGTGTTTGATTAGCTCAAGCGCTCCATCCATCATCCCCTTTGGTATCGCTTTGTTCGCCCTAAGTTGGCAGGGTATGCCCAGACGTGGGTCCCTTGCTCACTTTGCCACTGGATTCAAGCTAGCCTGGCAGATGATGGCTGAATAGCCAGAAACTGGTCCCAGGATGCTTGTTTCCGGTCCAGGGAAGACATGGCTTGGCAGTTCGGGCTGGACTGTTCCCATGAGGCACAGGGTCAGACTGATTTGCATATGGCCATGTCTGAACTGGGGTGGCGGAGTGAGCTAAAGAATGATGATGGATTAAACCCAGATCAGTTGACTGGGGGTGAGTGTTTGATTAGCTCAAGCGCTCCATCCATCATCCCCTTTGGTATCGCTTTGTTCGCCCTAAGTTGGCAGGGTATGCCCAGACGTGGGTCCCTTGCTCACTTTGCCACTGGATTCAAGCTAGCCTGGCTGATGACGGCTGAATAGCCAGAAACTGGTCCCAGGATGCTTGTTTCCGGTCCAGGGAAGACATGGCTTGGCAGTTCGGGCTGGACTGTTCCCACGAGGCACAGGGTCAGACTGATTTGCATATGGCCATGTCTGAACTGGGGTGGCGGAGTGAGCTAAAGAACGATGATGGATTAAACCCAGATCAGTTGACTGGGGGTGAGTGTTTGATTAGCTCAAGCGCTCCTTCCATCATCCCCTTTGGTATCGCTTTGTTCGCCCTAAGTTGGCAGGGTATGCCCAGACGTGGGTCCCTTGCTCACTTTGCCACTGGATTCAAGCTAGCCTGGCTGATGACGGCTGAATAGCCAGAAACTGGTCCCAGGATGCTTGTTTCCGGTCCAGGGAAGACATGGCTTGGCAGTTCGGGCTGGACTGTTCCCATGAGGCACAGGGTCAGACTGATTTGCATATGGCCATGTCTGAACTGGGGTGGCGGAGTGAGCTAAAGAATGATGATGGATTAAACCCAGATCAGTTGACTGGGGGTGAGTGTTTGATTAGCTCAAGCGCTCCATCCATCATCCCCTTTGGTATCGCTTTGTTCACCCTAAGTTGGCAGGGTATGCCCAGACGTGGGTCCCTTGCTCACTTTGCCACTGGATTCAAGCTAGCCTGGCTGATGACGGCTGAATAGCCAGAAACTGGTCCCAGGATGCTTGTTTCCGGTCCAGGGAAGACATGGCTTGGCAGTTCGGGCTGGACTGTTCCCATGAGGCACAGGGTCAGACTGATTTGCATATGGCCATGTCTGAACTGGGGTGGCGGAGTGAGCTAAAGAATGATGATGGATTAAACCCAGATCAGTTGACTGGGGGTGAGTGTTTGATTAGCTCAAGCGCTCCATCCATCATCCCCTTTGGTATCCCCTAGTACATAATAGGGCAGGGGGATTAAAACTACCTCTAAGTCAGAGGTGCAGAAATATGCTACTTTAACTAGTAGTCGCGTTTGCAGAGTGGTGGAGAAAGGGTGCTGGGCGTCCAACCAACACTCAGGAATTCCGCTGCATAGGACTTACAGGAGGTACCAGGAGGGATTCTTGGCCCCCAAACTCCCTCAGGACAAAATTGGACTTCATCCCCCATCCCGTAGTCTGCCATGAGGCACGTTTGCAGAGTGGTAGAGAAAGGGGGCCGTGGCCTCCGAAGACGTCTTAGCAATTCCACTGTGTGGGACTTACTGGAGGTAACAAGAGGGGTAGTTGGCCCCCAAGGACATCCTTGGGGGCCAACTTCCCAAACTATTACCTCCAGTCAGTCCCACACAGCAGCACTGGTAAGTACTCATACCAGGCCACGCCCACTTTGCCCACCACTCTACAAACGCGCTCCCTGGTGCGCTCTTGGATGGCGATTGAAGTCCCCTTCACTGCTGGGGGTCCTTTAGGGGCCAACTAGCCTACCTTTTACCTCCAGTAAGCCCCACGCAGTGGGATTGGTGAGAGGTAGACAAAGGCCATGCCCCCTTTCTCCACCACTCTGCAAACACGCCCCCTGGCACGTTGTAAGTTGGGGGATTAAGTCCCCTTGAATCCTGAGGGTCCAACTAGCCCACCAGGTACCTCCAGTAAGTGCCACAAAGCTGCATTGCAGAGAGGTGTAAAAAGGGGTGTGACCTGGACCACCTCTCTGCAACGCAGCGCAGAGGCGCTTACTGGAAGCACCTGGTAGGCTAGTTGGCCCCCAGGGGCCCTCAGGATTGAAAGGGAATTAATTCCCCAACTTAAAAGGCGCCACAGGGCGTGTTTGCACACATGTCACCTCAGGCCCCGCCCCCTGCCTTCACCACTGTGCAAACACGCCCCGTAGCACGTTTTAAGTTGCGGGATAAAGTCCCCTTGAATCCTGAGGGTCCCTGGGGTCCAACTAGCCCACCAGGTACCCCCAGTAAGCGCCACAGAGCTGCATTGCAGAGAGGTGTAAAAAGGGGTGTGGCCTGGACCACCTCTCTGCAACGCAGCCCTGTGGCGCTTACTGGAGGTACTTGGTGGGCTAGTTGGCCCCCAGGGACCCTCAGGATTGAAGGGGAATTAATTCCCCAACTTAAAACGCGCCACAGGATGTGTTTGCACACATGTCACCTCAGGTCCCGCCCCCTCCCTGCACCACTGTGCAAACGCGCCCCGTGGCGTGTTTTAAGTTGGGGGATAAAGTCCCCTTGAATCCTGAGGGTCCCTGGGGTCCAACTAGCCCACGAGGTACCTCCAGTAAGCGCCACAGAGCTGCGTTGCAGAGAGGTGTAAAAAGGGGCGTGGCCTGGACCACCTCTCTGCAACGCAGGCCTGTGGCGCTTACTGGAGGTACCTGGTGGGCTAGTTGGCCCCCAGGGGCCCTCAGGATTGAAGGGGAATTAATTCCCCAACTTAAAATGCGCCACAGGGCGTGTTTGCACACATATCACCTCAGGCCTCGCCCCCTCCATTCACCACTGTGCAAACACGCCCCGTGGCGCGTTTTAAGTTGGGGGATAAAGTTCCCTTGAATCCTGAGGGTCCCTGGGGTCCAACTAGCCCACCAGGTACCTCTAGTAAGCGCCAGAGAGCTGCGTTGCAGACAGGTGTATAAAGGGGCGTGGCCTGGACCACCTCTCTGCAACGCAGCCCTGTGGCGCTTACTGGAGGTAGCTGGTGGGCTAGTTGGCCCCCAGGAACCCCCAGTATTGAAGGGGAATTAATTCCCCAACTTAAAACGTGCCACAGAGCGCGTTTGCAGAGTGTTGCTGGGAGGGGGCGGGGCCTCCGGCACAATCGTGTTTTTAAAAAAAAAATTTAAGGGGGGCTGTGTGGCCCCCCTTCTTTTTCCTTTTTTTGGGCCCTGGGGACCCCATCCCCCAGGGCCTGACCACTTTTGAAAAAGAAAAAAAAAAATCTGAACGGGAAGGGGGCCGCGTGTGCCCCCCTCCCATGGCCAATTCCGGCCCCTGGGACCCCATCCCCCGGGCCATGGCTAAATATTATTTTTTTTTATGGAGGGGGGCTGCGTGGCCCCCCTCCTGAGGCCTCTATTGGCCCCGGAGACCCCATCCCCTGGGGCCGGCCTTTATTTTTATTTTATTTTTATTTTTTGGGGGAGGGGAGCCGCGTGGCCCCCCTCCCAGGCCACTTCTAGCCCCAGGGACCCCATCCCCCAGGGCAGGCCCTATCCGTTGGGGACCGTGGGGGGAGCCCCAATGCCCCCACGGTCCCGCCGGCTCCCCGCGTCCTGCGGGAGCCGGCATTGCTTTTCCACATGGGGAGCTGCTAACATGCTGATCCCCTTGTGGAAAACCAATCTGCTTTGCTTCATTGAAGCGAGAGAAGGTTTCCCTGCTCTCGCTTCAATGAAGCAAAGCAGTTTGCAATGATAGGGCGGGAGCCGCGAGGCTCCCACCCTGTCATTGCAAACAGCAGTGTCCTGGGGGTGGGCACCCCGGGACACTGCAGGAGCCGGCCCTGGGGGGTGGCGGTCCCCAGGGCCATCACGGGCTCTAGGAGGGGGGCTGCGCGGCCCCCCTCCCATCTATTGCACAGCCCCGGGGAGGTGGTGGTCCCCGGGGCTCAGGGGTCCGTTACGGACCCCCGAATTTGAATATTAGTGCCCCGGGGAGGTGGCGGTCCCCGGGGTGTGAGGGGGGGCTCGAGCCCCCCCACACCGGTCTATGTTTCAAAAAATAAAAGCCCCGGGGGTGGCGGTCCCCGGGGCAGCGGGGGGGCCGTGTGCCCCCGCGATTATAATTAATAAAAGCCCCGGGGTGGCGGTCCCTGGGGCTTGGGGGGGCCTTGGAGGCCCCCCCACACATTAAAAATAAGAAGCCCCGGGGGGTGGCGGTCCCCGGGGCTGCGGGGGGCCGTGTGCCCCCGCAAATGTTTATGGAAAACCCCGGGGGGTGGTGGGCCCCCGCAATCACATTATTGAATGCCCCCGGGACTTGGCCCACCCGGGGGCTAAAGTTTTTTTTAAAATTTTTGGCCGAAATTCGCGCTGGGTGCGCGAATCTCGCCGATTTTTTATTTATTTTTTAAATGCTTTTTTTGTCCCTGGGGGTCCTTGTGGGACCCCCTGAGCAGGCCTAGGGGGTCAGGGTGTTTCTACCCTGCCCCCTTTTCTTGCTTTTTGCGATTGTTTTTCTGTTTTCTTGTGCCTCGGTTACCGAGGCACAAGATGGCTGCCAACACTTCCTGGTTTGGAGTGTTGACAGCCAATTAGAATAAAGCTCGTGGTCGGGAAGGTGCGCGGATCCTCCGTGCCTCTACATATCGAAACTTTTATTTTTTGATTTTCTCAGCAACTACTGAACGGATTTACACCATTTTAAAAAAAGGGCGCTTTCTGAACCAAGCACTACCGTTTTGCCAACTTTGGTGTAATTCCGTTCAGCAGTTCGAACTGTAGCCGTGTCTAAAGTTTCCTATGGGAAATGCATTTTTCGACCTCTTTTTTTTAAATTTCTCAGGAATGGATTTACACCATTTAACAAAAAGGTCTCTTTCTGAAACAAGGGCTACCTTTTTGCAAAATTTGGTGTAATTCCGTTCAGCAGTTCGGGCTGTAGCCGTGTCTAAAGTTTCCTATGGAAATTAACATGGAGAAAATACGTTTTGGGACCCCCCTTTTTTCTCGGCCCCCGCTTGCCGAATCACCCCGAAACTTTCAAGACAGGAGCTGACCGGAGCGGGCTAAGAGTTTTGAAAATTTTGCGAAGATTCGTCAACCTGCGCCAAAGATATTGAGAAAACAAAAAACGAGTTTCCTATGGAAACTAGGTCCTAACTATCTACTGGCAACATGAAAGTAGAACTTTACTCAGAAACCATGTTTTTTTTTTATTAGTTGCTGTTAATCAATTTAGGAGTTATTAGATATTTGTGTTTTAAAAGGTGTTGTCCAGGTTTTGTAGGGCTGACACTTTTGGATATGTTGACAGTTGAATCACCATTTGTTAATTTGTGTATAATGGTGCCACCATATGGCGGATATGCCTGAAATGTAGCAGACCCTTTACAAATTCAGATTACTATTGGCATTGTCAAATGCATGCATATCCATAATGGGAATGGGGGCAATTAAAAATCAGTGGGTGCAAGAAAGTGTTAATTTCCAAATACTTTTGGAACTGCGTGATGAATCTCTACAGAATTTGACAAAAGCCAGGAAGAAATATTTTTCAATTGATATGTCAAATTTTGTGCCATAAATGGGGGGAAAGTGGTAGTTAAAGGAGAGAAGGTCAGTTACACTTTGTTTTTGTTCATCGCTCTGGGTCAAGTGTGTTTACTGGTTAGCATGTGATACCACGTACAGGAATATTAGGTTTCGTGAAGAGATATTGGTTGGTAAAGATAAATGGGTAAGGAGGGGCAAAATGTTTTTGATTTACTAATAGCTTTGCCACAGTTTGATGGATATGCATGGAGTTTACGTTTTTGCCGATCCGCTCAAGTGAATCAAGAAAGAAGGGACAAAACGTGTTCATTTGCTATTAATATTTGCCCTGTATGAATTTGCACAAAATTCAACAGAAACTTGAAATGCTTTGTTTTTGATTTGTGTGTCACATTTTGTGCCAATCCATCAAGTGCAGAAAAATTTGAAAGTTAAGCAAATCATAAAAAAACAAATACATTAATAAAAACAACGAGATTAAAAACTACAAAACTTGGCGCCTTGCTGTTCTCTTGATCACTTTTTTGTTTCTGTATCTTTTTGAAATTTGTGTTTTGAGATTGACGAGGGTCCCCAGTTGTGGTGTGTGTTGTGTGTAATGCTAGTCATGTATGATGAATTTCAGTGGTCTGATGAATTTTAGTCAGAATCACGTATTTTGAATGTTAGTTTTCCCCTTGTAGCAGAATAGGATGCGTCTGTGAGGTTTGAAAAGTTTGAGATTTAATGCTTTAAATCATATATTTAAAATCGACCCTAATTAAACATAAAAACGCCTACGTTTGTATTGCAGATTATTGGCAAGTATAAGTAAAGAAGCCTTTGTTATATCATTGGCTACAGTGAGTAAACTCTAGAGTTCACTGTCACATACGTTCTGAAAGAAATTTCATTCAGTTTGTTAAACTACAAGAAATGTGTATTTTCCTTTCGGGCTCATTCGTTCTTGTCCTCCTGTCTTTATTGGTGATAATGGTGACAGTACACACTAATGCCAACAGATGGCTTGCTCTGTAAAGATTGCAAGGGAGATGAAGGGAGGTTAAGGAACAAGCACCCATCTTTGCTACACCAAAACGCTAGGGCCGAAAATTCTCCTTAATTACCAGTTAATAGCATGCCCAATCGCGTCACTTATATTCACTCACAGTACCACTGTCTGGTTTGGGTTTGAACATTTTACCTGAGCACTTGAACATGTTGGGAAATAAATTGTCTAATGGTTACACCATTACATCTGACGCTCTGGTGGAACAAATTCCCTGGCGCTAAGCCAGTAAATATCGTACCCTTTGATGCAGGTATCTGCATGAAAGGGTCATGCAATGGGTGTTGTTGTGGGCATTCCAACACCCACTGATTTTTTGTAGCTGCCCCAGATGTGCAAGGATGTATAAATCTGAGGCAGTGCCAAAACTATCGCCATTGAAAAGCACGAGTTAGAGTGGTACAACAAGGAGAAATACTTTTATTTCTTCTCATTTTTGTTCTTTCTATGTGTGGAAGGAGCAAATTGCCTTTAATGATTGTTTATGTGCAGGAAGGTGTCCCTTAAACAATCATCCCTGCAATGCAGGCACCCTTGCACCATGGTGCCAAGGGTGTCTGTGCTGGCACTAGGCAGCTTTTTTAGCGCCTGTGCAAGGGAAAACACAGGAGTGTGCCATATTCTTGCGAATACGATGCATCCCTGCGTTTTTCTAATGATGCTGCGTCATTTCTTTGTAAATATGCCCCATAGTTCCGTCTTTCACCGTAAGATTCTTTCTGAAAAATATGTACACACTTACAATGTTCACAGCACCACACTTTTGTTGAAAAGTTGAACAGTGACACATTGTTGCTATATGTCTTACCTTGTTTATCTGCATACTGCATACTGCACAGCATCAAATATCTATTTATATTCAGACAGCATATGTCCAACAATTTTTCAGCACCATGTTCATGTATGAAAAAATCAAGAGCCTGCAGAGATTAAAATAATAATGTGACAAGGTGGGTGTGATAATTCTGCATTCCATTTCAACCAAATGGGACAAGTCACCTAGTAAAAGCAGCAACATGAAATTCACCATCTTAACATGCTCTCTGCACTTTGTGTTCTGGCTATAATGGTATAGTTCACAAAATATGCAGAAGTTATTCTGTGGCTGCATATGTTCTTTTTTGGAAGGGACCTCACCTAGCAGTTCAAGATGGACCGCTTTCATGAGGGACAGGTCAATAATGACTTTTCATAAGGAGTGACTCTATCTAGAGAGGCACGTGAGGTGGAAAACAATGGGTTGGAATGCTACCCAGAAGAATTGCCAGTAGTTAGAGTATTTGCAAGCATTCCTCACATCAGTTTTTAGGTGTTTGATATAAGGCTGTAGATGGCCAAGGGTATGCACAGACTTATGTCCCTTGTTCACAACCACCTGATCCGACCTATACCTCACTGACGAGGCCTAACAGAATCAAAACTGGTGTTTGGTTGTTTATGTTCCCTTCTGGAAGAACTTTCATCTGACAGTTCTGGATGGACTATTTTCATGAGATGCAGGGGATAATGCGTAATTTAAGTAAGGCATGCTTAGTCTAGGGTGGCACAGTGGGTGGAAAAAATGAGTTGGCATGCTACGGAGAGTGATTTTCAGTAGTTGGACTATTTGTAAGCATTCCTGCCATCAGCTTTGGTTTATTTGGTGGATAAGGGTATGCCCAGACATAGGTACCTTACTTGATGTGCCACAGGATCCAAGCTGTACCTCGCTGATAAGGCCTCGTAAAGCAGAAACTATACTGTGATTGCTTATGTTCCCTTCTGGTGGTGACCTCAACTAGCAGTTATGAATAGACTGTTTTCATGAGGAGCAGGGCCAGTATTGATTTGCATAAGGAGGACCTCCAGCACAGTGGTTGAAATAAGATGAATTGGAATGTTACCCAGAGCCACTGCCTGTGGTTAACCTGTTTGTAAGCATTCCTCCTATTACCATTTGTGCGTTGGATGTAGATTGTGTGATGCCAAAATTCCTCTGAAGGGAAAACTTTTCTCCTGAACCTTCTATTTTTTAAGTGTAAGGATTTTGCTGCTATCATGCTGGGGCTGTGCTTTACGGGTAGTGCCTTGTTGGCAATTACCTGCTCGAGATGTCTAGCTGTGCCATTCTTGGATCTAGCTGCACTCTAGTTGTTCGGCAGGAGGCTGTGGAGGGGAAGCCTGTCACCTGATGTTGTGGGTGCATTCAAGTAACACTGCGGCATGGACGCAATCATAGCTATGCGTCTATTGTAGATGCACTTTACTTTTTTTAACTTGTTTTGACCTGTGATTTTAAATTTGAGTGTTTTTACCATGGGGACAGTTTGTGTTTTTGCTGCTATTGGGTGGGGGCTGTGCTTTACAGGGAGTGCCTTGAGGTACTCATGTATTGTAGTTGTACCTTAATTTGTTTACTTGTTTTAGCCTGTGATCTAAAATTTGAGTGTTTTTACTGTGGGGTCTTTCTGTGTTTATGGGGCTATCAAGCGGGGCTGTGCTTTATGGGGAGTGCCTTGAGGGTAATTATGAGACCCTTTTTTATCTGTTCAATACTTCTAGAGGTGCCATTTTGGGTTCTGGCTGTGCTCTAGTCGTTCGGCAGAAGGCTGCAGATGGGAAGCCTGCCACCTGATGCAGTGGGTCCATTAAGTAGCACTGCGGTGTGGACACATGCAGCATTCAAGCCAGTAGCATGCCCAAGGCTCAGCTATGGCAAGCCTGTTCACAACCTGACTGTAGCCATCATTAGCCATGCTGCCCAAGTTGTCTCTGACTATCTTGGACACATTTGCTATTCTAGCAGATAGAGGCGACACCTATGACCACGTTCTACTTGCCCCAACCTTTTTAACCTAGAGACCTTCCCTAGACATGTGCCCTGTCCAACATGTTCTTTTGTTCCCTCCTTAGACTGACCAACACCTGCCTCCCCCCTTAATGATAATGGAGGGCTTCAGAACATTATTCTGCAAGGGTTCGATTTAGTTGTTAAATTATCGGCTCTTCTTATCAATGTTCGTTCCATGCATAAACATGGCCAGCGCAATTTCAACCTACTCAGTAGTGGCAGGTTGTACGTACTCTTTATGAGAGAAACATGGATGAATGAGTCCACTGGCCCTACCATTCCTTTTGCTATGTCAGAGGGCTACTCTCTGGTCCACAGCTATAGAGGCCATCAACGGGGGGCATGGAGACTGCCTATAAACAGCCTCTGGCCTGAATCACTTTTACGGTGGCTAATCTCTAAGCAGTAGAGAGACTGGGTTCCCACCTTGTGGTGTCAGCTCAAACCTCTTTTTTAGGGATTCTAATCTATTACCCCCCTCACCCCCCGGATCCTGCCAGGGACTTCATTGGATCCCTGGAAGCTTCTTCGCCCACCCCCCACATTCTGCAATGGGCCAATTTCACTGTGCTAGGGGATTTTAACGTACATGCCAATGATCTTGAGGACCAAAGGGCATCTATACTTTTCGAACATATGCTCTCCCTGAACGTGCCTCAGCTGGTTCTGGCCCCCACCCACTAAGCAGGTCACACCCTTGATTTCATCTTTTCCATTTGTTTGTCTTCAACCTGTCCCCAGTGCCATTAACATGGTGCAACTATTTCATGATTCCTTTTATTTGGAATGTGTTCAGACGGCGCCGGCTAGACAGGAAGGCAGACTCTATGACCTTTGGGCATGGACGAAAGTGAATAGTACAGAGTAGGTGAATTTTCTCAACAATACCCACTCCCGCCTGACCATTGAGGTTGATTCTGATGTGGGGACTGTCAACTCTTGGTTAGTAGGGGCAAAGGATGCGCTGGACCCTCTACAAGGGTGGAAGAAGAAACAGGGTTGGCTCCCGGCCCATTGGTTTTCTGACTCCTTGGTCGCAGAACGCAAATCTTTTAGAAAACTCTAATGCACGTGGTGGAAGAGTTATTCCCCTAACAGAAAAGAGAATTATAAAACTGCTCTTAGAGCTTATCACGTACCTCTTAAACAGGTTCAAAGTGTGTTCTTTGCAGACAAAATGAACGCAGCTTAGCACAATCCCGGAGCAATTTTCAAAATCATGAAAACCTTTCTCTCCCGCAGCCCAGTTGCAGGGCAACTATCCCCAATCTCAAGAGTTGTTTAATGGTTTAGCTACCTTTTTTTACACCAAAATCTCTGATATTCATAGTTCTTTGCCTGCTCTCTAGGAGAACTGTCCTCCTGTTGGTGTCCTGGCCCCGGACAGCCATTACAGCTGGCTCAACCAGTTTAGGTCTATCCTCTCAGAAAAATCAAGAGAAGCAATCCTGAAATGTAAATCGGGCTCCCCGTTGGATGCTTTTCCTCTTTCAATGCCAGCTGAGGTGATAGATGTCATCAACCCACTGATCAACTCCATTTTTAATCAGCCTCTTGTCTTGGGGGTTTTGCCTGCTGCTTGGAAACTGGCCAAAGTGTTACCACTGTTTAAAAAGCCCGTCTTAGATCCTAACATCTTCTGTAACTACAGACCAATATCACTACTCCCGGCCTTCACCAAAATGCTAGAAAACTCGTCAACGTGCTGCTCTTAGAGTATCTTGAGGTAGGTAAGCTGCTTCATCCCAGTCAATCTGGCTTCAATCCATGTCATAGTACGGAGTCGGCTGTTCTGGAGATATCTGACCATATTAAATGGTCATTGGATGGGGGAAAAAATGTGGTTCTGATCCTTCTTTATTGATCCACTGTCTTTGACACCATTCCACACTCTATCCTCCTGCTCCAATTGTCTGCCTTAGGTGTGGGGGCATTGTTTAAGACTGGTGTAAGTCCTTTTTTGACTCCATGGGTCAGTCAGATTGTCTTGCAAATTTTTCTTCTGAAGGTAAGGCAGTCAAGCATAGGGGTGCTGCAGGGCTCTTCGCTCAGCCCCACCCTTTTTAATATCTTCATGTCCGCTTTTGCCTCTGTGGTGGAGCTGTCTGAATGTCAAATCATCTCATATGCTAATGTTACCCAGTTGCTTTTTGAGTCCGATGGCTTCCATGCATCTACTGCAACCTCCTTCAAGAATTGCATGCACGCCATATTTGACTAGATGTAGGGTAGCCAATTTATATGCTACTCAGAGAAGGCAAAAAATATCCCATTTGGATCTCAACTGTCTAACTGTTGGGAAGATCTTTGGTCCCCCACACTTCTGGACCTGCACCTCCAGCTGCTGGGGTTAAAAACTTAGGGGTGAAGTTTGACGCTGCTCTTTCTATGTGGCCACAGATCTCGGCAGTGGTGGGCCAATGGTTTGCCGTGCTCCTCTCTCTGAAAAAATGACTTTCCCTCCTCCCTTTGGAAGCAAGGAGAGTGTTGGTTCATGCGTTGACCACTTCACGTCTTGATTATGCCAACATCCTCTATTTGGGTGCTGAGGATGCATGGGTGAGCTGCATTCAGGTGATCCAAAATGTGGCGGCCAGGATTATTCTGAGTCTGTCTAGGCATTCATCCATCTCATCTGCTCTGAAGGTTCTTAACTGGCTGCCTAACTGAAAAAAGATATTATTCAATGCCCTGGCCAAGGTGCACAGGGAGGTGTATTTGACTAGTCCAGTTTATCTGGTGAAGAAATGTGTACAGTATCGTCCTTCCAGAATGCTGTGCTCTTCTTCTGCCTCTCTTCTATTGATTCCTCATTTCAAATGTGTCCGCAGTAGGGGCACAATATTCTTCTTCCTGGCAGCCAAAGCCTGGAATGAACTCCCATGAGATCTGCGTCTGATTCCTCTCCAGACTGCATTCTGTAGGAAACTGAAATCCTGGCGTTCACAGTGTGACAGTAAGGTGTGTGCTAGTAGCTGTGGACCTAAGGATTTTTCTGCCCCCTCTAGCACTGGGACACTCCTCAGGGTAGCTGTGCGCTGTATAAATTCTCTTATTCATTCATAAGGCTGTATTAGACTGCAGATTAAGTCAGGTTTTGCCATGTCCATGGTCAACATGTGCACAATATTATATTGTTCCTGACTTTGAAGGTTTAGCAAGTTCTCAGTACAGGTGCATCAAGTGAAAAAAGTCAGACCTCATTAATGGCTAAGCTATATTTAAGACCCTTGCATAGGGAATAACCAACGGCATGGAAGGTCTTGCCGAAGTACACAAACACTCTTGACCCCTAAAACCACACTGCTTCATTAGCACTGGGTCTATGTGTATACAAAGCCTTCAGGGCATGCAGAAAAAGAAACAGCTCCCAATAGTGGCCTACCTATTCATCTATGGTGACTTGTTGTTGACTAAGGGAGGCGGTAAGAGACAGGGCCAATTTATAGTTTTCCACTAGAATACCAACTCTTACATCTTTTGCAAGAACTAAGATGACCACTAGTTTTCTTGAGAGCACCATAAAAATGCATGTTCCAGCAACAATGGTAGGCAGCAATTGTACAGGAGCAGGAGGAACCAAGGGGAGAGTGGAGGAATCAACAATGAGGAAAAGGCTAGATGCCAGCTATGACATATGATTAAGACAATGCATACTATTGTATTCTTGAGCTTCACAAGGGTTTGTATAAGTTAACCCTGGGCAATGAACTCCGCTCTGCTAACAGAAGTTGCAGAGATTTGATAATTACGCATTTCATTGAAAACACAGAATTCATGCAAGAATTCCCACTCTGTTACACAATAGAGTTACCTACTCTATCCCCAACCCTTTGATAAATCCTCCACACACACACACGCACACGCACACGCACACGCACACGCACACACACACACACACAAAAAAAATAAAAAAATAAAAATATAACCAATTCACAAAAGTGAACTTTAAAAAACATCAGGCAATGAGAGAGGTGATGATTTTGGGGTCACCCCTTACCTAGGGGGAGGGCAAGCAGATGCCTTGAACAAAAAGAGCATATCATGCTGAACGATTCGGTGGTGGTCCCATCCTCCTAGGACCACCCCAAGCAAAGTTATGGGCAAAAATACAATGCCAGCCAAAGGCCCAGCAAAGCATTATGGGGCGAGATTCTAGAGTTTATATGTTGCTTTTAAGGCACTCTATATGGCCCACAAATCTTTGCACAATACAGGCCCTGAGTACCCGTGGCAGAAGCTCTCATGCTACACAGCTAGGAGAGCTCTTCGATCGGCTGCATCCAAAATTGTGACTATCCCCAAATGTACAAGCTTTTCATGTGGGGGGGGCAGAAGTTTTGTTTTCTCAATGTGAAAACTCTGGAATAAACTGCCTTTACAGTTAAACAATCTGTCCAATCTGACTTGTTTTTGGAAAGAACTAAAATCTTGGCTTTTTTTACTTCTGTATTAGTTTTAGAAAGCACTTAAATTTCTGTTTTTCATATTTCCTTTGTCTGAATTTCTTTGCCGCTAACCTTGCATATGCTAGCACCAGCACGCCCTCCGGCATTCGCGTGCTCTATAAATCATATCAATATGAATATCAATATCAATGAGTGGGTGGAGGAATGAGTATGTTGATGAATGAGTGGGTGAAAGAATGAGTGAATGATAGGCAGATGGACAGATGAAAGGATGGCAAAGTAAAGGGATAGGTAGATGGATGAGTGAGTGAGTGAGTGAGTGAGTGAGTGAATGGATAGGTAGAGGGACAGGTGTGGATGTCCCGACCTTGGTAGTACAAGTTTCATGGGCTATAATGATATTGTTATACTGTGATCAGACTATCCAAAACATTTGTCACAAACAAACCCATCCACCAATCAAAAGGTCCTTAATAGCTTGAGCTTGTGCATTAACTATGTAAGGTATACTTTAACACTAACCTGTCAATGAGTAGCTAAAATATTAATGGATTTACAGAATTAAAAACTAAAGTGATTCAGAGACTGATATATTCCCTACTAACAGCAGCTTTACAAACCCAAAGGCTTTAGCCATCACCCAAAGCTACTGGAGTGATGGAAATCCTGCAGCTTCAGCCAATGTGTTGAAAATATTCTGCGACAGAAGCTCAACTTCTGATTCTGTGATGTGTTCCAAGTATTGATTTAATGCAGGTGTGCAGTTCAAACACCAGAATAGATAAGAAAAAAGCTCTGAGAGGCAACATAAACAAACTTTAGAGTATTGGATGTATACACATGAAACGAGAGGAAATCTTTAAATATTCGATCCTTTATTTCAGATGTTATAATGAAAAACCAATACAGCCAACGCGTTTAACCCGTGGCGGGCTTCTTCAGGGCTGCAATATATATAAATACAACATACATTACATATATATATAAGTACAATATA
Organism: Calotriton arnoldi; assembly: GCA_963921515.1. Taxonomy (NCBI): domain Eukaryota; kingdom Metazoa; phylum Chordata; class Amphibia; order Caudata; family Salamandridae; genus Calotriton; species Calotriton arnoldi. The sequence goes on from CAWUFW010012012.1 coordinate 49,502, forward strand.
CATTACATAAAAGAGACCATCAACAGACATATATTAAATGCAAAAGAATGTACAGAACAAAGCAATAACAGACAGGCAATGAATCTTAAAAGAAAAACAAACAATCAAAAAAGCAACATTACATAATCAAAGAACATTGCTGACAACTGATGAAATTTGTTCAGGCTGCACAACCCAATGCTCAGGTGAAAAAGAAGAAGGAATGTACCACAATCACATAAAAATAACAAAAGTTTATATAGTTAATACACCATACCAAAAAGGCAACATTGGTGAAAAATATAACCAAATAAGATAGAAGAAACTAATTGCCTGTAGTTCATCATGGCCCATTGTATCCTATACAAAAATACCCTCCACTTACCATCCAAAAGGAGAAGAGCTCCTCCGGAAAGTGTTTTCGGTTTCAGTATAAATAATGAAAAAGGAGAACCACAAGCTGGAAAGAGAAGAAAAAAAAAGAAGAGAATAAAGAAAAAGGCAACAGATCAGAATAAAGTCCCCCATGACATAGGGCATAGAGACACCTTGCATGCAGGGTTAAAAAGGCTGTTTCATCAAATGTCCTAGTAGCATTAATTTCAATACATTAGCCCTCACTGCAAGGCTCTCTAAATCAGAAACCACAAAGACAAGAGGATATGGAAATACCAGCATACCTGTATCTGTCGAATATCTTTTATATGGTCCAGTGTTGACAAAAGATTTTAGAAAATATTATTCCTCCAACGAAGAGCTTTAATATTGTGCAGCACCAACAACAACTAGCAAACAATAAAAAGAAAAAAGTAAGCAATACTTAGGAATGACAAACTTGTAAACCGGACAATAAGCGACATCCAAAAGAATACAATAAAAAACGAGAAATCTCTCCCAGTCCATCACACACAACATGATAGTGTGGAGGTCTGTGATACATTTAATACAATGCATCAATGGGACTTAAGTTTACACAATACCTGTTTGGCAAGAGTAAGGCACAAACGGCACTAGTGATGTGGAACCGTCAACCACATCTTAGACCGGACCTAAAACGGAATGCAGAAGTAGAAACCAAGAGTGATAAGTCTATCCCTTATACTACAGCTAAAATGCAAATTGCTACAAACAATCCTTAGTTCGTTCAGAAAAGTCAAAAATGATAGTAAAATGTAGCAATTAGTAGGCAAGTTAGAAAAAACAAGCTACATGTAACCCACGTAAACACTAGAGGGTAAGATATAAATTGCTTCAACACGTCTTTAATTCGTTTGTTAGTAGGCAAACGGAATGAAGCATTTAATAAACAAACATATGTAAAAACATTGCGTGCAAATCACGTGGACGAAAAAAGTGAATACCAAAGAAATTTATGTCAGACGGATTAAATCTATAAGCTATCTGGATTAAATAAACGAAGGAGTAACCCCAGCAAAGATTGAAGATCCTACAATCCCCGTAAGGCACTCAACAATGCTAGCTTTGCGATAAAAGGAGGAAGAACCTTTGTAAAAGTTAACGGTCCTATAGCCCCCCGTAGGACGCTCAGAAATGTGACCACAACTGTTAGACCTGGCATTTCTTGGTGTGGTTACCCCTGACGTTTTGCCTCTACCTCCTCTATTTTTGATGCTGTGATGGATTTTGTTTTGCTGGCTTAGATGCTTGGGGCACTTTGCCACTGCTGATCAGTGTCAAAGTGCAAGTGCTCCCTGTATAAAGTGTTATGGTAATTGGTTGTCCATAATTGGTATGTTTGCCTTACTAGTAAAGTCCCTAGAAAAGTGCACTATGTGTGCCAGGGCTGGTAATGCAAATGCTACTAGTAGGCCTGCAGCACTAATTGTGCCACCCACACAAGTAGCCCTAAGAACAGATCTCAGGCCTGCCACTGCAGTGCCTTCGCGCAGTTTGTTAACTGCCTTGTTGTCCTGGCAAGTGCACCCACTTGCCAGGCCTTACCTTCCCTTTTTATGCACATCATACACCCCTATAGTAGGCCCAAGGTACCCCCCTTGGCAGGGTGCAGTGTATGTGAATGGTAGGACATGTACTAAGGTGTGTACCATGTCCTGACAGTGAAATACTGCCAAATTCGTTTTTCACTGTTGCAAGGCCATCTTGCCAATAGGACAGAATGGGGAATGCTGAGTCCCATGTTTCCAGCATATCTTCCCATAGGCATAAGATGGAGAGATGGAGTTTAGTGTGCCTGAACTCAGAATTTAATAACACATCTTTTTGTGAAATTGCTACAAACAATCCTTAGTTACGTGGGTTACATGTAGCTTACTTTTTCTTACTTGCCTACTAATTGCTACATTTTACTATCATTTTTTACTTTACTGAACGAACTAAGGATTATTTGTAGCAATTTGCACTTTAGCTGTAGTATAAGGGATAGACTTATCACTCTTGGTTTCTACTTCTGCATTCCTTTTTAGGTCCGGTCTAAGATGTGGTTGATGGTTCCACATCACTAGCGCCGTTTGTGCCTTACTCTTGCCAAACAGGTATTGTGTAAACTTAAGTCCCATTGATGCATTGTATTAAATGTACCACAGACCTCCACACTATCATGTTGTGTGTGATGGACTGGGAGAGATTTCTCGTTTTGTTTTGTATTCTTTTGGATGTAGCTTCTTGTCCGGTTTACAAGTTCGTCGTTCCTAAGTATTGTTTGCTTTTTTATTTTTTATTTTTATTGTTTGCTAGTTATTGTTGGTGCTGCACAATATTCAAGCTCTTCGTTGGAGGAATAATATTTTCTAAAATCTTTTGTCAATATGGACCATATAAAAGATATTCGATAGATACAGGTATGCTGGTATTTCCATATCCTCTTGTCTTTGTGGTTTCTGATTTAGAGAGCCTTGCGGTGAGGGCTAAGGTATTGAAATTAATGCTACTAGGACATTGGATGAAACAAGCTTGTTAACCCTGCATGGAAGGTGTCTCTATGCCCTATGTCATGGTTGACTTTATTCTGATCTGTTGCCTTTTTCTCTATTCTATTCTCTTCTTTTTTTTTTTTTCTTCTCTTTCCAGCTTTTGGTTCTCCTTTTTCATTATTTATACTGAAACTGAAAACACTTTGCGGAGGAGCTCTTCTCCTTTTGGATGGTAAGTGGAGGGTATTTTTGCATGGGATACAATGGTCCATGATGAACTACAGGCAATTATTTTTGTTTAGTTTCTTCTATCTTATTTGGTTACATATTTCACCAATGTTGCCTTTTTGGTATGCTGTATTAACTATATAAAACTTTGTCATTTTTATGTGATTGTGGTACATTCCTTCTTCTTTTTACCTGAGCATTGGGTTGTGCAGCCTGAACAAATTTCATCAGTTGTCAGCAATTTTCTTTGATTATGTAATGTTTTTTCTTTTATTGTTTGTTTTTCTTTTAAGATTCATTGCCTGTCTGTTATTGCTTTGTTCTGTACATTCTTTTGCATTTAATATATGTCTGTTGATGGTCTCCTTTATGTAATGTATGTTGTATTTATATATATGTAATGTATGTTGTATTTATATATATTGCAGCCCTGAAGTAGCCCACCACAGGTGAAACGCGTTGGCTGTATTGGCTTTTCATTGTAACATCTGAAATAAAGGATCGAATATTTAAAGATTTCTTCTCGTTTCATGTGTATATGTCCAGCATTTGTGCTTTCAATATTCTAAAGTTTGTTTATGTTGCCTCTCAGAGCTTTTTTCATGTTTCATTATTTGTGGTTTTATGGTCGCAAACCATAATTTGAGGCGGGCAATTGCAAACTGGTTTTTGTGCTTTTGAAAATACTTCCGACTACACGGGATTGTGCGATAGCTAGTTCCCCTGGCCATCATTGTTCGTTTAATTACCAGAATAGATAAGGTAATCAAAGGTCATGTTTTCTGGTTTGTACTGGACTATGACCAAAATTTGAATGAGAAAGTTATCGATCACTTAGAGAAAAAAATATGCATTTAAAAACATGCATATTCCAGGAGTGACATGGCCTTGATCTGAGTTGTTCAAACCAGAAGGTAAGATTATTGTAATTGGATCCTAATCTATGAGATAGGAGGTCTGTTCAACCTCACTTCAAATTGGCTACGTCTACTTTGAAAGTGTTTACTTTTAGTAGCTGAGCAGTGAGATCTGAGGGCTGGATGAGAAGCAAAAGACCATGCAAAGGTCTGTGGCAAACACTTACACACATTGGGAACTGGTACTACAAAGAGAATATCTAATGCATGTAATTCTTTGGGAAAATGTGGGGTAAGTATGGGCCTTTCGTAGTAACAATTTAGTGTGAATGGCATCATTTGCTGTAACAATGTACTGTGAATGCACAAGGACAAAAGAACATGCACACCCATCCACTATTCAAGTGTGCACACACCTACTGGTTGGATTTAGCACAAGGATGAGTTAAAAATTCAAAATGTTGATTTTTATAAACAAATGATTTAATGAAAATGAGAATGCAGAAATCAGTGTTAATAAGATGATTGTAATTTCCAAACATTGACCCCATGACTGAGAGTTTGTGAGCTGTAAAGCCACATCAAGGCACCAACCGCTTTACAGGCCATTCACACTCCTTTCATTTGTCACACATGAAAGCCATTCACACCACCAGCTGTTTGCCTAATCTTATATAACACTCACTTTAACAAACTGTGCCATTCTAGGGTCCTTCACTTTCATATGCCCACAGGACTGGCACAGCAATCAATCACACCACCAATCACCCAGATATGAACCAGTTTATACACCATCAGTACGTCACTACACACACCTCCAGTCAAACACCACTACACACAAACTGCAAGTCAACCGCTAGTAGATACACACACATACTGCCAGTAAATCCACCACTGCACACACCAGCAGTGAACTGTCACTATCCACACATTGCCAGTTAACCACCACTACGTAGACCGCCAGTCAGCCACCAGTACAGACTCACTGCCAGTCAACCTCCACTCAGACATCACCATAGAGCCCTAAGACACTTTCATTTCTAAAACAATCCAAGTTGAACAGAATACACACATAAATAACACACAGAAACACAATAAAACATCCAGCTAAAAACAGCACATTATTTTCATTTAAAAAAAAAATTAAAATAACCTACCTTTTGGTAGAAGCTGAAATATCACCCATAGGTGCATGCACAACAGGTGTTACTAAATAGATTAAACAATTAACAACCTGGTGTCAAACAGAAAACAAATAGCCATACAGACCGTGGTCAGTCGTCTTTTACTCTCATAGCTCCCAATACATGAGGTACGTATGGTACAGTTTAAAACACATGAACACACATAGGCCAGGATTAGCAGGACACCTGGGTCAATACATACAATTCTCTTTGCATATTTCTCTTTGGACACAGATTCTATATCTCCGACAAGGTAAGTCTTACTTGGGTGTTGGAGGAACGTACTCAGGAAAGTTGAGACCTTTCAATCTAAGCATATCCTCAACCACTTGACTATGACCAGAACTTAAACGAGAAAGTTCTCTTATCGCTTAGAGAGAGAAAGAATGAGTCATTTTGGGGGGAAAAAATGGGTCGATTTGCATCACTTTTGTGATGCAAACACAGCACAAAATCTTAGTAAATATACCTTTCTGAATGTATCTTCCTGGGGGCCAAGATCCCTGTTCAGCACTCTTGAGCTATGTTTGCGCTCTATAAAAACCAAGACACACATACATACACAGGACTTTTAGTCACAAGTGGTGCACTAATCATTCACTATCTGCTGTCTAGTGTTCTATTCCTTCTATTTTACAGCTTTCCTGAGTTGCCTTTCAGTTTAAAAACTGAGCTGGATGCAAGAAAGTCTTGTGATTAGTCAAAAGGAAACCTGGAGGTGACTTTCTGGCTCTCCAACTCTATGTTGCCCCCTTGGCATCTTTCTTTGGTTCTCAGATCCCTTCAGACACATTCTTTCGAGTCACTAATTTCTGCTGATTTGAAATTTCAACCCTATAGGGTAGACTGCTTGGTGGCTATCAAATTCAGCTTATAGAGTTGGTTTATTATTATCTTTATTGCACTATTCAACTTTTTGGGAGATTCTTTGAAGATGATGTTAAAACCGAAACTTTATTTTCTATCTAAGATAAACTCTTATTTTCATTCTTCCCAGGAGATAGTGTTACTATCTTCTTTCACTGTGTTTCCACTGAGGAGATGGAATTATTGCACTTGCTTTTTGGTAAAATAGTTCTGCTAATTTATATTGATAGGACATCAGGCCATTTGTCTATGACAATAAATAACAACAAAGACCTGATCTGCTCGGGCCAACGAATTCTATTCACTTACTGAGAGGGAATGGAAGTTTATTTTCTTCCTTTACAACAACCCTTCATATTTTATAGGTATTGTCCCAACTCAGACTCGCCCTATTTATAAAAGAACCCACCCATGAGTCCAAAGTCACTGCGTTCACACAATATATCCTGTACTTTAACAGGTATACATAACACATAAATGTGAAAAAATGGGAAAATGTGAAAATGCGAGGTAGCACCTCACGTGCGCACCACCAAGGGAGCTTACTGGTTAATTATCACCAGTCATGCCCACGTTTCTCATCATTGGTTGCTACCTCGCAAACAAAAATAAACAAATTCGGTGTCCAGAAACCCAGTGAAAACCAGTGAATATGTGTGTACAATAACACAAATCAACCCCGTGTGAGTAAAATTGAAATAAGCCAACTCAATCACCAGGGAGCCACTTTTATTCTCAACTTGAGGGCTTATTCAAATTAAAAACATACTGCATGTTTGCAGACCATGTAATGTTGGGCCGACATGTTTCATTGCCTGTAAATTGTAATGGCAATTTCTTCAGGGCACGAGGACTTTGTCCACCTTTTCTGGACCCTTATTGTGAACACGCAGTGACTGTTTAAACAAAAAGAGGGGTTCATTAAAAGCACTTCCAGCCAGCGCAAAATTAATCTGCCTTTGATTATCCTGTATACAGTTATTATATCCCTAAATGTATATTTACCTAGTAGCAGCCAAGGCCTCTTCAATGATGACTCGCTGACAGGGAATTTCTGTCAGTTGCCTTTTGATGCACCATGGTACAGAGTTTATCATCGCTCACTGCTATGTCCAAGTGAGCTGTGGGGCTTGAATTCGCATTTAGTAAATAGAATGGGACGTGGTTCCTATGTTACTGTGTTTCTTGACATTTGCTCGGCAGACGAAAACATTTTTTAGTATGAGTTAACAAGTCTGTCAGCGAGTCATCATTGAAAGATCACCAAATCTCTATGTGTGCTTGATGGACTGTGAAGGGTGAGAATAAGTGCCATAAAAATCATGATTACAGGCAAATTGTTGTATATCAGAATACTAACGTGTGTTTGTCGTTGCAGAAAACGGACAACATATGTGTCCTTTTATACGAAACAGGGCTAATAATAATATTTAGTCCCTGTGTGACATGGTGGCTAGCTGGTACGAGAGGCCTTGGCTGCTACTAGGTAAATATACATTTGGGGATATAATAACTGTATACAGGATAATCAAAGGCAGATGAATTTTGCGCTGGCTGGAAGTGCTTTTAATGAACCCCTCTTTTTGTTTGAACAGTCACTGCGTGTTCACAATAAGGGTCCAGAAAAGGTGGACAAAGTCCTCGTGCCCTGAAGAAATTGCCATTACAATTTACAGGCAATGAAACATGTCGGCCCAACATTACATGGTCTGCAAACATGCAGTATGTTTTTAATTTGAATAAGCCCTCAAGTTGAGAATAAAAGTGGCTCCCTGGTGATTGAGTTGGCTTATTTCAATTTTACTCACACAGGGTTGATTTGTGTTATTGTACACACATATTCACTGGTTTTCACTGGGTTTCTGGACACCAAATTTGTTTATTTTTGTTTGCGAGGTAGCAACCAATGATGAGAAACGTGGGCATGACTGGTGATAATTAACCAGTAAGCTCCCTTGGTGGTGCGCACGTGAGGTGCTACCTCGCATTTTCACATTTTCCCATTTTTTCCCATTTATGTGTTATGTATACCTGTTAAAGTACAGGATATATTGTGTGAACGCAGTGACTTTGGACTCATGGGTGGGTTCTTTTATAAATAGGGCGAGTCTGAGTTGGGACAATACCTATAAAATATGAAGGGTTGTTGTAAAGGAAGAAAATAAACTTCCATTCCCTCTCAGTAAATGAATAGAATTCGTTGGCCCGAGCAGATCAGGTCTTTGTTGTTATTTATGATTTTGAGTGGAGGGCGACCCGATCTGTTTTTTCGCTCTGTAGCTCCTTTTTGTGTAGAACATTTGTCTATGACCCCTGGCCTTGAATAAAGTAAGAAAAACAATTCACATTTTGTAACAACCACAGTTCATCTAATATCCACGCCAATACAAAATGAATTATCTCTCACTCGGCAGTTGCTTGGTAAAAGGTTTTGTACATCTGGCAAAGAAGTGTATGTTCAGTAGTAAAGTAAAAAGATGATATACATTTTTAATTTGTAGTACAGATGGGATCTCATATCATATATTATTCATCCATTTATCAGACTGACTTTCGGGCCAACACGCAGAAGTAGTCGGTGACGGTCTCTAGTTCTGTGCGGGTAGAGGACACTCCGAGGATCTTTAAAAGCCTGTAATAGAACATTTAAAGAATAAATGGAGTATATGGATCAGTAAGGGGCATGTGGCAGAGGTATAGGAAGGTGGGGAGATCACCATAAGCATAGCTAATACGAAACATACTAACAACACGCTATTTGCACGCTGTTACATAAGGATGTTATGTTTCATCATATTGAGTGACATTTTTTGCTCGTATATATATTTATTAACTTTAAATGCACTCTCTCTTTGGTCTAGAAGCAATTCTCTGAAGATCCCCAAAACTTCATTGTATCCTCAACCATTTTATCTGGAACTTTACAACTGACACATTTACTATCTATACTAAATTGTGTATTTTAAAGTTATGTTACTCTTTTTAAATAGAGGACCAGCATTGATATTTGCCTTCTCTAAACAACACTGACTGGTTCAAAAGACACACATAGAAAGAGGAAAACACCTCTTGCGATTGTTTTTGTGAAAAACAATCACTCCTGCAACGCAGCACCATGGTGCAAGGGTGCCTGCGTTGGTGCATGGCAGCCCATTGTGCACCAGCGGAGGGGAAAGGGACCTTTTCTTTTGATGCAGGGCATTGCAGCAAGATTCCTTGTGGCGCTGCCCTGCGCCAAAACCTCGTAAATGAGGCCCATAGTCTTCTTTACCAGCTCCCGTTCTCTTTTACCTTGTGTAGGATAACAAATTTGACATTTGTTTTCTTTTACTGTAAATAAAATTAACTATAAACAACTAAATATGGTTTGATTTTTTTCAAAAGCATAAATGTAATCATAGACTACAATACAACAAAAATGCCATTTCAAATCAGAAAATACTCCTGCATTCTTGTCATTTGTCTGATTTGGAGCGACGTTTAAACATTCACTGATGGAAAGTCTAAATTGCTGGGACAGCGAAGGCTCAAAGTTCAACACCCCTGCAGTGGGCCAAACACCAACTGTAGCATTGTATGTCGTTGTGGCACACTTGGCAAAAGAGAGATACTCAGAGGGGCGCATGTTATGACTCCTCTCTTGGCATGTTTTACTTTCATAGAATCAAACACTTAAAAAGGTTGTTTCTTTCTGTAAAACAAAAACAATCTATGCCCCTGATGTGCTGGGAATGTTCTTCCAAGATGTTGAAACTCTGTCGAGATTTTAATGAAAAATGAACAAAGGAAAAACGTCCCTAACCAGGGTGGGCTTTATGCTGTTCAGAAACCAGAGGCCCTCTGTTGGATGAATCACCGTCTAAAATTTTCCCATGGTGTAGATGGCTGAAGCTTTGTTGAAAATCCAGTGCTTTCCCTCAACTCCAGATGACACTGGGAAGCATACTCCGATTTGCCACATTCTGCCACACTTTTAAATGAGGCACTTAATCATTTTCCACACGTTTTAAATCTATTAAGGTATTATAAATAATCTGATTGAGTATCTTGTCAGAGATATAAAATGTATGATGAATGGGCCAATTATTATAAGATTGGGTTAAATTGGGAAGTTAAAAGTAATATACACACAAAAATACATAATGTGCTAGATTTTGAGAACATGGGGCCCCCTGAATAAAATTGTCCTATAAGGAAATGGTTTTCCAACTGGACTCTTCATTACCACGTTGTTGATGCTGCAGAGGGGCTGTACTAGGAAGTGCAGGACCATATTTACTAAACTTGAAGCAACACAAAGCAGCAAGGCAAGCTGGTCCACTGAGTTGTGCCAAAGCGTGCTGTGACCCAGAGAGAAAATCTTAGTAAATCTGGACCACAATGTTTTCAGTTAAAGATAACATGCCTGCCTGATGGACTAATCTCTTGTTATTCAACATGTGTCCGCTCAGTAGGTCGGAGTTGGTCCAACTTGTGTGGATAACTTTCCCAAAAATACCGAAACCAGTAAAACCCCAAATCCTCCAATCAAACTGCATCAAGGGTCCAACCCAAACCCAAATTCTTGTATTAAACGGGCTAGTGAGTCATGACATTGTATTTCGTGTACTATAAAATGAATTATCTATTCATGCTTTTTTATTGTTTATATTTGTATGGAGACATCCTTAGATATGTATGCACTTTATGAACATGTTTCTGGAGACGATTACGAAGTTGAATACCTTTTCCTATATTTTTGAACACACTTAATATAGTGACTTGTTTATGAACCGGATGAGGAGTGCACTGTTTTGTAAAGGAATTTGGCACATTTGTTAATGTTACATGGCTTTGACAAAGACCTTTTGGTCGAAACGCGTCAGCCGTTTGAATACATTTGTGGTGGTATATACCTGGAGTGCCGGTGTGTTCCTTCATGAAGTGAGGAGGCTGCTTTCGTCATATATTTATATATATATATATATATATATATATATCTCCAAACGCTGCTCCACGCTTTTCCATATGTTTTCAGCCAAGCAGACGCGGACCACCAATTACGTGCTTTTACGATGATGCTTTATTTGTCGGCCATAACGCGTTTCGGTCCAGCCGGACCTTGATCACATGACAACGCTGCTACGTAACAACGACCTATTTAAAGTGCTACATGCTGAGTGTGATTGGTGGTAATTCATAGACATGGAAGATACATTTGGTATGATGTTGTATGAACTTTGTAAAACCTCTATTTCAGATCAGACAGACAATGCTGCAACAATCTTACTGGTTCATGTGGAATAAATACATTAACAATATTAAAAAAAGTATTATATTGTTTAAAAGGGTAAATACATTTCATAAAAATGATTTCAATAAATATATAAATATATAAATATTTCCAGTATAAAAAGAGTTTTGCAATTACATAATTATGCCCTTGCGAAAACATAACTGGGATCAATCCCTTGTATATATTCCTACAATCATATTATGGCTTAAAATGCTTCCATTAGATTCTTTTCATTTGATCTGTTCATTTTCCACGGGGTCTACCTGGTCTATGTTTTATACATAAAGTGCTCGTGATTCTCACTACAGGGATTACAGTCTTCTTTCTAGTCACTTCCATCACCTCTTGTGTCTAAAATTTATAAAACCTCAGTGCTTAAAGTGTAGTGCATGTAATTTAAAAAACCATCATGGTTTATGGTTAAGGTGAAACGGCAGCCTCGTAACACGGTTTTTACCGTATATTATATAGTTGTGTTCCTTATCATCTTTTTAAGTAATTAAATTCATATGTCCAAGAGTGCTAGAGTGTGTGAGTATATAAATGTATACTCATGTCTTTGGACTTAAATTGAAACATAAATATATAAATATATCACGGGTCTAGAATCAAGGCAAAAGCAGATTTTAAAAGCAGTACAGTGCAAGTCGGAATAGGTGGACTACACACTATCTCATCATAAACAGGTGTAAAGATCCTCTGTATTATTTATCCCTCCGGGGGCCTTGCTATTCATGTTTAGTATATATCTAGTCTCCAGTTGTCTGAGACGGCCTTCCCTGTCGCCTCCTCTTTTGGTGTTAATTATGGCATCAATGACATAATAAGAGAAGTCTTTAAGATTGTTTTCATGTGCTTCTCGGAAATGCCTGGCGACTGGATAAGTGGGGTCACAGTTATTGATTGCTCTAATGTGTTGCAAAATTCTCTTGTTCACCGGTAATTTGGTGCTCCCAACATATTTGAGATTGCAAGCACATTCCAACACATAGATGGCATATTCGGTTTTACAGTGGAGCGGTTTGTTAATTTTAACTTCTTTGTCACTAAAGGCAGTAGAATAGGTTTTCTTGTTTCTGCCATACAGACATGCTTTGCATGTCCTACATTTAGTGAACCCGTTCGGTTGCATCAGCCACTTAGAAGAAGCTGTAGATGTAGATATATATATAGAGAGAGAGAGTGTCTTTCTCTTTGCTCTTTCAATCAATCAATCAATCAATCAGCGGTTTATAAAGCATGCTACTCACCCGTGAGGGTCTCAAGGTGCTGGGGTGGGGGGAGGAGTGCAGCTCCGGATCAGTCGAAGAGCCAGGTCTTGAGACTCTTCCTGAAGGTGTGCAAAGTGGGGGAGCGTCTGATGTTGACTGGGAGCTCGTTCCAGGTCTTTGCTGTGATGTAGGAGAAGGCTCTTCCACCTGCTCTGGTTTTGCAGATGCGTGGGGTCTCTGCCAGGGCGAGGTCGGCGGAGTGGAGGTTCCTTTTGGGTACGTGGAAGGAGACTCTTTCGTTGAGGTATTTGGGTCCGATGTTGTGGAGGGATTTGTAGACGTGGGTGAGTAGCTTGAAGGTTACTCTCTTCTTGATGGGGAGCCAGTGGAGGTCTCGTAGGTGCTGGGTCATGTTCTCATGTCGTGGGGTTCCGAGGACGAGTCTGGCTGCGGTGTTCTGGATGGTTTGGAGCTTGTGTAGCAGGGTTTTGTTGATTCCGGCGTAGAGGGCGTTACCGTAGTCCAGTCTTCTGGTTATGAGTGCATGGGTAACGGTCTTTCTGCATTCGGGGGGGATCCACTTGAAAGTCTTGCGGAGGATGCGGAGGGAGTTGAAGCAGGTGGAGGCGACGGTGTTGATCTGCCGGGTCATGGTGACGGAGGAATCTAGAATGATGCTGAGGTTTCAGGAGTGGTCTGATGGAGTGTGTTGGTTCCCGAGGGCGGAAGGCCATCAGATGTTGTCCCAGGTGGTGGAGGATGGTCCAAGGACGAGCACCTCTGTCTTCTCCAAGTTGAGCTTAAGGCAGCTGTTGTTCATCCAGGCTGATCTCTGTGGGTTCGGAGAGGAAGGGTGGGAGTCTGATCCTTTGGGTTCTGCGGGTGAGAAAAGGGCGGATCCAGTCGAGGGCGGTTTCCCATATGCCGGCGTCGTGGAGTCTGGTGGTGAGAATGTGGTGGGAGACGGTGTCGAAGGCTGCGGAGAGGTCTAGTAGGATGAGGGCCACAGTGTGGCCCTGGTCGAGTAGCATGCGGATGTCATCGGTGGGGGCGAGGAGGGTGGACTCGTTGCTGTGGTTGCTGTGGAATCCGGACTGGGAGGAGTCGAGGATGGTGTTCTCTTCGATGAAGGTGGTCAGCTGGGCGTTGATGAATCTCTCGGTGACTTTGGCTGCGAAGGGAAGGAGAGAGATGGGCCAGTAGTTTTTCAGGTCTGTCGGGTCAGCCGAGGGTTTCTTGAGGAGGGGCTTGACCTCTGCCCGCTTCCAGTCATCAGGGAAGATGCCGGATTCGAAGGAGGTGTTAATGCTCCGGCATAGTTCGGGTGCTATGGCGGCGGTGGCTCTGTGGTAGATGTGCGGCAGGCAGGGGTCCGTGGGGGCTCCTGAGTGGGTGTTCTTCATGGTCATGGCGGTGTCTCCGGTGGTAGCCGGTTTCCAGGTGGTGATGGTGGGCTGGTTGTCGGTGGTGGACAGGAGGGTTGTGTCTGGAGTCTGTTCGCTGAAGTTGTCCTAGAGGGCCTTGATTTTCAGGTGGAAGTAGGAGCCGAGCTTGATGCAGAGGTCTTGGGATGGTGTGACGTCCGTGGCTTCGCTGGGGGGTTTGGTGAACTGCTGCATGACGTTGAAGAGTTCTTTTGCGTTACTGGCGTTGGTGTTGATTTTGTTCTTGATGAAGGTCCTCTTGGTGGCTCTTATGCACTGGTGGTATTCAGTCATGGCGTTGCAGTAGGCGTTCTGGTCTTCAGTGGTTTTCCTGTTCCTCCAGAGTTTCTCTAGGCGTCTGCAGGAGCGCCTGGCTTCTTGGAGGTCGGTGGTGAGCCAGGCGGCCTTCAGGGGGCATTGTCTGATGGGGTGACGGAGGGGTGCGAGTTTGTCTGCGCAGCTGGTGATCCAGCCGTGTAGTTCTTTGGCTGCAGAGTTGGCGTCGGTCGTGGCGGACGGGGTTCGTGGAGGATGGTGGTGTTGAGGTGTTCCTCTTTGACCTTGCTCCAGTTCCTTCGTGGCGGGTGCGGGGCGGGCTTGGGTGCGGTGGTGGTGTTGAAGGTGAAGTGTACACAGTGGTGGTCTGTCCAGAGGGGCTGCGTGGTGTGGCTGAAGTGGATGTTTGTCCCTCCTGCGAAGATGGGGTCAAGGATGTGTCCAGCTTTGTGGGTGGGGGTGGTGACGAGTTGCTTTAGTCCGAGGTTGGCGAGGTTGTCCAGGAGTGTGGTGGAGTCGGGGTCGCTGCAGTTGTCGAGGTGGAAAATCAGGTCTCCGATGAGAATGTATTCCGTGGAGGCAATGGCGTGGGCTGCGACGAGGTCGGCAATGGTGGTGGCGGAAGAGGTGCGAGGCCCAGGGGGTCTGTAGGTGAGGGTCCCGCGCAGCGTGGTTCTGGGGCTGGTCTGGATCTGGAAGTGGAGGTGCTCTGTGTTGGAGAGGGGGTCGTTTGTGCTGGAGGTGGAGAGTCGGAGCGACCTCTTGTACGCAATGGCGAGTCCTCCTCCTGGGCGGTGGGGGCGGTCCTTTCTCTAGATCTTGTATCTGTCGGGGATGCCAGTGGCAATGTCGGGGTCGGAGGTGGCGTTGGTCCATGTTTCCGCGAAGAAGGCGACATCTGGCGAGAGGGTGTAGAGCAGGTCCCAGATCTCTTCGGCGTGTCTGTGTAAGGAGCGCCCGTTGAGGAGGATGCACGTCAGGGCTTTGGTGGTACGGGCGTCCGGCGTGGTTTCAGCGGTCGTGAGGGGGCTGTCGATGGTGAAGGATTGTCAGCAGTGTCGGCAGGAGAACTGGCCGTGGGTGGTGTTCGGCGTCGCTCGCTGGCAGCTGTCGTTCCTTCTGGGGTTGAGTGCGAGGAGGGCAATGGAGTTGTAGCAGTGGGAGGTCGCAGATCCAGGGTTCCTGGTGCTGGCCGCGGTTGGAACACGGATGGGCACAGACGGGCTTGCCATTAGGTAGGGGAGGGGGGAGGGAAGCGCAGCTGGGAGGTGGGAATCGGGAACCGGCAGGGGGGGCCACGGGGGCAGCAGCGGCGGGAAGGGCACGGAGGGCAAAAGGGCACAGAGACAGATAGAGTGAGGAGGCTAGAAAGAAGACAGAAAACAGGCACAGAAAGACAGAAAAGCAGCACAGGCACAGTAGAGATACAGTGAGGAAGCTGGAAGAAAAACGGGCACAGAAGGACAGAAAGACAGAAAAATAGCACAAATCAATCAGGGAATTGTAAGCGCGCTACTCACCCATGAGGGTCTCAAGGCGCTGAGGGGGGGGGTCAGCAGATCTGTTTAGCCGAAGAGCCAGGTCTTGAGGGTCTTCCTGAAGGTGTTCAGAGAGGAGGCGCATCTGATGTCTGCCGGTAACTCGTTCCAGGTCTTGGCTGCAATGTGAGAGAAGGATCTTCCGCCTGCTCTGGCTCTGTGGATGCGCGGGGTTTCGGCCAGTGCGAGGTTGGAAGATCGGAGGTTTCTTTTGGGTACGTGGAAGTTGATTCTGTCATTGAGGTATTTGGGTCCGTTGTTGTGTAGGCATTTGTAGGCATGAGTCAGGATTTTGAAAGTGACTCTTTTCTCCACGGGGAGCCAGTGGAGACTTCGTAGGTGTTGGCTCATGTGTTCGTGTCGGGGGATGCCGAGGACGAGTCTGGCGGCGGTGTTCTGTATTGTCTGGAGTTTGCGGAGAAGGGACTTGTTGATGCCGGTGTAGAGTGCATTTCCATAGTCCAGTCTGCTGGTGATGAGTGCGTGGGTGACTGTCTTCCTTGACTCAGGGGGGATCCACTTGAAGGTCTTGCGGAGGGTGTTGAAGCAGCTGGAGGTGACGGTGTTGACCTGTCGGTTCATGGTGAGTGATGAGTCGAGTTCGATGCCGAGGTTCTTGGCGTGGTCTGAGGGGGTAGGTGGGCTTCCGAGGGTGGTCGGCCACCAGGTGCTGTCCCATGCAGAAGGGATGGTACCGAGGACGAGGACTTCTGTCTTCTCGGCATTGAGCTTCAGACAGCTGTTGGTCATCCAGACTGCGACGTCTTGCATTCCTTTCTGGAGGTTGAGTTTGGCAGTGGTGGGGTCTTTGGTGAGGGAGAGGATGAGCTGGGTGTCGTCGGCATAGGATACGATGTTGAGGCCGTGTTGCCGGACGATGGCTGCGAGGGGGGCCATGTAGATGTTGAAGAGGGTGGGGCTCAGTGATGAACACTGTGTGACTCCGCAGGTGATTTTCGTGGGGTCGGAGAGGAAGGGTGGGAGTCTGATCCTTTGGCTTCTTCCGGTGAGGAATGATCGGATCCAGTCCAGGGCTGTTCCTTGTATGCCTGCGTCGTTTAGTCTGGCAACTAGTGTGCGGTGGGAGACGGTGTCGAAGGCCGCTGATAGGTCGAGTAGGATGAGGGCTGCGGAGTGGCCTTGGTCCAGGAGGGTGCGGATGCCGTCTGTGGTGGTGAGTAGGGCGGTCTCTGTGCTATGGTTGCTTCGGAATCCGGATTGGGACGGGTCGAGGACGGCGTTCTCTTCAATGAATCGTGTCAGTTTCCTGTTGACTGTTTTTTCTACAACTTTGGCTGCGAAGGGGAGAAGCGAGATGGGCCGATAGTTCTTGAGGTCGGTGCGGTCAGCTGTGGACTTTTTGAGCAGGGGTCTGACTTCTGCGCACTTCCAGTCATCTGGGAAGGTGCCTGTTTTGAAGGTGGTGTTGATGGTGCGTTGTAGTTCGGGTGCGATGGCAGCCGCGGCTCTGTGGTAGATGTGATATGGGCACAGAAAAACAGAAAAACAGCACAAAGACAGACACAGACAACAGCGGCCAGCAGAAGAGCAAGGCTCTCCCACTGGACCACCAGGGATGAGGCGCAGGCAGGAGCCTGCAGGTGGAGGAGGGCCTCGAACACCTACCTGAGCGAGCAGAGCACAGTGCCCAGAGCGGTGTCACTTAACAGCAGAGCTGCGGGGGAAGAGCGGGTCCCTGACCAGGAGGTCAGACGTCTTGCTCACACACCCTTGCAGAGGCTGCCATTAAGTAGGGGAGGGGGAGGGGGAGGGAAGCGCAGCTGGGAGGCGGGAAGCAGGAACCGGCAGGGGGGAGGGGCTGCGGGGGCAGCAGCGGCGGGAAGGGCACGGAGGGCAAAGGGGCACGGAGACTGATAAAGGGAGGAGGCTAGAAAGAAGACAGAAAATGGGCGCAGAAAGACAGAAAAGCAGCACAGGCACAATAGAGATACAGTGAGGAGGCTGGAAGAAAAACGGGCACAGAAGGACAGAAAGACAGAAAAATAGCACAAGGACAGACACGTGAACAGTGGCCAGCAGAAGAGCAAGGCTCTCCCACTGGACCACCAGGGATGAGGCGCAGGCAGGAGCGTGCGGGTGGAGGAGGGCCTCGAACCCCTACCTGAGCAAGCAGAGCACTGTGCCAGGAGCGGTGGCACTTAACAGTGGAGCTGCGGAGGGAGAGCAGGTACCTGACCAGGAGGTCAGAGGTATTGCTCCTTTGTGTAGTTCCTATGTATATATGTATATATATAGAGAGAGAGAGTCTCTATCTTTTATATATATATATATATATTCTTCACCAAACGCCCGAAAGCATTGAGGACGCACTCGACAGTAAACCACCATCCGGTTTATTCTTGCAACAACCCACTACAGCACTCCAGAAGTTACTTTCTTTATTCGCCTGACGCGTTTCGAGGCCAACGCCTCTTACTCATAGACTGCTTCAGTCACAGATGAATCATGGAGGGCTATTTTTTATCCATTTCCGGCATGCCGATCCCCAGTGGGTCTTGCTTCGTGTTTGTTAGTCCTTCACTGCATGCTGGGACTTGTAGTCCTGAAAGAGCAAGAAATCAACCCTTTAGTACGTTCCATGGAAACATCCGCATATCTTAAGACATTTTTTGCTCCCTTGGTAGGGTCCAGAGTGCTGAGGTGGGCAGACTAATGCCGCTTACTGTGCTGCATCACCTGCCTGGACACAGTTCCAAGCCGCAGCCTCTCCTCACTGCGGAGATGGTGCCGTCCTCCACGGCAGGGCAGCCGTGTCCATCAATTCTTCACCAAACTGCCAAAAGCATTGAGGACACACTCGACAGTAAACCACCATCCGGTTTATTCTTGCAACAACCCACTACAGCACTCCAGAAGTTACTTTCTTTATTCGCCTGATGCGTTTCGAGGCCAACGCCTCTTACTCATAGGCTGCTTCAGTCACAGATGAATCATGGAGGGCTCTTTTTTATATCCATTTCCGGCATGTCGACGCCCAGTGGGTCTCTCTTCATGCTTGTTAGTCCTTCACTGCATGCTGGGACTTGTAGTCCTGAAAGAGCAAGAAATCAACCCTTTAGTAGGTTCCATGGAAACATCCGCATATCTTAAAACATTTTTTGCTCCCTTGGTAGGGTCCAGAGTGCTGAGGCGGGCAGACTAATGCCGCTTACTGTGCTGCATCACCGGCCTGGACACAGTTCCAAGCCGCAGCCTCTCCTCACTGCGGAGATGGTGCCATCCTCCACGGCAGGGCAGCCGTGTCCATCAATTCTTCACCAAACGCCCGAAAGCATTGAGGACGCACTCGACAGTAAACCACCGTCCGGTTTATTCTAGCAACAACCCACTACAGCACTCCAGAAGTTACTTTCTTTATTTGCCCAACGCGTTTCGAGGCCAACGCCTCTTACTCATAGGCTGCTTCAGTCACAGATGAATCATGGAGGGCTCTTTTTTATCCATTTCCGGCATGCCAACCCCCAGTGTGTCTTGCTTCATGCTTGTTAGTCCTTCACTGCATGCTGGGACTTGTAGTCCTGAAAGAGCAAGAAATCAACCCTTTAGTAGGTTCCATGGAAACATCCGCATATCTTAAGACATTTTTTGCTCCCTTGGTAGGGTCCAGAGTGCTGAGGTGGGCAGACTAATGCCGCTTACTGTGCTGCATCACCGGCCTGGACACAGTTCCAAGCCGCAGCCTCTCCTCACTGCGGAGATGGTGCCATCCTCCACGGCAGGGCAGCCGTGTCCATCAATTCTTCACCAAACGCCCGAAAGCATTGAGGACGCACTCGACAGTAAACCACCGTCCGGTTTATTCTAGCAACAACCCACTACAGCACTCCAGAAGTTACTTTCTTTATTTGCCCAACGCGTTTCGAGGCCAACGCCTCTTACTCATAGGCTGCTTCAGTCACAGATGAATCATGGAGGGCTCTTTTTTACCCATTTCCGGCATGCCAACCCCCAGTGTGTCTTGCTTCATGCTTGTTAGTCCTTCACTGCATGCTGGGACTTGTAGTCCTGAAAGAGCAAGAAATCAACCCTTTAGTAGGTTCCATGGAAACATCCGCATATCTTAAGACATTTTTTGCTCCCTTGGTAGGGTCCAGAGTGCTGAGGTGGGCAGACTAATGCCGCTTACTGTGCTGCATCACCTGCCTGGACACAGTTCCAAGCCGCAGCCTCTCCTCACTGCGGAGATGGTGCCGTCCTCCACGGCAGGGCAGCCGTGTCCATCAATTCTTCACCAAACTGCCAAAAGCATTGAGGACACACTCGACAGTAAACCACCATCCGGTTTATTCTTGCAACAACCCACTACAGCACTCCAGAAGTTACTTTCTTTATTCGCCTGATGCGTTTCGAGGCCAACGCCTCTTACTCATAGGCTGCTTCAGTCACAGATGAATCATGGAGGGCTCTTTTTTATATCCATTTCCGGCATGTCGACCCCCAGTGGGTCTCTCTTCATGCTTGTTAGTCCTTCACTGCATGCTGGGACTTGTAGTCCTGAAAGAGCAAGAAATCAACCCTTTAGTAGGTTCCATGGAAACATCCGCATATCTTAAAACATTTTTTGCTCCCTTGGTAGGGTCCAGAGTGCTGAGGTGGGCAGACTAATGCGGCTTACTGCGCTGCATCACCGGCCTGGACACAGTTCCAAGCCACAGCCTCTCCTCACTGCGGAGATGGTGCCATCCTCCATGGCAGGGCAGCGGTGTCCTTCAATTCTTCACCAAACACCCGAAAGCATTGAGGACGCACAAGACAGTAAACCACCATCCGGTTTATTCCTGCAACAACACACTACAGCACTCCAGAAGTTACTTTCTTTATTCGCCTGACGCGTTTCGAGGCCAACGCCTCTTACTCATAGGCTGCTTCAGTGACAGATGAATCATGGAAGGCTCTTTTTTACCCATTTCTGGCATGCCGACCCCCAGTGGGTCTCGCTTCATGCTTGTTAGTCCTTCACTGCATGCTGCACATTTTTGACTAGTAGGCAATGAGGGGAGTAAAGGGGTGCAAGACTTGTGTGGCTCTCACAGTTTTTTTTTACCCAGAATCCCCTGCAAACCTCAAATTTTTCTTCACATTTAAGTGATGGAAAGTTCCAGAATATGCGGGGACCTATAAACTTCCATCCACCCAGCATTCCCCCAAGTCTCCCGATATAAATGGTACCTCACTTGTGTGGGTGGCCCAAGTGCCTGCAACAGGGAAAGGCCCAAAACGTAATTGTGGAGACATCAAAATTACCGATCACAAAACGACCGAGTTATGCAAGGCCAGTCACCTGTGTTTTTGGCCTCAGGCTCGGCGGCCATCTAGGGAAACCTGCTAAACCCAGACTTTTCTGAAAACTAGACACCCGGGAGAGTGCAGGGAGGTATGGCTTGTGTGGATTCCCCAATCTTTTCCTACCCACAATCCCCTACAAACCTCAAATTTAGCTGAAGAAATCACATTTTGAGCCCGGGTGTCTAGTTTTTAGAAATGTGTGGGTTTGGTAGGTTTCCCTAGATGGCCGCCGGGCCTGCGGCCAAAAACACAAGTTACCCCTTGCAAAACCAGGTCATTTAGTGATTGGTAATTTTGATGTCTCCAAAATAAGTTTTGGGCCCTTCCCTGCCACGGGTACTTTGCCCACCCACACAAGTGAGGTACCATTTTTATTGAGAGACCTGGGGAAATGCTGGGTAGTGGGAAATGTGCGTCAGCCCAGTGATCCCACAACTTTCCCACACAGAAACGTGAGAACAATTTGATTTTTTTTCAGCTAAATTTGAGGTTTGCAGGGGGTTGTGGGTAAGGAAAAAGTAGGGGTATCTATGCAAGCCATACCTCCCTGGACTCCCCTGTGTGTCTAGTTAGTTTTCAGAAATGTCTGGGTTTGGTGGGTTTCCCTAGATGGCCAGCGTGCCCAGGGCGAAAAACCCATGTGACCCCATTGCAACACCAGGTTGTTTTGTGAGAGGTAATTTTGATGTCTCCACAATAAGCTTTGGGCCCTTCACTCCCGCGGGCACTTGCCCACCCACAAAAGTGAGGTACCATTTATATTGGGAGACTTTGGGAAATGCTGGGTGTGTAGAAGTTTGTGGATCCACACAGATTCCAGATCTTTCCATCACAGAAATGTGAGGAAAATGTGTTTTTTTTTACAAAGTTTGAAGTTTGCATGGGATTTTGGGTAACAGAATCTGGTGAGAGCCACAGAAGTCACCCCATCCTGGATTCCCCTGGGTGTCTAGTTTTTAAAATGTACAGGTTTGCTAGGTTTCTCACTAGGTGCCAGCTGAGCTAGGGTCCAAAAACTACAACTAGGCAATTTGCAAAAAAAAGGGTCGGTTTTAACTGGAAAACTGATGATGTGCCCACGTTGCGTTTTGGGCCGTGTCCTGTCGCGGGCACTAGGCCTACCCACACAAGTGAGGTACAGTTTTTATCGGGAGGCTTTGGGGAATGCTGGGTGGGTGGAAGTTTGTGGATCACGCACCATCCAGAACTTTCCATCACAGAAACGTGAGGAAAATTTGTATTTTTTTTTTACAAAGTTTGAGCTTTGCAAGGGATTCTGGATAACAGAACTGGTGAGAGCAAAAGAAGTCACCCCATCCTATATTCCCCTGGGTGTCTAGCTTTAAAAAATGTACAGGTTTTCTACGTTTCCCCAGGTGCCAGATGAGCTAGGGTCCAAAAACCACAGCTAGGCACATTGCAAAAAAAGAGTCAGTTTTCACTGGAAAAATGTGATGTGCCCATGTTGCGTTTTGAGCTGTTTTCTGTCACGGGCACTAGGCCTACCCACACAAGTGAGGCACCATTTTTATCAGGAGACTTTGGGGGATGCTGGGAGGGTGGAATTTTGTGGATCCACGCACATTCCAGAACTTTCCATCACAGAAATGTGAGGAAAATGTGATTTTTTTAAAGTTTGAGGTTTGCATGGGATTCTGGGTAACAGAATCAGATGCGTGCCACACAAGTCACCCCATCCTGGATTCTCATAGGTGTTTAATTTTCAAAAATGTATAAGTTTGCTAGGTTTCCCTAGGTGCCGGCTGAGCTAGGGTTCAAAATCCACAGCTAGGCACATTGCAAAAAAAGGGTCAGTATTCACAGGAAAAATGTGATGTGCCCACGTTGAATTTTGAGCCATTTCGGATGTCTGAAGCAAGATGGCGGCCGCTTAGGAGGCCGACAGCAGCACTAGTGATTCATGGCTGCTTAGCTCAGTGAAACCCCGCATGACTAGAGGAAAAGCGCTTACCGACTAAGAGGCAGCTCATGCAGAGATCCTGGAGCTGCTGCTGCAAAGACTGGGCCGACTGGATTGAGTGCGGGATACGGATTCTCAAGCGCGCTACAGCGAAACATCCGTTCCGCCTGGAACATCGTCTGTCCGGGACCCGCGGAAAAATGGGTCCGAAAGCAGCCGCGAATCTGCATCTAAATCGGTGGGAAGTCGAAAGCTACGAGGACAGAACCCAGCGGAGCATGAATCCCCGGATCAAACCTCGGGACGTGTGCGGCCTCAGACTCCCAGCGCTGAGCCTCCAGTGGTGAAGAGCGGAAGAGGCGTGGGAGCCGGGAAACTCCGTCCTGCCGGCCCTTCGGTGGTGGAGCTCCTACAACGCCCGAAGGAGACACAGTCAGGAGCTGCTATCGGGGAGAAGGGTAAACAAAATCAGGAGGTGAGCCGTAAGGAGATCCGGGACTCACCATTGCTGAAAGGTACTGTGGCTAATGGTAGGCATGTGAGAGAGGACGCCCCCCCTCCCCGCGAGGGGTGGAGGGAAGCGGGGAGCGCGCCTCCGCCGCTGAGATTGAGGATAGCAGTGAAATCGTGGATTCGGAGGAGGCACCTCTGGTTTCCCCGGAGCCTCATGGCGCAGTGGTCATGGCATTAGAGCAGTTAGAAGTCGGCCCTAAGATAATGATTGACTGCCCAGAGGCACAACAAAGTACAGAAAATGTAGCTCATAAAACCAATATAGTGGTTTGGGGAAGCGAATTGAATCTGGCAGCAGACCTGGCAGCAGGGGATAAAATCAGTGGAGAAATAGATAAAGAGCCAAGCGACTGTTTCTTTTCAGTCTCAGAGGGGGCAGAATGGTGGAGGACGGTTGTAGAACGTCATCGGAGGCAAGTAACCTAGACACTGACCCTGAGGATAGTGACAAGGCACAACCTATAACAGTGAAAAAAAACAATAACCAGCGCCTTGGTACACAAAGACGAGAAAGAAAGGACTTAAAATGGGACTACTCATCGGCGACTCAGCTGTCCGGTTCCTCGTCTGGGACAACCCCCGCAGAGGCTAGTTTGGTCCCCCCTACACTGGAAGTAATACATTAGGCTATCCTATCACACAGGGAAGAAACGCGCCAAGACAGCCGAAAAGCGCAGGCTGCTCTCCGAAAAATGCAAGGCGTTGTTAGGAAGCTCTCCAAATCCTGTGTGAACATAGGGGAAAGGGTGACCAATCTAGAAGCAAGAATTGCCTCTATGGAAGCAGAGGCTTCAGGCGCTGCAATCCAGGTGGAAGCACAAGGCTCCCAAATTAAAGATATTCAATGGAAACTTGAGGAGTTTGAAAACAGACAGAGGAGGAACAATCTCAGGGTGTTAGGGATTCCAGAGGGGGTTGAGGGGTCCGACACCAGGACATACATAATTGGGTTATTTAAGTCCTCGCTCCCCGAGTTGTCAGAATGGAATTGGGCAGCAGAAGTCCAGAGAGCACATCGCACTCCCTTTAAACCAAGGACACAAGCAAGGGAAGGAGCCAAGCCACGTGCGATCCTTGTGTACTTTGGTAATTTTCTCCTCCGCCAGGCAATATCAGAAAAGGCAAGACCTGACTCTAAGAGAACAAGCGGGGAGATATCGTACTTTGTGTGCCCAGATTTCTGCCATACCACGGTGGAGAGACGATGGAGGCTAAGGCAGCTCATAAAACCTTTCCAGGAGAAAAATATCCAGGTGTACTTGATAAATCCAGCCCAGCTCAAAGTGATCCACGATGGGCAGACGCGTTATTTCGCGTCGGAAATAAAAGCAAAGGAATTTCTGGACACTATGGATAAATAAAGTTATGATGGGACAAAAAAGGGGGGGTGTGGGAGGGAAACTCGCTATAAATTTTTTAATTTTTTTTTGGTTAAAGTGATTTAGAGCCTATCCCCGGAATGTAAGACACTTCCTCCCTGGAATCTCTGTAGAATTAGTAATAACGATTAGGGAAGGGGTAAAGAAGAAAAAAAAAAGAGAGGGAAGGGAGGGAAGGAGGAATAAGGAAGGGAAGGGAAAAAGGAAAGGGGGTAAGGAAAAAAAAAAAGGGAAAAGGAAGGGAAAAGAGTTTAAAATGAAAAGGAAAATCGTTTAGAAAAGACGAAGGAGATCAAAACAGGAAAAGAAGGGAGAAGGGGCAATGCCATAAATGTGTTTAACCAGACCTATGAATTAATAGGATTAGTCGGGGTAACTTTAAGAGAATTTTGGCATAGGATCAGCCATGTCACTAATGCTGCAAACATCCTATGCACAGACTAAAGTCTGAGCGCTTCAAGGGGAGGTGGAGGGTCACAACAGAAGGGAGAGAGAAGGGTGGGAGAGGGGGGAGGGCTGAAGGTCTGGGTAGTGGGGGGTGGGGGTGGTGGAGAGGGTCACAGGGAGGAAATGAATACCCGGTATTTGATAAAATAAATGGTCGAAGGGCCTGCGAAAAAAACAGATGATTAATGAAAGTAGTAACGGATGGGACAACCTTATAAAGGAGAATGGGGAAGCTTAAGATATGCACTGTGAACGTAGGGGGCTTAAATGATTGGAGAAAGAGGCAACGGCTGGGGGAGTTTGTAAGATCAAACTATTTTGATGTGGTCTGTTTACAGGAAACCCACGTACCTTGGGCAAAAAGAAATGTGTTAAATATAAAAGGATATGACCTATTGGCCTGCTCTTCCCAGACCTCTACCATCAGGGGGGTAGCAATATTGGGTAAGGTGGCTCTTGGTGGTGTGAAACGCAAAATAATAGACACCCTTGGGAGATGGGTGGTGGTGGAGCTCGGAATTGGAATCACCCTGTGTACAATATATGGGTCTAATCAAGACGATCCTGAAATCTTTGCCCATCTCAAAATTGAACTGACGACATGGCCAACTCCAATGATATTATGTGGAGATTTTAATATCGCAGCTGACCTTGTTAGTAATAATTTGTATGCTGGGCGAAAGCCCAAAGTATACCGTGCTTTGAACTCATTTATCATCAGCCATGGTTTGGTAGATGTTTGGGGGAACAAAGAACCAAACAAGGCAGGATTCACATATTTTTCATGCCCGCACAAAAAATATACAAAGTTGGATTATTTTTTGATATTGGCGACAGTAATAAAGAAAGTGAGGATTGAGAAATTACCAAAAGCAATATCAGATCATAATCCACTGGTTTTACATCTGGAAACTGAATCCCCTAATAAATGTTATGCAAAATGGACTGTCAATAGGAAGGTATTAGTTAATCTGAACTATTTAGAATATATGAAGAAGTGGGCTCAAGACTTTTTTGATATGAACCGATACAGTGCCTCCCGAAATATAGTCTGGGACGCATTTAAAGCCGCTCTCAGAGGGGAAACAATCAGTTTTACAGCTAGACTAAGGAAAGAGGGGCAGATGGAAAATGAAAGATTGTTAAGAGAATTAATGTTAGCAGAGGAACAACATACGGAAGATATAGGTCAGGGAAAAGAGGTTATAGAGACACAGCACAGGATCTTGACTATAAAATCCGAGCTCTAAAAATGGTTAGCCCAGAAAGCTGCGGATGATTATCAAACTCATAGGGGCCAGTTTTATGAGACAGGAGAACAGGCAGGCAAACTTTTAACGTTACGAATTAGACAGGAAAGCACCAGAAATATAATTACAGATATACGGGAAGAGGATCAGGTATATACAGAGTCAAAAGACATCCTTAGGGTATTTAAGGATTATTACCAAAAGCTGTATAAAGAAGAGACTGTTACAGAAGTCCCTAGTATGGAGGTCGTGGGTGTAGGCCCTCAGTTAGACAGTCAGACAAAAGAAGAACTACAAAAAGAATTCTCGATAGAGGAAGTAAATGAGGCCCTTCAAGAACTATCACCTGGAAAGGCAGCTGGCCCCGATAGCATTCCCCTGGAAGCTTATAAATGTATCCAGAGTGTGATCGCCCCTATTATGTTAGATTTATTTAACGGTATATTACATACTGGTAAGATCCCAGAATCCTGGAAAGAAACTAATAGAGTAGTGTTCCATAAAAAAGGGAAACCAAAGGATAACCCAGCATCGTATCGTTCAATATCCCTCATAGATGCAGATACTAAAGTATACTCTAAGGTGCTTGCGAAAAGGTTGGGAAGGGTCATTGGCGGTTTGGTCTCCCCGTGGCAGCATGGGTTTGTCCCAGGGCGCGGAACAACTGATCATATAAGGCGGACTATCACACTCTTTGATGTACAGGCTGCCACGGGGGGCCGAATGCCCATGATCCTTCTCGACGCAGAAAAAGCCTTTGACCGAGTAAAGTGGACATATTTGTGGGGGATATTGGAACGAAAGGGGTTTGGCCCAAGAATATCAAAAGCCATCAGGGCAATGTATTCGGATCCAAAGGCCAACATTCAATTAATGGGGGACAGCTCTGATAATATCTTTATTTCTAGAGGGACAAGACAGGGCTGTCCCTGCTCACCAATATTGGTCGCCCTATATATTGATCCACTGATAGAAAGATTACTGAGGTGTCAAGACATTAAGCGTATAGTCATCAATGGCTTTGAGACCAAGTTGCTGGCATATGCGGATGACCTGGCTATACTAACTCCGGATCCAGCTAGAGCTATCAGTGCAATCACTGAGATAGCCAGGGAATTTGGACAGAGGTCTGGTTATCTGTTAAATGAAAGCAAGACCCAGATAGTCTGTACGGATAATATCAAAATGAATGATTTGAGATGTATAGAAAGTGCAATTTATTTAGGAGTCAGAATTAGCCCAGCAATTGATAAAATAATAAAGGTTAATTTTGACCCTCTGGTGAAATCAATCTCAGTGGATCTAAAAAGGATAGATGGTATGCATCTATCAATAATCGGGAGGGGCAACGTATTAAAAATGACTATGCTACCCAAAATCTTGTATTTGTTCCGTCCTATCCCATTCATGATCGATGAGTCAACTATGAAATCAATTGAATCAACATTTATGAATTTTATGTGGCAGTACGGGAAAATTAGACGTGCCATGAAATATCTGTCTCTCCCGCAGGTAAGGGTAGGGCTCGCAATCCCGAATGTTAGATTTTATCAGTGGTCCTGTCTATTGAGTCAGATGGCAATACTACTTGACCCAGAAAGGAACCAAACGGTTATGGCAGCAAGTAATCACACCCTCCCAACAATATTCGAGCTGATGTTAGGGAGAGAGGCCATAGGGCTTTTAATATTACAAGAAAATACGATACAAGGTAATGGTAAATGCATGGGAGGTTTGGAAGGAAGTACAAAAAACTTTGGCAATCCCCAAAATAAACTACTATACCCCTCTTTGGAAAACAACTGTACTGCCGCAATTATTGTATGATAGGATGGGTAGGATCTGGGATCCACAAGGTATAAGAAAAATTGGTGATATATATGAAGGAGATCAAATGATGGGATTTAGCGCCATACAGCAGAAATTTGGGCTCCTTGCAAATCAAGGCTTCAAATTTATACAAATTTAGAAAAATCTATCGGGTCTTAGGCCACGGATCTCTCCGGGGGGTAGAATTAATCTTATTGAGTATTTAGTAGGGGGTGGAAGCAAAATAAAGATGATATACAGTACCTTGCTCCTGAATTCACAAGATGATATGGAAAAATTTGAAGCTACCTGGGTAACTAAATTAAATGATCCTGATGTAGATATGTATAAAGCGCTGCATTTAGCAGAAAAGCTATTTCGTTCGACTAACTTAAAAGCCAAACATTATAAAACCCTATTTAATCTTTATTTTACTCCAGCTAAATTGTATGATTGGGGTAAGAGAGAAGATGACAAATGTCCGAGGTGTGGAGAAGGGCCAGCTGATTTAATACACATGTTCTATCAATGTGAAAAACTAAGTGTAAGTCAAGGAGAGATGGAGATCTTCTGGGAGGGGCTGCTGGGATCTAAGATCGACCTATCCCCTACCCTAATGTTAATGGGGCATGATAGTAGCCTGGGCCTCAGTAAGGAAGATGAATCCCTTGTTTTTATATGTGTAGCAGTTCTCAGGATACTCCTAGCAGCAGGATGGAAGGACCCAATTCCCCCCACTTTTCAAGGGTGGCTTGCACGCCTCTTAGGGATATATAACCTGGAATCCTCCCTCTATATAAGGAGAGGTAGGAAGATGAGGGAGTTGGGCTCGAGAATTTGGGCCCCCATCAAGAGATGGAGAGATAATGCGCAACGCCCTCCGACTATTGAGAGCGAGGGAGTGGGCTAGGTTACTGCCCAGATACGATATGATATATCTCTAGGGTAAAAGGTGAATTACGGTAATCAGAGAAAGTCTAGTGTAATTGTATTTCTCGTCTGATGGCACATATGTCTCTGATTGAAGGAAGCCCCCCCTATGTGGATAGGTTGCTTTTACTACTGATTGAACTGCAAGACAATTTAATCCTATCTATGTTTTCTCCCCATGTTTTATCTTTTATTAATCATATTAACTGTTTAATTAATCTACTGGTTTTATGTATACGCAGGATTTTATATTTTATACTATACAGTACAGAATGAATTGTAAAATGTATCTATTATTGGTATGCCGGGTATTTAATAAAATAAAAAAAATAAAAAAAGAATTTTGAGCCATTTCCTGTCACGGGCACTAGGCCTACCCACGCAAGTGAGGTATCATTTTAATTAGGAGACTTAGGGGAATGCTGGGTGGGTGGAAGCTTGTGGATCCACGCAGATTCCAGAATTTTCCATTACAGAAACTTGAGGAAAATGTGTTTTTTTTACAAAGTTTGCAGGTTTGCAAGGGATTGTGGTTAACAGAACCTGGTGAGAGCCACACAAGTCACCCCATCCTGTATTCCCCTGGGTGTCTAGTTTTCAAAAATATATAGATTTGCTCGGTTTCCCTTGGTGCTGGCTGAGCTAGGGTTTTAAAGCCACAGCTAGGCACATTGCAAGGGTCAGTTTTCATTGGAAAAATGTAATGTGCCCGTGTTGCGTTTTGGGCCGTTTCCTATCTCAGGCACTAGACCTACCCACACAACTGAGGTACCATTTTTTGGGGAGACATAGGGGAATGCTGGTTGTGTGGAAGTTTGTGGATCCACGCACATTCCAGAACTTTCCATCAGAGAAATGTGAGGAACATTTTATTTTTTTACAAGGGATTCTGGGTAACAGATCCTGGTGAGAGCCACAGAAGTCAACCCATCCTGGATTCCATGGGTGTCTAGTTTTTCAAAAATGTACAGGTTTGCTAGGTTTCCCTGGGTACCAGCTGAGCTAGGGTCCAAAATTCACAGCTAGGCACATTGCAAAAAAAGGGTCAGTTTTTACTGGAAAATGTGATGTGCTCGTGTTGCTTTTTGGGCCGTTTCCTGTCGCAGGAACTAGGCCTACCCACACAAATGAGGGACCATTTTTATTGGGAGACATAGGGAAATGCTTGGTGGGTGGGAGTTTGTGGCTCCCCAGAGTTTCCCAAACTTTCCATTACAGAAACGTGACGAAAATGTTTTTCTTTTACAAAGATGGAGGTTTGCAAGCAATTCTGGGTAACAGCACTAGTGAGAGCCACAGAAGTCACCCATCCTGGATTCCCCGTGGTGTCAAGTTTTTTTTTAAAAATGTACAGGTTTGCTAGGCTTTGCTAGTTGCCAGCTGAGCTAGGGTCCAAAAACCACAGCTAGGCACATAACAAAAAAGCATCAGTTTTCACTGGAAAAATTTGATGTTCCAGCATTTTGGGTTGTTTCCTGTCACAGGCACTAGAACTACACACACAAGTGAGGAGCCATTTTTATCAGGAGACATAGGGGAATGCTCAGTGAATGGAAGTTTGTGGATCCCCGCAGTTTCCAGAACTTTCCATCACAGAAACTTTGGGAAAATTTGTTTTTTTTTAAAAAAGTTTGAGTTCTGCAAGGGATTCTGGATAACAGGACCTGGTGGGGGCCACAGAAGTCACCCCATCCTTGATTCCTCTGGGTGTCTAGTTTTAAAAAATGTACAGGTTTTCTAGGTTTCCCTAGGTGTCAGCTGAACTAGGGTCCGAAAACCAGAGCTAGGCACATTGCAAAAAAAGGTCAGTTTTCTCTGGAAAAATGTGATGTGTCCACGTTGCGTTTTGGGCCATTTCCTGTCGCAGGCACTAGGCCTACCCACACAAGTGAGGTACCATTTTTATCGGGAGACATAGGGAACTGCTTGGTATGTGTCGAAGTTTGTGGATCTCCACAGTATCCAGAACTTTCCATCACAGAAATGTGAGGATTTTTTTCTTTTTTTACAAAGTTTGAGGTTTTCTAGGGATTCTGGGTAACGGAACCTGATGAGAGACACAGAAGTCCCCCCATCCTGGATTCCCCTGCGTGTCTAGTTTTAAAAAATGTACAGGTTTGCAAGGTACCCCTAGGTGCCAGCTGAGCTAGGGTCCAAAAACCACAGCTAGAAACATTGAAAAAAAAGGTCAGTTTTCAATGGAAAATTGTGATGTGCCCACTCTGTGTTTTGGGCCATTTCCTGTTGCAGGCACTAGGCCTACCCACTGAAGTGAGGCACCACTTTTATTGGGAGACTCTGGGAAATGCTGGGTGTGTAGGAGTTTGTAGTTCCACGCAGATTCCAGAACTTTCCATCACAGAAATTTGAGAAAAGTGTGTTTTTTTTTACTAAGTTTGCAAAGAATTCTGGGTAACAAAACTTGGTGAGAGCCACACAAGTTACTCCATACTGGATTTCCCGGGATGTCTCATTTTAAAAAATATACAGGTTTGCTAGGTTTCCCTAGCTGCCAGCTGAGCTAGGGTCCAAAAACCACAGCTAGGCACATTGCAAAAAAGGGTCAGTTTTAACTGGAAAAATGTGATGTGCCCAGGTTGCGTTTTGGGCCGTTTCCTGTTGTGGGCAGTAGGCCTACCCACACAAATGTCATACCATTTATATCGGGAGACATAGTGGAACACAGAATAGTAGAGCAAGTCTTATTGCCAATTGACTTTCCATAAATTTCTGCCTTCCAAATGTAAGACAAATTGTAAAAAAGAAGTCATTTTTAAAAATGCCCTCTAATTCACATGCTGGTATAGGTACCCACATATTCGAAGTTGTGCAAATAACCACTGCTTCTAAACACCATATATTGTTCCCATTTCGGAAATACATAGTTTTCCTTGATACCTATTTTTCAGTCTTTAGATTTTACTGATTGAATTGCTGTATACCCGGTACACAATGAAAAACCATTGCAAGGCGCAGCTCAGTTATTGGCTCTGGGCACTGCAGGTTTTTGGTGAAACTACAAGTCCTATATAGCCCTGCAACCATAAGGGTTCATTGGACATAATGGTATATTGCTTTTAAAAATCTGCCACACTTAGAAGAAGTTACAGGTGAAAACGCAGTCACAATGGGCAGTTTTTTTCAACTCGCTTTCAATATATATTTTTTTCAACCGTTACTTTCTAGAGAAAAACCTTGAAGGATCTACACTAATGACCCCTTGCTGAATTCAGAATTGTATCTACTTGTCAGAAATGTATAGCTTTCCAGGATCCATTATTGGTTTCACATCAATTTCGCCCACTAACTGAAAGGAGGTGGAAAGCACAAAAAATAGGAAAAATAGGCTATGTTCCAGTAAAATGCCAAAACTGTGTACACAATTTGGTTTTCTGACAAATGTCTGCCTGTTCCTGAAAGATGAGAAGAAGGTGATTTTAGAACCACAAACGCTTTGTTGAGACCATTTGCAGGGAAAAAAACAGATGCTTTCTTCAGAACTTTTTTCCAATTTTTCCCAAAGAACCCAAATGTAGCTGCATTTTGGTTAATTTCTCAATCTCCTCCAGAAGAATCCACAAACCCTGGTCCCTTTAAAATCCACAGGATGTTTGAAAAAAAGGACACAAATTTGTCATGGATAGCTTATGTGTAAAAAAAGTTATTATGCCCTAAGCACAAACTACCCCAAATAGCCGAAAAAGGACTCAGCACAGAGGTTGGAGGGGGTGGGGCGGGGGGGGGGGCTTAGGCCCCGCAGTTAAGGGGTTAACACACACTGCTGAGAAGCACATGGGAACAGAAAAAGCATAATCTGAAGGTTATAGGGAAAATTTACCAAGTCCCTAGTTTCCTTGAGATCTACTTCAAGATGTTGTCAGAATACCATGTACTGTGTGGCATGCTCACAAGGCCTGCCAGATATCTTAAAAGACGTTCCCCTTGTGATACTATAACAAGCACATGTCCTTACCTTTCTTGCACTTTTTGCAGGAATTCTTTTGCTGCTTCCGGTTCCTTCAAGAGGAAGTTTTGATACATGTAACTTGCCTCCATCAGCCTCATCAATGCTTCAACAGACATGGTGAGCTTCTGCAAAATCTTAGTGGCATATTAACAAGGGCATTATCTCCGCTTTTTTGGCTTTAAAAGCCAAAAAAGCGGAGATAATCTTTTCGCCCTATTTACAAGTGGGTGCTAACCAGTGGCGGCTCGCCGAGGGAGTGGTGCGGGGCGGGGGAGGGGCAGGGGGGGGGTAGTGGACTCAGACTTACGACAGACAGAACTCCCTCTGAGTTCTGTCCGTCGTATGTCCGAGTTCACTACCCCCCACCCTGCCCCGCCTCACCGCCCCGCACCACTCCCTCGGCGAGCCGCTCCTGGTGCTAACATGCATTAGCGCATGTTAGCACCCTTTTACCCGACGCCTCCCTTTGCATCTCTAATGAGATGCAAAGTGGGCGTCACTGGGCAGTACAACCTTGCAAATATCGCTGATGTGCACATCGCGATATTTACAAGGCTGCCCCAGCATTTAAGCAGATGTTAATTTTTGGAGAAAACCGCTGTTTTCGCCAAAAACTAACGTCTGCTAAAATGCAGACTTACCTATCCCTAACATTGGGGGTGGATTATGCTGATACGACCACAGGGTCGTATCAGCAAGGTTATCGCCGTTTTGCAGGAAACATCGGTGGAAAACCAGCGATGTTCCCTGCAAAATGGCGATTTCCCCGCTATCGCTGGAATTTTTGTCGCCCTGGAGAAACGCCTTGTTAATAACGCACTACCAGGGCGATAAATTCCAGAGATAGACGGCGATAAATAAAAAAGCGCTAAGCGCGCTTTGCGTTATTTATCGCCGTCCCTTGTTAATATGCCCCTTAGTAACTCTGTCAAAATGCAAGAAAGAGTTAATGGGCGGTAGAACTCCACCTTTCACCATAGACAGACAAACACATCCTCCTTTTGAAGACTTGACTGTGATTGTCATGATATAAGATCCTGGCTAAGAAACATAAGGGCTAAATTATGTGAACTGCTAAATTTTCCGAAATCCACAATTAATATTTCTTTTCATTGGGCAGTAAGAAATGGAAGAAACTAATTTTGCTGAAAATATTCTGGGGCATATTAGCAAGGGCACTATCGCCGATTTAGCGGCACTTTTTGCCGCTAAAGCGGCGATATTCATATCGCCTTATCAGCAAACTGTCTCTAACAGCAGTTAGCGACAGTTTGCGGGCATTAGCGCCCATTTTTTTACCGCTTTGCATGTCAGCGATATTTATCGCTAATGACATGCAAAGTGGGCGTTCCCGACGTACAAACCTGGGAAACACCCGCTAACAGGCCTATCGCCTATTAGCAAGGTGGCCATGGCCCCAGTTAGCGACGTGAAGAGTCGCGCTAACCGGGGTCATCGCCATTTATTTAACACCTTCAATTAGCAGGTGTTAGCCATACCTAACATGGGGGGGTGGATTATGCTGATACGACCACAGGGTCGTATCAGCAAGGTGTTCTCCCTTCTCCATGCAACATCGCTGGTTTTTCAGCGATGTTGGCCCATTTCCCCCGCTATCGCTGGAATATTCATCGCCATAGCGCTAATCGTTGCTAATACAGCGTTAGCGTGGCGATATATTCCAGCGATAGCCGGCGATAATAAAAATCACGCTAAGCAGGGTTAGCGATGATTATCGCCTCTTCTTGCTAATATGCCCCGATATTTTACATTAAGAGCTTGATTTATAATGAGCGCTAAGTGAGATCCTTCAATTTCTGGAAAAAATTATAAATCTGAAGAAAAAAGTACTATTCTAGACCATGGAGTGGAATAAATGAGACTATTTCCGCTACCTCCTCCCAACTCTACATCTGGTCCTGGGTTTTGAGGAAATCCTTTTGTTGTAAAATGGATTATTAGTAGGGATAAGTCTGCACCTTCCAATAGCAATAAGGCAACCAATGCAATATAAGGTCCAGACAATTTCTCAATAAATAAATGATTCCCTTGCTCAACCCTTGGTAGCTGGCAACAAGCAGGCAGGCTTAACTTTGGAGGCAGGTATGTAAAGCATCTAAAAACACCAATACATTAAATAGGTAAGACACAACACAAAATAAAAATCCCACACCAATCTATACAAATATAAAAAGAAATTATCTTTAAAATTACACCAAAATGACAAAGATCCAAAATAGAGAACCGGAGATTTGAACTTTTAAAGATTTAACACTTTCTATTGATTAAAAACATATAGCCAGAATCAGAAGAGAATGATTCACATGTCCTGTTTTTGCCAGGGTTTTGTGATCTCATGTTTTGGAGACCCTCATTCACATTTAAGTCAGGGTGTAGAATACGTTGATTTTCCGATCTGTTGGTTAGGTGAATAGCACCATCATTGGGTCTTTTATCACTAGTGTGCTCAGTTCTCCAAGTGATCTACGTTCCTCCACCTGGAAGTAAACCGTCTGTTTTTTAGACAGTTGTGATTAGAGAGTGAAGAAGTGTCTGAAAGATGTGAGCGAGATTAAAATTACCTCGATTCCTTAGTTTGGTATTTTATTTACAAAGGAAGGGGCAAGATTAAAAGGGGTGGGTGGTGCTGTGGTGGAAGTGTTAATGTTCCAACACATCTGGTGTTAGGTCGTGGTAGGTCGACATGTTTTGGCCCTATGTTGCCCTGACGAGTCTGTGTGCCTTCTTCAGGACCAAAGTGAGGCTGGCTACCTATTAGGTCACTGGCAGTGAGTAAGTGAGCCACTTACCCCTCTTTATCAGTGAGCCCAATCACTCAACTCAAATATTTCCGGGGCACGAAGGAGCAACAGTTGTCTCCTTGAAAAGTTATAGACAAAAGGTGCACCTATAAATCACATAAGAAGTTGAGCGATTCCGGGGTCTGCCATCTGGCCGGGGGTACATGAAGAGGGGGCAGGCCTGGCTGGCTGCCTTACTGTCCTGCTCTCTTTGAAGCCCAGTTGGATTTAGCCACCCCCTGACCTGGCCTGTTCTCTGCAGCTGCAGCGTCCCCACCACCATCAGATTACTTCTGCTCTATGCGGCCAGTTATCACCTCATCAAAGCAGATTGGCTAAGCGTGTTAAGGTTGACCAATCAGGAGCTGCTGCTATAAGGCTGGTGTTTGACTCACAGATAAGAAAATCCTATAACTTATTTTCTGTACTAATTTTGATTGATTCAACAGAGGCAAGTTGTTGGATTTATAATTGCTAATATTTTAAGTCGTTGAATGACATTGTGAGCCTCTTCCTAGAATATTTATATTTAAATAAAATATTCCAATGTTAGCCTGTGAGGCTAACAATCTACAATGGGGGAAAAATACATTGGCTGTTTTTCCCTCACAAAGGCATATACAACATCTTTTTATAATGTCCCTGCTTATAGTTAGACGGAACCCCACCCCTGGGGCTCCTAGGGGAGACCTTGGGGGTGACATATATGTAGAAATAAGGTAGATACCACTTTGGGAGTACTTGTAATTCCAAAGTCGAATTTACATATAATATACTTTTAAAGACAGTCTGCAAAGCTGGGCTGCCTTTAAAAATGACAGCAGTCAACACAGTAGTGCACACTAAAGTGCAGGAAATCTACTGGGGCTTTAAACCCTCCCTGCCTTATTATATACTTGGGGCTTATAGGTAGTTTGAATCCCCCTTGCATTATTATATACTAGGGACTTACAGGGGTCTGCCATTGCCAATTGTAATTATACCTAATTACCATATGCCTTTTTCATCAGAGCACAGGCCCTGGGCCTGGTTAGCAGAGTCCGGGGCACAATCAGAGTCAGTTACCACCAGTATCAGTCAAAAATTGGGGGTGACCTGGGCAAAAAGGATGACTTTTTCACACCCTTACATTCATTTCTTAATTATAAAGGCAGCAAAGATAGAGCAACTTGTATATTTTGCATTTGTTGCACACGTTGAAAGGATTACTTTTTATTATTTCTAATGAATGTATTCATCAAACACATGCAACTGCAATATGTTAAAAATTAAAGCAGTTTCTCCAAGTAAATTTTACAAAATGGGTGAGATTTCCAGGCAAATAAAGTGTCACAGATCTATGATTCCTTCAGTGCCATGAGTGTCCCTAAAGTAATGTTGAATCCTCAGTCAGTCAGTCACACAGCTTTATTCGATCTTTTTAAAACCGATCATAAAAGCACAATTATCTAAAATTCCAACACAATATATACACATGTATACACATTTAAAATAAGAATTAAACAATAGCAGTGAACCATATACATTTGTATAAAAACATTTAAATAGAAAAGCAGTTCTAAATTTAAAAACTGGTCAATTAATTGTTACAACTAAAATCTCGCCCCGCCTTTTTCCTCTTCCTAAAACAAGCCCACAAAAATGAGGCAACAGAACAACATACAAATGGGTCCCGTAGAGTTTTTAAAAAGTACATAGCCACCCGGCACTGCCTAAAATTGTGGTACCTCAGGATAGGGAGTATAAATGTTGTCCTTTCCTCTATATAGATCTTACAAAATAGTACAATATGTAGATCTGACTGTACTGCGTGATTGTTACAAGGACAGGGTGAGAGATCTGCTAATTTATATTTATTTTGAGGGTATCCCAGGAATAGCGGGATCATGTTCATGCGGAAACGCGAAAGAATAAATCTGTGCTGCGCATTGTTTATTCGTGATAAATACTGAAAACCTTCCCCCAAACTTGGTGGTACCAAATCATAAAGAATGGAGGAATGATAAGTGCGTTTCTTTTCTCTTCGAACATACTTAGATCTGTTAATAAATAGATCAGATATTCTTTCCTTTGAAACCCTTTTACAGGACTCAGGGTCCTGAAATAATTCTCCCATCCCTAACGCTTTCAGATGGGTCTCTACATAATTTAACCATCCAATTTTTTTATAATAATCTAATTTACAACAGTCCTTAATAATAGTTTGAGTCAAATCCGCTGTAGACCTCCGCCATACTGATAGCCACAACAAGACTGGAGCCAGTCTTATGTTGTCACTCAAATAAGGAAGCCCCAACTCACAATGTAAGATATAATTTGGGGCTGATTGCGGTAAGGACACACGATTTTTAAAAAAGGAATCTTCTATTTGTTGTAGCGGTGCAACATTAGCCATGCCCCACACTCCTGCCCCATATATTGCAGCCGACTTTGTTTTTGCCGAATATATGTTCTTAATTGCATCCAGTGGGCTACCTCCCAACTTCCTAGCAAATCTTTTTACTGCATTAACACTCCTTTGCATACCCTGGGCTCTTGCTGCCACTAATTTAGACCACGAATGGTCTTTATCAAAAAGCACTCCAAGGTATGAGAAGGAGTCAACTATCTCAATTTTCTTGCCTGACAACTGGAAGTGGGGATGTCTCTCACCTCTTGCGGCTCCAGACACAATTATAAACGATTTCGAATCATTGACCTTTAGGTCAAGGGAGGCCATAAAGGCGGAATAGGCTGTTATTAGCGTTTGTAGTGCTAAACCCGATCTGGCCATCAATACCGCATCGTCAGCGTACACCAAAATCGGAAGGGGGATACGATCAAATTTAGGCACTTCTACCGGTAGGGCAGACAGGGAGGACTCTACCCCGTTAGTGTAGATTGAAAAAAGAAACGGGGCGAGAACACAACCCTGTCTTACTCCCTTTTCAATTTTAAAAAGGCGAGTGCACTCCCCCTTCCTGCCATACCTCACACAGGCAGTGGCATTGGTGTACAACTGACGTATGAAACCAATTATTGGTGGATCGATACCCATACTCTCCATCATGGACCATAACCTCGGGTGTGACACGCAGTCAAAGGCCGAGGTTAGGTCCATGAAAGCCATGTATAATTTACCAGCCTTTGCCTTAGTATATTTCCCTATAATTAGGGAAAGGTTTAAGCACTGATCGACCGTCCCCATTCCTCTACGAAACCCATATTGTGCCTTCATAAAAATGTTGTGCGATTCGGCCCAGTCCTCCAGTCTGGCCAAGAGGACCCGTCCCATAAGTTTGGCAGTAGTGTCAAGGAGGGATATGGGGCGATAATTCTTTGGGGATCCCCTATCCCCTTTTTTAAAAATGGGCACAATTAAACTCTGGTCCCAAGAAAGAGGCGGGCCTACTATCTGAATACTATTAAAAATGTTTGTAAGTAAAGGCACCCACATATTATAATCCTGCTGAAAGAGATCAATTGGAACTCCATCTGGCCCAGGCGCCTTGCCAGGGGTGCAGGCTTCCAACGCCTTTTGTATCTCTAATACAGAGAAAGTTAACCCTCCCTGTGGTAAAATCTCTGGGGAGGATAATAGTGGAGTTGGGGGGATTGCTAAGCCAAATATTCCTTTAAAGTGGCTCACCTATGCCTCTTCCTCTACATGCACATCTAATGTGGGATCATGGATATCTTTAAAATGTGGGGCGTTCACGATTTTCCAGAAGTCTTTACTACTGCCTGATATAGCTGCTTCCTCGAGATCTGCCCATGCCTGTGCCCTAAGATCTTTCTCCCTTGTCCTCCTCACTAATTTATAATCTTTACGTAACGCACAAACTACAGAACAATCTCTGGGGTACGTATTTAGAGCTTTCACAAGGGCTTTTTTCGCTATTGTACAGGCTATATCAAACCACCCCACTTTAAGCATTAGGTGACTTAACCTGTGAGAGTACTGATTTTACTTTTTCCAGAAGAGCAATAAACTGGGTAACCAAGAATAGAGGTGATGAATTCTCTTCCAGACAGGCTAGTATTTCCTCCTTTATTTGAGCTATAATTTCGGGGCCTAAATTTAATCTTTGTACTTGTGACCACTTGAGCTGGTAACCATTTTTTCTGGACAAAAACACACCTTCTACAACCTTATTGAGCTCTTTAGGATCAGATAAAATACTTAGGTAAATAGATAAGATGGCGTGATCACTATAAGGAGAAAATCGGGTACTCGTATGGACCACTTTCCCATGTAAATGTGCCGAGGCTAAAATATGGTCTATAGTAGACTCATGAGTACTCCTTCTAAAAGTGGACTCTTGCCCTCCCCCTTCTGGTACATTTATTAAGGACAAGTTCCACTTATATAACAGACTGTTCAAAACATTACCATACTCATTGTGTGTGAAGTGTGAAAAGAAGTTATTGTCAGAATCCACTACTCCACATACCCTAGTGCCATTAAACTTACAGAGATGAGCATTAAAATCCCCCACCCATACAAGATTTACACTACCCCCATTTTTCCCATTGTACAATTTCTCAATCTCTAATGCTAGTGCATCTACCACTTGCCTCAAGTTCCTCCCAAACTCATTATTATAAAAATTAACGATTGTCCAAAAGCCCTGTTTCCTACTACCCATCTCAAAAATCTGAAAGTGAGTATGTCTAGGACCCACTTCTTTGATTTGAAGGGTTATAGTATTTGAAAACAGAGCAAGTAAACCCCCCTTCGCCCTTCCAAAGAGTGATGGAACAGCTGGGGAATGGAAGGTGCGAAAGCCTGAAAAGAAAATTGGATCTATGGCCCAGGTCTCTTGGAAGAATACTACCTCCATACATTTGCACTTACTTATCCATTCGAGATTGGTTATTTTGGAAGCTAGACCTGCCACATTCCACGTTAACATATTGGGCCTAGTTTCCTCAATATCAGTCATACAGGTTGGCAAGGGGTACTCATATTCCTCTACCGTGGGTACTGCATTTGGACCTATAGTGGCCTCCACAGAGGATCGTGTACACAATGGAATCCCCAACGGACTAACCTCTACAAGGGCCACAGTAGTTGCCCTACTTAATAGTTTGGGGGGTGATATAGGTAGTCAATCGCATTCCTCCAGATTCGACAGGGGTGCAAATCTATTACATACACTAATTCCAGAATTTAAAAGGGGTCCCTCGTTCATACCATAAGGCATTTCCAATTGTGGGCCCCTGCGTTCCCCTCTCATGGTCACACCCTGACCATTATAAAAAAATTCCAGGGGTAAAGGTATTATCTGGGAATTCCTTTGAGAAAAGCTATGGGAATTAGCTAAAAGAGAAGCACTTGTGTGCACATTGTTAAAATTAATTACCACACAATGGCCACCAAACGCTTTTCTTAAACCCCCCACCCATCCCACTCTCCTGGCCATAATAACTTCTTTGGCCAATTTCCTTCTCCCCCACTCATTCATATGGACGTTACTTGTTAACCAATGAAGACATTTGTCCATTAATTGTCTTGTGGTTTCACTTTGATCTTCTCGATGGGGTGGGACATTTGCCAAAACCAGGACCAATGGTGCAGCGGCAGGGGGGAGATGGAGAGTATGTTGTGGCTGGTGCTTAATTGTTCCAGTAAAATTCTCTGGTAACCCTGCCTGATGCATAACTCTTCTATCTTCCATCCTTGGTAATAGTGGCTGGCGGGCTAGGACCCCTTCATTTAGCCCTTTACCGGGCTGAGTAACCCTTGTTACGTTCATATTTGGGAGGGGGTTTAAGGGCTGTGATATAGTGTTGGGAGAGCCTCCAAGGGGTATAGACAGTGTCAATGTCATTTTTGAGGATGGTGGT
Source organism: Calotriton arnoldi (assembly GCA_963921515.1). Taxonomy (NCBI): domain Eukaryota; kingdom Metazoa; phylum Chordata; class Amphibia; order Caudata; family Salamandridae; genus Calotriton; species Calotriton arnoldi. The sequence goes on from CAWUFW010012012.1 coordinate 91,385, forward strand.
GGCCCTCGTGCCTCCATCGATGGTGCTAATTCTGTAATCCTGGATGCTATCATAGAGGCAGCATTCTGCTGAGGCATACGGGCAAGTAGTAAACAATTCTGCATTTCTAATTCCCCCAGCCGTGTTTCAATTAGAGACAATTTTGTCAAAATGGGAGCCATTATATCTTTTAGCCTAATAGAAACTTCTGTCCAAAAAGAGTCCGGTTGCAGTGCCTGAAGCAATGGTGTGTTAGAGGACATTGGCGCTACCTGTTTTTTGGAGCTCGTAATCTGCACTTTTGTTTGGACAGTTTTAGTTTTGGGCACACAAGTGGTTTTAGGTTGTTTAGATTTAAATCCACTAACGGCCCCTCCTGCTCTGGTCCGCTTGGCCGGAGGAACAGTTGAAGAATCCAGTAAAGAGCCATTTAAGGGGGAATGCTCTTTACCTGTACTTGGTAAACTCCCTGTATACGAATTAGAGAACAAGGGCCCATGTTGGTCTTGTGTAAGAACTAAAGTATTTTGGGGCAATGGCATTTGTGTTGGTTGCATATCTGGGAGGATATCATTTACAAGGCCTAAGGACGCACCCTGTGTTAAAAGGAGCGGCTCCATAGAGAGACGCCTTTCCGTCAGCTCAATCTCATGCGAGAGGACGCTGGCTGCTCTTACTAGGAAAGAGTCCAAGGTAGTTCCGACCCCCCCTCCCAACTTCACTTTCGTGCCCTTTACTTTCACCATCTATGGTGTAAGAACAATGGATAAGATCGTTCGTACCTCAAGCGGCTACAGATGTAAAGAGAATGGGCCCAGCCCAGCCTTCTCCGGGCTCCGACGGGTGTGGATGGGCCCACCCTTGGCCCGGGCTTCGCCCGGGCGCGGCACAGGCACGGCACAGGCGAGTCCCGCGCCGCGGGGCGTGGCACAGGCGCGTCCCGCGCCGCGGGGCGCGGCACAGGTGCGTCCCGCGCCGCGGGGCGCGCCTTTCCTTTTATAGCGCGTCCATGCGCTAGGGTTCCTGGATGCTGTGGTCCGTTATGGCAGGGTCAGGGAAGCAGCAGACCCTGTGGCTACAAGCGCCGCGGGGCGCGCCTTTCCTTTTATAGCGCGTCCGTGCGCTAGGGTTCCTGGATGCTGTGGTCCGTTATGGCAGGGTCAGGGAAGCAGCAGACCCGGTGGTTGAATCCTCAATTGTGCTCTGCAGGGACAAACAAGTTTCCATTAATGAGACATTGTCATAAAAGTAAATGCCTTATTAGACACCCATCAGTACTATGTCTGCACAGTACAGAACATGCATGAGGAGTATTCATAGCAACACTACATTTCACCGGGTGAGAAATTATAGCTTTGAAATCAATATGCAGGTCCCAAGGGGAGTGACAGAGTGGTCCTGCCTAAGAAGTGAGGCAAATGTCTCCTGCCCAGAAGTGCCATGCCCCTCATTGACACAAATGGTTTTACAGGGTTTGGGACTTCCAGTTAATATTAATATTGCAGGACACATGATGCTTAATCAAACCTTAGAAGGACTTTGGAAGATAGGTTTCCGTTGTGGTTCCCGATATCTGAACCAGGATTGATTACTTTCTAATGTCAGGTTCCCTATTGCTGAATGTAGTGGATGGTGAATTGGCAGACCACCCATTTGGGACATTTGGTACAGGAAGCCCCCATTGCAATGGATGTGGATGGATCCTATGAAAATAAATGGAATGAAAATAAATGTTATAAAGAGCATGTATACCCTAAGGCATCTTGGTGCTATCCAGACAACAGAAGAAAGAATAAAAACAAAATCCTAGTCAGACTTAGAGATCAAAAAGCCATGTCTTGAGATTTTTCATGAAGGAAGACAGAGATACAAGTCTTCAAGTCTAATGTCAGAGAATTCCACAGAGTAGTGGTGCCCTAGATTAATCCTCTTCCACAAAATGGGCTCTCTTTCATTTAGGGACAACCAGATTTTAAGCAGCTGAGGACTGCAAGGGTCTAGGTGGACAATGCCAAATACATTTATTTTGTAGGTATTCTGGTACACATGTACACAGCTTGGATTGGTAACTACTTAGAGGGCAACACAGGCTCACTTGTTCTGTTCAGCTAATGAGGGAAGTAGGGAAGGCATTCTAGAGGTTAATTCACAAAAGACTTGGCAGACTGCAGGAAGAAAGTAATGGAAATGATACGTTTTTAGGCATAGGAAAAGAGGGATCTGGCCCTGGGCCCCCACCTTAATAGGGGACCCATCATTAAGCTTTCAGGACAGTGCTAAACAGTGGCATAACAAAAGTGATGGGGCCCGCGTCACAATATGAAAAGGGGCTCCCAGGTCTCCAATATCTCAAAAATATTCAAAGGGTTTACACTTAATGGGGGCCCCTTAAAGGTTTGGGAACCAACAAAGAGGATTGTCAATGATCAGACCATGGTTGCTTAGGCCTTGAATGAGCTGAAAATGGATTTTAAAAAATCATAGTTGTTCCGAGCAGGGGGCCCCAAATTACGATTGGCCCAAGGTCCCAAAAATCCTTAAGATGTCAATACAAATTACCTTAGAGGATCAAATCAGATGACTAACTGTATCCTATATTTCTTCCCCTACTGCACCAAACACTGAAGAAGCAAAATCCAACCAGAACTCACTGTACACCTTCTGGGCAGAATACCCTCAATGAACATGGAGGAAAGAAAGGACTTCAACTGGCACAACAAAAGGAAGCCACCCTGGGTGCCAGTTCTCACAGCTGCTTTATAGGTGTTCTCAATGTTCTACAGTAATCTCTACTGCTGGTTCAGGCATGACCATGGCAGGAGAGGTGTTCCTGAGCCGAGTTCCTGTAGCTCACCTCCGCAAGAAGTGAGTGGCTCTCTGGAAGGTCATTCATGGTGTAGCAACTAGGAAAGCTCCTGGTGGTTATGGCCGGAAAGCTGAGTTCTAATAGATAGACAGAGCCAGACTATCAAGGATCTTGTGCAAGGTGTGGACTCACGCAGAGACAACTGATGATACTATCCAGGCTCTTGTGCAAGGTGTGCACTCACGGTGAGACTACTGGGCAGAATTCCAGGGTCTTGTGCAAGGAGTGCTGTCACGCTGAAACAACTGGCCAGACTATCAAGGCTCTTGTGCAAGGCATGCACTCACGCTGTGACTACTGCCCAGAGTATCCAGGGTCTAGTGCAAGGTATGTACTCAAGCTGAGTCAATTGGCCAGACAATCGAGGCTCTTGTGCAAGTTATGTACTCACCAGTGGCGGCTTGCATAGGGCATGCTGTGGGGTGGTGGGGCGGGGAGGGGCAGGGTGGGGGTAGTAAACTTGGACACACGACGGAATGGAGGAACGTAATAATTACTTTCCTCCATTCCGTCGTATGTCCGAGTTTACTACCCCCCTACCCTGCCACTCCCACACCCAGCCCCACCACCCCACAGCATGCCCTATGCGAGCCACCACTGGCACTCACGCTGAGACAACTGGCCATACTATCGAGGCTCTTGTGCAAGGTATTCACTCATGCTGAGACAACTGGCCAGACTATCTAGGCTTCTTGTGCAAGGTGTGCACTCACACTGAGACCACTAGCCAGAACATCAAGACATCTTGTGCAAGGTGTGCGCTCACGCTGAGACAACTGGCCAGACTATCAAGGCTCTTGTGCAAGATGTGCACTCATGCTGATACAACTGGCCAACTGCTTCCACAACTTTACAAGGCCATTATATCTTTGATACTAATAGATGGCCAAGACCCTCTCCTGTTCTTGAGCTAAGTGATATCAGGGAATATTGGTGACATCAAGATATTGTTAATAGTCCTCGCCGACCAACTGTCATGTATAATGCTTCACAACTGGGCTACATACCCGCTCACACCTCTATAAACAACGTACTCTACACCATCTCCTTTAGCCAAGAACTAGTGTGACACTTTCCTCATGTGCATTGAAAACCATTCACAATAATAGATTTACAGAAACTGTAGACCTTGTTTCTGTCTTCATGGCCAGGGTGAAATGTCTCTAGGAATTGAATTCAGTGCAAGCGCAATCTGAAGGAGTCTTGTCTATGTCTTTCCATCTCTGGCGGGTGAAATCGGATTCATTGTGTAAACGGCAGCTTCAGGCATTGCCGAGAAAACCAGAAACTGTCTGACAGGATCCACGTGATGGGTTATATAATCATTTGGCTTTGCTTTTAAATTTACAAACCACTAAGGATAAACACGTTTCCAAGTCACAAAAGTAAATATACAAGTGCATTTTTACTCATGTGCATATTTACACCTACAGCTAGATGTTAAGCTACACTTTTTATATATTTACCAGGTTTGATTTACTCACTACTGTGGCTTACATTGGGCCTCCTACAACAGGAGTTACAACTATAAAATTACTACAAATAACTTGGCACCTTTTTACACCTCTAGGTTTCTCCATATGGGAAAGTATAGGAAAAACTATTAAAATTAGTAGTCTTTAAAAAAATATTTAAAATATTTTAATGTAATATATATATATATATATATATATATATATATATATTACCTACTGGCAGTCGCCAGTAGGTAGTTATAGTTAGGACCTTGTTTCTATTCAAAAAGCGTTTATTCTTTTCCCAATAACTTTGGCGCCGGTTGACGAATCTTCGCAAAATTTTCAAAACTAGTGGGGCGGTCCGGTTAGCTCCTGTCTTGAAAGTTTTGGGGTGATTCGTCAAGCAGGGGCCAAGAAAAAAGGGGGGCCCAAAACGCATTTTCCCCATGTTTATTTCCATAGGAAACTTTAGGCAAAGCTACAGCCCGAACTGCTGAACGGAATTACACCAGATGTGGCAAAAAGGTAGGTCTTGGTTCAGAAAGAGCCCTTTTTTTTAAATGGTGTAAATCCGTTCAGTAGTTCCTGAGAAATTAGAAAAAGAAGAAATATCGATAACTGTGGCAGCGGAGGGTTCGCGAACCCTCCCGGGCACGAGCTTCACTTTGATTGGCTGCCAACACTCCAAACCAGGAAGTGTTGGCAGCCATCTTGTGACTCGGTAACCGAGTCACAAGAAAAGAGTTGAAAAAAGGTTGAAAAAGAAGAAAAGGGGGCAGGGTAGAAACACCCTGACCCCCTAAGCCTGCCCAGGACCAAAAAATGGATTTTTTTTTTTTAAAAACGTCGGAATTCGCGTTGGAGTTGCGAATCCCGCCGAAATGGTTTTTTAAAACAAAGCGCGGGCCTCCGCGCTTTGTTTCCTATAAGCCCACGGGTGGGCCAGGTCCCGGGGGCACTCTCAAATAAATTTGCTGGGGCACACGGGGGCCCCCGCAGCCCCGGGGACTGCCACCTCCCCGGGGCTTTATTGATTATGTGCGGGGGGCACGCAGCCCCCCCACAGCCCCGGGGACCGCAACCTCCCCGGGGCTAATTTTAATGTATGCGGGGGCACTGCGGCCCCCCGCAGCCCCGGGGACCACCACCTCCCTGGGGCTTGAAAAACAAAATGCGTGGGGGGGGTCCCAATCCCCCCATGCTGCCCCGGGGACCGCCACCTCCCCGGGGCTCTGTATCTCTTTTTTAAAGATTTGTGTGGGGGCTCGAGCCCCCACACGCCCGGGGACCACCACCTCCCCGGGGCACTAAATATTTAAATTGGGGTTCCGATACAGACCCCCAAACCCCGGAGACCACCACCTCCCCGGGGTATAGAAAATGAAGGGAGGGGGCCGCGCAGCCCCCTCCTGGAGCCCTCGATGGCCCTGGGGACTGCCACCCCCAGGTCCGGCTCCTGCAATATCCCGGGGTGCCCACCCCGGGACATTGCTGTTTGCTATAGCAGGGCGGGAGCCGTGCGGCTCCTGCCCTGTCATAGCAAACTCTGCTTTGGCTTTTGGAAGTGAGAGCAGGGAAACCTGCTCTCGCTTCCAAAGCCAAGCAGAATTGCTTTTCCACAAGGGGAGCTGCATGTCAGCAGCTCCCTGTGTGGAAAAGCAATTCTGGCTCCCACAGGACGCGGGGAGCCGGCAGGGACCATGGGGGCATTAAGGCTCCCCCACGGTACCCAACGTAGCAGCCAGGCCCCGGTGGATGGGGTCCCCGGGGCCAGAAGTGGCCAGGGAGGGGGGTCACGAGGCCCCCCTCCCCTGTGAAAAAAAAAACAATTAAGAAAAAAAAGTAAAGACCGGCCCGGGGGGTTGGGGTCCCTGGGGCCATAATTGGCCTGAGGAGGGGGGCCACGCGGCCCCCCTCCAAAGAAATAAAAAAAAATTAAAAAGAAAAAACGACTGGCCATGCCCCGGGGGATGGGGTCCCCAGGGCGAAATTGGCCTCGGGAGGGGGGCCACGTGGCCCCCTTCCCGATTTAAAAAAAAAAGGGGTCAGGCCCTGGGGGATGGGGTCCCCATGGACAAAGAAATGTAAATGAAGGGGGCCACACAGCCCCCCTTGTAAAAAATAATATTTAAAAAAAGCCGGCATCTAGCCGGAGGCCACGTCCCCTTTTTCCACCACACTGCAAACGCGCCCCCTGGCAGGTTGTTAGTTGGGGAATTAATTCCCCTTGAATACTGAGGGTCCCTAGGGGCCAACTAGCCCACCAGGTACCTCCAGTTTACACCACAGAGCTGCGTTGCAGAGAGGTGGTCCGAGGCCACGCCCCTTTTTACACCTCTCTGCAACGCAGCTCTGTGATGCTTACTGGAGGTACCTGGTGGGCTAGTTGGCCCCCAGGGACCCTCAGGATTGAATGGGATTTAATCCCCCAACTTATAATGCACCAGGGGGCGCGTTTGCACAGTGGTGCAGCGAGGGGGCGGGGCCTGAAACAACAAGTGTGCAAACGCGCCCCCTGGCGCGTTGTAAATTGGGGGATTAAGTCCCCTTCAATCCTGAGGGTCCCTGGGGGCCAACTAGCCCACCAGGTACCTCCAGTAAGCACCATAGAGCTGTGTTGCAGAGTGGTGGTCCGAGGCCACGCCCCTTTTTACACCTCTGTGCAACGCAGCTCTGTGGCGGTTACTGAAGGTACCTGGTGGGCTTGTTGGCCCCCAGGGACCCTCAGGATTGAAGGGGACTTAATCCCCCAACTTATAACACACCAGGGGGCGCGTTTGCACAGTGGTGCAGCGAGGGGGCAGGGCCTGAAACAACAAGTGTGCAAATGCACCCCCTGGCGCGTTGTAAATTCAGGGATTTAGTCCCCTTCAATCCTGAGGGTCCCTGGGGGCCAACTAGCCCACTAAGTACCTCCAGTAAGCGCCACAGAGCTGCGTTGCAGAGTGGTGGTCCGAGGCCACGCCCATTTTTACACCTCTCTGCAACGCAGCTCTGTGGCGCTTACTGGAGGTGCCTGGTGGGCTAGATGGCCCCAGGGACCCTCAGGATTGAAGGGACTTAATCCCCAACTTACAACATGCCAGGGGCGCATTTGCACAGTCGTGCAGCGAGGGGGCAGGGCCTGAAACAATAAGTCTGCAAACGCACCTCCTGGCGCGTTGTAAATTGGGGGATTTAGTCCCCTTCAATCGGTCCCGGGGGCCAACTAGCCCACCAAGTAGCTCCAGTAAGCGCCACAGAGCTGTGTTGCAGAGAGGTGGTCCGAGGCCACGCCCCTTTATACGACTCTGCAAACGCGGCTTCTGGTGCACTGCTGGTGGGGCGATGAGGTCCTCTTGTGTCCTGAGGACCTCAGGATACAAGTGGACTTTATCCTATGAGCAGCAGTGCGCCACAAGCCGCGTTTGCAGCATGGTGTAAAAAGGGGCGTGACCTCGGAACACCTCTCTGCAATGCAGCTCTGTGGCGCTTACTGGAGGTACCTGGTGGGCTAGTTGGCCCACAAGGACCCTCAGGATTCAAGGGGATTTAATAGGGACGTTATAGTTAGAAATTAGCATTTAAAAAACCTTTGAAATTCACTGAAAAAATCACAGGTTTCAGCGATGTTATAGTTAGAAATTAGCATTTAAAAAACCCTAGAAATTCACTGAAAAAACCATAGGTTACAGGGACGTTATAGTAAGTTGGACATTTCACTCGTACAAAACCAGAGAAATTCCGCCGTTATAGTTAGTTCAGCTAACTATAACTCGCGCCCCCGCAATGCACTGCTGATGACGTCACATATTACATCATTCATGACATGGTCATGGCCATTGACATCACTGATGACATCACTGATGACATCTCAAATGACATCACTGATGACATCACTAATGACATCATCCAGTAACTGTGTGTTTCTTTAAAGTTTAAATATGTATTATATATATGCCAAGGTGTATTGAAGAATGAGTGGGTGTATAAAACAATACGGATTCAACCATTTATGGGGCATATTATCAAGAACGGCGTTAACAATTATCGCCGCTTTAGCGGCAGAAAACTGCAGTTAAAGCGGCGATAATGGGCTTGATAATATGCCCTTGAGAATTCCAATAGAAGTTCATGTTCTGGTGTGAACATGGGCTTCTATTTGAATTCTCCAGGGCATATTATCAAGCCCATTATCGCCGCTTTAGCGGCAGTTTTCTGCCGCTAAAGCGGCGATAATTTTATCGCCGTTCTTGATAATATGCCCCTTAGTTCTTTAGAACTGAGGTGCTACCCTATATACCACCACTACCTCCTGTATATATTGTAGTGTGGATGTGTGTGTAGACCTAGGAATCAGTGAGTGCGTATGTAGTAACTGGTATTATTGTGTCGATGGTTTCGAAAATGGTAGTCTGTATTTTAGAGTGGGTGTATCAAAGGTTATATTTGGGTGTGAGGAGGTGCATCAGATTTTCACGTGGAAGATGTAATCAGTGATGTCACTGACCATGTCATGAATGATGTAATATGTGACGTCATCAGCAGTGCATTGCGGGGGCGTGAGTTATAGTAGCTGAACTAACTATAACGGCGGAATTTCTCTGGTTTTGTATGAGTGAAACGTCCAACTAACTATAACGTCCCTGTAACCTATGGTTTTTTCAGTGAATATCTCGCCTCTCACACACTCCTGTGGATCAGGAACAGACTATGCAGACCCAACGTTTGGTGCAAATAGATTGATCACATGAATATATATATATATATATATATATATATATATATATATGTGTGTGCAGCTTAGTTTAAAATATCTATTATGTCTATTATTAACCTAGAACTTTTGACTTATACTGGGTGCTCCCTTGTGTCTGGACAAAGCTATACCTCTCTGAAAAGCTCTAACAAGAGCGAAACACGTGTCAGGGGTTGCTTTTATTCATTTCAGGTTGGCTTGGATGGTATTTTACCAATCCAAAGCTGTAATACTGTGCCTGGAGTGGTAAAAGGCTTTGGCCATTTTACAGCTCTGCAGGGATAGCACTGTGCTAATCCTGTGCTTAAAGACTTTGCTGTAAAAATGGCAAAAGACTTTGTCCCTTTCTATCTCGGCGTGGATAGCACTGCGCTAATCCTATGCTTAAAAACTTTGATAGAAAGCAGACATTTGAGGTGAGCAAATTTAGAGTGTCGCTGGTGTTGAGAGTGCTCTTACTGGAGCTGCTTTCCACCTAAACTTGAGAACTACCCAGAGTTCTCTGCTTCTGTTTTTGCATAATTTATTTGTCACTCTATGCCTGAAAGGGTTTTGTTTTGACTTATACTGGGTGCTCCCTTGTGTCTGGACAAAGCTATACCTCTCTGAAGAGCTCTAACGAGAGCAAAACACATGTGAGGGGTTGCTTTTATTCATTTCAGGTTGGCTTGGATGGTATTTTACCAATCCAAAGCTGTAATACTGTGCCTGGAGTGGTAAAAGGCTTTGGCCATTTTACAGCTCTGCAGGCATAGCACTGTGCTAATCCTATGCTTAAAGACTTTGCTATAAAAATGGCAAAAGACTTTGTTCCTTTCTATTTCGGCATGGATAGCACTGCGCTAATCCTATGCTTAAAAACTTTGATAGAAAAGCAGACATTTGAGGTGAGCAAATTTAGAGTGTCGCTGGTGTTGAGAGTACTCTTACTGGAGCTGCTTTCCACCTAAACTTGAGAACTACCCAGAGTTCTCTGCTTCTGTTTTTGCATAATTTATTTGTCACTCTATGCCTGAAAGGGTTTTGTTTTGACTTATACTGGGTGCTCCCTTGTGTCTGGACAAAGCTATACCTCTCTGAAGAGCTCTAACGAGAGTGAAACACGTGTCAGGGGTTGCTTTTATTCATTTCAGGTTGGCTTGGATGGTATTTTACCAATCCAAAGCTGTAATACTGTGCCTGGAGTGGTAAAAGGCTTTGGCCATTTTACAGCTCGGCAGAGATAGCACTGTGCTAATCCTATGCTTAAAGACTTTGCTGTAAAAATGGCAAAAGACTTTGGGGCATATTAGCAAGACCGGTGATAAAATTATCGCTGTTTTAGCGGCAGGAAACTGCCGCTAAAGCGGCGATAATGGGCTTGCTAATATGCGCTATAGAATTCCAATAGAAGCCCAGGTTAGATGTGCAGGACATCTAACCTGGGCTTCTATTGGAATTCTATAACGCATATTAGGAAGCCCATTATCGCCGTTTTAGCGGCAGTTTCCTGCCGTTAAAACGGCGATAATTTTATCGCCGGTCTTGCTAATATGCCTCTTTGTCCCTTTCTATCTCGGCGTGGATAGCACTGCGCTAATCCTATGCTTAAAAACTTTGATAGAAAAGCAGACATTTGAGGTGAGCAAATTTAGAGTGTCGCTGGTGTTGAGAGTGCTCTTACTGGAGCTGCTTTCCACCTAAACTTGAGAACTACCCAGAGTTCTCTGCTTCTGTTTTTGCATATATACATATATATATATATATCCAAAAACAAGGTTACCCTCCAATGGGGACATCCTCCCGGAAAGTAAACCTCTAACAGAGAGGACTGCAGGCACAGTAAGGTTCTCACTCCAACCACTTTAATAGGGCTTAACATGTTTCGAACTGTCTGTTCTTGCTCACAAGCCATAAGGAGTGAAACAGCAACTTCCCAGTGGATCGTCTACTGATTAAATAATGAAGTCCCGCCCCAGTGGGCAAGTACTACCGCCCCAGTGGGCGTGTGCTTGAAGGCATTCTGGTCTAAGTAGTTTCCATCTGGTCAATACTCCCTCAGTGGGTGTTGCTGTGTGTCTCACCATCAAAGTTTCTAAAATCCAACATTTGGCAGGTTGGAAATAAAGAACACAGAATGCACTGCTGTACGATGTTCCTCTCTTTGAGCTTTCCGCTCTGTTCAGCGTCGCACCGTGGAGGCGCTGCAGATCCGCTATGAGGCGGCGGTTCGTCCCCGCGACCTGGGCACGGCCGCTAACATCCAAAAACAAGGTTACCCTCCAATGGGGACGTCCTCCCGGAAAGTAAACCTCTAACAGAGAGGACTGCAGGCACAGTAAGGTTCTCACTCCAACCACTTTAATAGGGTTTAACATGTTTTGAACTGTCCGTTCTTGCTCACAAGCCATAAGGAGTGAAACAGCAACTTCCCAGTGGATCGTCTACTGATTAAATAATGAAGTCCTGCCCCAGTGGGCAAGTACTACCGCTCCAGTGGGCATGTGCTTGAAGGCATTCTGGTCTAAGTAGTTTCCATCTGGTCAATAATCCCTCAGTGGGTGTTGCTGTGTGTCTCACCATCAAAGTTTCTAAAATCCAACATTTGGAAACAGATGGAAACTACTTAGACCAGAATGCCTTCAAGCACACGCCCAATACTGTATATATAATGTAATCAAACATAAATAGTTATGAATGATATTTTTTGTGTTTTAAAAAACAGTAATAAACGTAATCAGAAAGTAATTTAAACCTTTAAACTTTTGCAAAAAATTTGAACAAAATGATCGTCATTAAACACATAACTTTGAACACAATGTTATCAAGACCAACAATGTCCTAAGCAATACGTCTGAGAAGAAGACAGTAGGAGTTGGGAATCTTAACGGTATCTGAAAGATGCAGAGGGTAGATGGTTGGTGATAAGAGGCATTTTAAGGGGGAACATCATGGAGGCTGCCTGACTAAAAAGAAAAGGGAAGCCCTGATGTCCCTGTTGCGAGGAGAGCTGAGGGTAATGGAGCCAAGACACAGAGTAAAGCTAGTTGTAGAGGAAGAATCAATCCCAACTCAAATTGAATTTAACCCATAGCTGCTCAAAAATTGAGCCAGTGCTCTTGGTTGTATAGATCACCCAGAGTAGTTATGCAGTAGTTATGCAGACTTGATGCCAGGACAGAAGGGCCCCAGAGCAAATTGGGCCCATATGAGTCAGAATACCGAGCAGGGGAATTATGGGATCAAGCAGGGTAGCCTGTTTTGCAAGTGTGAAGGCTTCAGAATAGCAGCGTAGAGCCAATTGAATCAATTTGGGTCATGCCCATAGGCTGCGGGTCATGGGCAGGAGAGCATGGAGGTCTTGTGATAACAGGTATATCACATAAAGGAGGTAGTTCCTCTAACAGGCATATGCACAGGTAGGTGCTATCAAGCCGGAGTATGTGTCGCTGGGAGATCTGAATTTCAGATCGTAGTGCCCTCACACACATGTTAGGGTGTCATGCTTCATCATAGGGTGCTCCTCAACAGACCGGCGCTGCAATGTCTGACGGGCCTGGTGGCTACTTTGGCGGAATTATTTAGATCTGAGGATACTGTATGTGGTGAGTGCATGTGGGTAATATGAGTAGAGAATAGTGGTGTGTAGAAAGTGACTTAAAATAGGCACAGGAACCCGTAAGAAAATAAATGTAATTAAATATGGGTCCAGGACTAGGTAAAAACAGTGGTGCTATCTTGAGGTCCCTAGGTACCAGGATAGCGTTATAAATGCATGGTCGACATGTTTCGTGCCGTTCAGGCCCAATCATCGGGCGGCACTTCTTCAGGACCTTAGTGAAATGTGGTGCCCCCTGGTGGGGCGGGCGGTCTCCCCGCTATTCGAGGATAACCTAATGAAGTATGCTACTGGTCCCTAGTGCGGAACCAGTGTGAAGTCTCCACCGCAAAGGATGGAGTCTGATACTTCATAGGCAGATTGGAGGGTCCCGATCACGGTAAGGGACACGGTGTGTCGATCGGTCACTGCCGTCTCACCTACTCTGCTCCATCACGTCTGGTCTTGTGATAACAACAAGGGTGCTATGAAGGCAGCCTCTTCGAGGGAGAGGCCTGCAGCCCATCTGCTCAGCCATTGGAGCTGTGCAGCCAAGTAATAAAGCTTACAATGCAGCACTCCCAGCCCAACTCTTATGATGAAAAATTGAGCTTGGCAAGGACCAGCTTTTGATGCCCTGAGTGCCATATCAGTTCGCCTAGTAAAATATGTAGGCCTCTGAAGAATGCAGAAGGAATTACCACAGGAAAATGTAAGAAATAAAATAGCAGGCACGGGAGAATGATTATGTTGGAAAGGGCAACGTGCTCAACTGGAGCAAAGGGGAGAATCCTCAAAAACGACACCTGTGCCAAGATAAAGACCACCACCCTGCAAGGGCCCACTTCCTAGATCAAGTTGGACTGGAGGAAGCTTTGGGGTCAAGGGGAATATACAGGACTTGGAGCAATTAAAGTGACGTCCTGAAGTAGCAATAGATTCTTCTAATATTTGTGCTAATAGTGGAGTAGGACCTTAAGAGTCCTTTGCATAGAAGAGGAGCTCAGCGGCATACAAGGAGTCTATCTGAGTGTCATCTGAGAGTGGTATTCCCCAATCCACTCCTTTAACTTGCAGATGGCATGTAAGAGGTTGCATAGCTGATGCTAAAATTAGGTGGGATAGGGGACAGCCCTGATTAGTTTTCCGAGTTATTTTGAAAGGGAAGGAGATGGACCTGCCTCTAAAGACATGGGCTATCAGTTTTGAATAAAAGAGCTTAAAGTACATAGTGAGGCAAGGTCTAAAACCGGATGGTCACAAAACCCCAAATAGATACTCCTATCTGACAGTAATTCAATATCCAAACTTAGTACAGTGTCCCTAGGCGAAGCCGGGGGAAATGTGTCTATCTCCATTATTACATAGACCAAACAAAGATTCAAGGAGGTATGCCTTTGGGGGATCCAAATGTATGAGGTGTGGGAGACGAGGGAGGATGAGGAAAGCGAGGATTTTGCTGAGAATCTTATAGTCTGAATTAAGTATGGCTATCGGTTAATAGGAGGCTGGTTCATAGGGGAAGGGCACAGTTTCATTATTGGAACCAAGAGACCCTCTCAAAGGGACAGCAGAGGAGCACTCTCCTCCAGAGATGTCATAAAGAGCGCTGTTTACTTAGGAGCCAGGAAGCCCATGCATGCGCTGTAAAATTGGAGGGGTAGGTTGTAAGGTTTTAGCAGGATCTTTAATTAATGTTTCAACATCCTGAGGGGGAAATAGGCTCATCTATCTCATCGCAATCAGAGAGGAAAGAATTGTTATGTCGGAAGGAGACAACCTAAACATGTTGGAAGCCTCAGAGGATTTCATGATGGGCATGTAGACGTGTCCCGTCTGGTGCATGGAGCTCAGTTATCAGGAAGTGTGAAGTTTCTTGATTGACCAATCAGGCCAGTAGGTGCCAGGTCTATCCTCTCAGCATATTAGCAGGCTGACCAAAGTGTTGCAGTCTTTCCCAAAGAATCACTGCTTGGGTTCAGGCTTCATATAGGGTCTCTCAAGATGAGGATACAGTGATGGATTGCTACTCCAAAATTGTAACTGTATTTTTAGTCTGAGAGAGCTTGTTCTGGATTTGATGAAGACAGCCTTGTGAAGGCAATAGCCCTGTATGACCTTTTTAAGCACATCCCACTCCACCAAGTGGGACCCCGCTGAGCCCTTGTTAGTCTCTAGGGTGCCACTCTTTAGATGCCAGGTCGGTCAAGGGGAGTATAGGCATCCCCAGTGGAGCTGGGTGATCATCAGGCTAAGATCTGAAATGTGCCTACCAAGATAATCCAAATGGAATAAAGACAAGCATAAATGGGAAGAACAAGTTATTTGGTTTAGTCACACATGAAGGCCTTGAGACGGGGAGTAGAAGGAGTAGAGCTGAAGGTCAGGATTATGTTGCCTCCAGACATGGTGAAGCCAGTCATCAAGAAATTGTGCATTTACAAAGAGTGGGAAAGTGCAGAAGAGGATGATAGGACCTATCTAGGGAAGTACCCAAAACTGCATTAAAATCTCTGGTGCAAGCCCAATCCAAGTGTGCCCATATTGCTTAAAACCCTAGTGAGAAAGGCAAATTTACCTGATTTTATGGCGTAAATTGGGTTGTTGGTTTAGGGTGGTATGTACCCTGCTCAAGCAACAGCCACAATACTTGTCAGGATGAACCACCAATACAAGAAAAATCCCAAACCAATTAAAACAAAATAGTGTAAAATATAATAATTCCTTTGACAGCAAGATGACAAAAATCTAATTAGTAGAGCTGTGGCTATACAATTTCAAAAATGTAAGGTGATTATAGCACCTAAAAGCACAAAGCACCACTTGGGTTATCTGGTCATGCTAGACAGAGGGATAATTGCAGGTTCAAGCCAACTGTGGTGGAGTGCAGGTCAGATACAGGGGTCAGGTTAATCCCACTAAACAAGTTACCTTCTCAAAGTATGGCATGAAGAGTCCAGTTCGCAGTGGAGAAAGACACGAGGAGCAGGGAGAGTATTGAGGATAGTTGTCACTGTAGAGTAAAAAGTAGGCTGCAACTTTACAGACAGTTCTTGTTGTTGCGTAAAGATCTTTTTGGGCATTGGGAACGGTCATTAATAGAGCTTTGCATTGGTGGTCACCGCAGGCTGCTGAAGCTGTAGCGTGAAGTGCAGAGCTCGCTTTGCCAGTCGTCACTGGAGGGTGCTATAGCACAAAGTGTCAGGTGTACGGGAGATGCACATTGGTGGTTAGAGCAGGCAGCAAGATCTTGGCATGAAAGGACCCGTTGAGTCACTTTAGTTAGCCTGGGATGAAGGGAGCAGGTCCAGTCTTCCTTCTCAGGCAGCAGGGCAGTCTTCTGGCTGCAGGGAAGTCCTTCTTCTGTAGTATTCCCAGGTCCAGGTGTGTTCTGAAGAGTTGTTGTGAGGGTCCTATTGTTATACCTGATGCCAGTTTTGAAGTGGAAGATGACTTCTGAAGTTTTCACCCTAAAGAAGTTCTGGAATTTTCTGTCTACTGGCTCTGGTCCCTGGATGTCTAGAGTCACAAAATGCTAGTGTGAAGTTCTTTGTGTATGCTGAGGCAGTGTCTCTGAAGTGCAAGCGGGGCTGTGCACAGGTCCATCCTCCCATCCTGCCAGGGTGCCCCATTCTGCCAACACTCAGTCCTCATATTTTCTGGCTGTCTGGGAGGAATACACAAATGGCAACTACATATAGTCATGTGATCCAGGAAACAGGCACCAAATGGTTAGGACAAGTAAATGTCAACTTTCTAAAAGTGTTTTTTTCTGAATTGTGACTTAAAAAACAACTTTATTATTAAAGAGGATTTAACATTACAATTCTTTAGGCACCAAACATGACATTTCCAACTGTTCCCAAACAAAAGTTATCACTTACTGAATGTAATAAGGTAAACCAATGCTATCCTATAGGAGATGTACGCCTCACAGCAGTGAAAAACATAAGTTTAAAGGTTTTTCACTACCAGGACATGCAAAACTTAAAATGACATGCCCAACTTTTTAAATATACTGCACCCTGCCCTATGAGTTGTTTAGGGCCTACCTTAGGGGTAACTTATATGTATTAAAAAAGAAGGTTGAGGCTTGGCAAAGGGGTTATTTTTTGAAGGGCTACTTAAGTGGGTAACACATAAATAGCATATAATTTACCGGCCCTGGGTATATGGCATACCACTTTACTAGGGATCTATAAGTAAATTAAATCTGCCATCCATGAGTAATCCAATTTTTGCATGCTATGGGGAGTGAGCACAAGCACTTTAGCACTGGTTAACAGTTGTAAAGTGCAAAACCCTAAGGCAGACAAAAATACATTCAGCAAAACAGGATGGAAAATGGCAAAAGGTTTGGGGAAAAACAGGATTGAAAATGGAAAAAGGTTTGGGGAAAGACCACCCTAAGGCTGACAGATCTAACACACACCATCCAGGACTCCTTCCACAAGCACAAATCTACACTCTGGGTCTACCTTAGGCCTGGCGTGAAATTCTGCTCCGCTTGCAGTGTTTGTGGAGTTTTCCACATTCTGCACTCCGCATAGCGCTCAGACTTGAGCAAAGCTCCACAGAGCGGAGTTTTTCCTAACACGCGCTGGCTACCATCCAGACCACCTGCCAGTGAGATTTGTCAACGTGGACAGTTGCGGATGACTGCTACTGCTCGCTTTGAGAAACCTTCCGTACATGCTGAGGAAGCTGTCGCTCTAGTAGAACATCTACTCATGGGGAAGAAAGAAGCAGCACCCTCTTGCACTGTGCGTTGTAACATTCGCGCTGATTTGATATAACATCACAGGGCAAACACCCAGCACTAAAAATCAGTGCGAACGGCGTGACACAACGCTTTCTACCGCTAGCAGAACTCTGCTTAGCACAGCAGAGTTTTTGGTCACAACGCGGAGTTCCGCAACTCCACTCAGTTCTAGTCTATCTATATTGAACGGGCTGTAAAAGGGTTCCCATTCGGATCTAACTTTTCACTCCTTTGGCATAGGCCGAGAAGCCTGTAAAGAAGATTTTACCTCTCCAACGTGTCTGGGGATGAGACTCCTCCAATGGAAGTAAATAAGGGGCATATTATCAAGCGGCAGCGATAATTATCGCTGGCCGCTCTTAGCGTGAGGATTTTTATCAACGGCTATCGCTGGAAATTATCGCCATGCTAGCGCTGTATTAACAACGCATAGCGCAATGGCGATAATTATTCCAGCGATAGCGGTGTTTTCCATGGAACATCGTTGGTTTTCCAGCGATGTTCCATGGAAAACGGCGATATCCTTGATGATAGGGCCTGTGGTCTTAGCCACACAATCCACCCCCATGTTAGGTATGTCTTAGTCAGGAATTTAACAGACGTAAAATTCCTGCGTTAAGGCATACTTAACGCGATTTCAAATATCGCTACCCCTCCTTGATAATATCGGCAAGCTGCCTTCGCGATATTATCCCATGTTGTTTTCACAGCCACGCCTCCTTTGCATCTCAGTATCGATGCGAGGCGTGTGAAAAACGGGCCCTAACTCAAGGAATCACGCGCTAGCGTGTCCTTGATGATAATGCGATAAAATTATCGCCGCGTTTTCACCCGAAAACGGACGCTAAAGCGGCGATAATTTTATCGCGGCCCCTTGATAATATGCCCCTAAGTCTCCTGAAGGAAAGAGATATGCGCACCCCTGTGGGAGAAAAAGGAGTGTATTTTGTGACAGCGTTTTTAAACCCTATTGTTCCAGGTGATCAAAGTTGCACTGAGATGGATTAAAGAAAGGAGGGGATCAAGCCCTAAGGTGAGCAACGTTGAGGGAGGAAACCGTGCAGCAGTAGCCATTATTGCTCGTTGTGTGTTGATAGAGAAGGTGTCCACAGGCATAAGGAGGATCAGATCTCAGAAAGGTAAAATGATGAAAAACCATCAAACCAGGCAACAAGCAAACAGCTGGACACAGCACTGTGCACCTAAATCAATCCAAAACCTGGAGATGCAGAACAAGCTGGAAACTCCCTGGTAGATATTTCACCCAGTGATGATTAATCAGTTGAGGCTGGTATTAGGCATCAGGAGTCAGGGACCTCAAGTGTCAGATGCAGAAGATGGAGGACCCCTCTCAAGAAGGTGGAGACACAAAGAGGGGGGCACCTCATCAAGGGAACCAGGACAGAGGGTGGGGACTCCTTAGGGGGATGAGCAAAGAGGGAGGAATCTGTCTAGGAACACAACTCTCGATGCCGCTTTAGGAGCAAAATGACTGTCAGTCATTAAGAGATGCAATAGTACATTAAGATGAAGGTGTCACATAAGGTCATTAGTGGTCAGAGGGGACCACCTGGGGAGATGTCTGGGAAGTTTAGCAAGGACAGTTAGTCATAGAGTCCCCCCTCATCTGGGGAAAAGTTATTCATCAGAGGTGGGGCAGTCCCCCTCTTGCCATCAAGTGCCTCCTCAGGGGAGGGCACAGGAGGGGTATGTCTCTATTTCTGACAGCCTGGACTCCTACAGTGGTGCCGAGTCTGATGACCTAGCGTTGGATTTGTCCAGTGCTCGAAAGTTGTGAAGACAGAATACCAGTTGAATCTTAGTCCCATGCAGCCTACGGTTTAGTGAAGAAAACTGTCTTTTCCTCATATTTGTTTTAGCTTAGCTGTGAAAAGGAGGAAGTACTTAATGCCCTTGTCTCTGAGCTTCCACCTGATTCCCTAGAAGGAGGCCTGTTCATGTTGAATTGCCATGGTGTAGTCTGGGAATAAATACCCTTACCTGTTGGTTCTCAAATTCAATCTGCCAAGGCTGCCAAGCCTCCTGAGCCACTCGAAGAAATTCATCTCTACTGCAGTGGTGAAATAGGCATGCAAAATGTAGCCAGGGAGGCTCTCTGGGAAGCAGGTGTCTAGCTGGAACTCAAGGGCTCTTTTTGCTGAAATAAAGGGGTGAGGGAATGAAAATATTTGATGGATTTGTCCAGAGTTCTATACATTGGCATCCTCAGGTAGTGCAAACACTAGTAAATTGATAAGTCTGGCATGGCTCTCCTTATGCTCCACATGGTCCTCCAGGAATTGGATGCAGTGAGATCATTCTTGCAGTGAAAGAAAAGGATCCTGAGTAGTCAGGGTGAGTTTCGCCACTGAACCCTCTGTTTGGAAAACACGATTGGCCAACTTTCAGTGGTCGGTCCAGAGGAAGCCACCACCTATGACTATGGATCCACCTTGGCCTCAAAGGCCACTCTAAAGGACATGAGGGCCTGTAGCAAGATGTCAAACCTGTCCATGGGAGCCAGTGGCCAGGTGCCTCTACAGATGGTCAAAGTGATCCCTCCCCTGGTAGAGACTCCAAGCATTACAATTTGGTCCGGCTCAAGGTCAGGGGGGACCAGACAGGATTGGTAACAGAACAGAACAGATGGGAGCTGTAGACCTGCTTGCTAAGTCTCAGGGCACAGGTGGATCGTCAGAAGGATGAAGCTCAGTGAGGCCATATCAGAGCAGCCCAAAGGAGGTCACTGCCAACAAGTCACACTCCACAGTCTACCACAGACATTCAGGAGCCTCCTGGGAGACAAGGTGAAAAGTAGTCAGACCATTGGTTAATATGGAACAAGGTGGAATAATGTAAGATGTGCAGAGGAGGTCAACTCAGGAGGATGTCTAAGGCAGAAGATGAGAGCAGCTCACGCCACTGAGGCCAAAAGTTCCAATAGCTGTGTTGAGCTGGGGCCCTCAGGAGAGGGTGGTCTAAAGTGATCAGTTCCACAAAATGTGGATAGTAAGCATCTTGCGCTGGAGTGAGATTACCTGGCACAGCAGGGGCTACACAGTTGCCCTCGCCAAAGGGAAACTACAGGGAAACCATACCTGAAGAAGGCCCACCAAAAGTCCAATTGTGAGTCTTGGCTCGGTTCTCTGAGAGGGCCCCAATTGCTCATGAAGAGAAGAACAATTCGCAGGTCCCCAGAGGATGTGATTTTGCCTATCCCTCAGGGAGCAATCAAGGAGTAAAAGTCCATCAGAGAGTGCGATCACCCCTCAAAGCGTTTAAAAATTGGGGAGTAGAAACCTTCAATCCATGCTCACAGATGGGGCCAAGAAGATGTGTCATAGATGGAAGGGCTCCCACAGGCAACCCAATGCTAATCCAGTTGGTCGTCGTGAGGGTCCTTGGGTCACTGGGCTGGTCTCTCTGGGTGAGGAGGCCCTGGTGATCCATGGGCCCTTATTGGCTTCCTTAGCTGTGTGGAAAGGCCCATTAGGAAGGAGACCACCATGGGGTTAGATGGTTAGATCCCCATGAGGTGGGCTGCAGGTCACTACAGTAGGTCCAGTGGGACAGCTCCCCATGGCCCATCCAGTAGTCTCAGTGGACCACTTCCAGAGAGGCAATGCACGGAGGATGGGTCTCGAAGAACCCTGCTATGGGCCGTGTCAGTTCTGCTGACTGGTACAACATCCTTAGGTATAAGAGGCAGCAAAGACGCTGCCGGAGTTGAAAGGGGAGGGGCCCCACCAAGGATGCAGAGATGGTTGGTCTGTCCTCTACAACAGGTGGGGAGATCCTCTTTGGATTGCAGAGTGCTCTGTTGCAGGGCCCCAGGTTGGGTCCCGCAAAGAAGGTAGGCTCAGGACTTGCGCCAGGCTTATTTGGTTCCTCTGGTCTTAGCTACCACCAACTAAAATTTCCAGGTTATCTCCTGGGCCAATCCCTCAGAACCTGAAAGAGGATGGTCTTGGATCAATGGACAAAAGGCTCAGATAACTGGGTGGTGGAGAGGAGTACTCAAGGTGCATCCACCATGTTGACCTTGCTGGCCACGCCCCCAGTCTCCTTAAATAAAGTTGTTAGCACTTTACTGTTGTCCCTCCTTCCTAGAGTGTATTGGTAAATGATTCAAAGAGAGACCCACATTGACTGAGTCAATTGTGTGTTAATACCCAAACCGAGTAAGTGCCTTGATGATTTGCCTCATACAGGACAATATCGCAATTAAATATTTATACTAGCACTGCGTCTACTAACAGTAATTCTGAATATTGTTCACCCCTATCAGTTGGGATACATCTAAGAGAAGCAAGTTAGTGACACCAAAATAGACCTGCACTTGTTGGATATGCAGAGCAGGGGGAGGAGACAGGCAGTGTTGGTCTCCCTGGATGCTGAAAAAGTATTCAACAGGGTGGATGGGACTTTATGGCTGATACCTTGCGAGCAATGGGTTCAAGAAGAGATTCTGTGACTGTACTCTTTCGGGATATTAAATCTCTAGGGATAAGGTTAAAGTAATAATCTCAGTGGGTGTTGATTGGGTAGGCAGGACAAGAAAGAGTGCCACTTCTTTTCCCATTTATTTTCACTGACCCAGGAGTCCTTAGCCTAAAGAAGCAGACTTAATCCAAAAATAAAAAGGATAAGCACAGGGAGATTCCCATAGCAAATATATAACGGGACTAGACAGATCAGCCTTTCAACAACAGCAGGAGAGTGGCTGCAAAACTCTACAGAATGTGGTTGAGCTGGGAGAAGTGAAAGCATTTGTACAATTTAAAGCTGAGTTTAGATTACGAGAAATGAAAGTTGCTGATCAATACAACTTAGACACTGGCTCAAACAACCCTGGGTCAAACAAGGGGTGACTAGAAATCTTACTCCTTTCAAGAAATTCCTGTTGACGTGACAATGAAAAGCATTCTGTCTCATGCATATATTTTTCTACTCAATAAAACCATGCTAGCAGAGAAGCTCCCATTCCAGCAGGAATGGGAGAAATAATTGCAGATAACCATAGATGAAAATTAATGGAAAAACATCCTAACTCAAACTAATAACTTTGTGGGAGGGAGAAAAAATATGTTTACTGTATAGATGTTACTATACACTCAAAAGGCTGTGGACCATGGGCCATTAGAAGAGGACTGGATGTTGGAAGGGATGCATTAAAACAGGGACTCTAACCAGAACCGGGGAAATGCAAAGGGTAATTAACCAAATTTTGCACACTCCTATCCCTAAAACATAGTATCTAGTCCTGCCCCCAATTACAACCTTTTTGGAAGAATATGCTGCAGCAAATTTAAGAGATTATGGACTTCAAATTGATGAGTTGGCTAGAAGTGATAACTATTGACCGGCCATCAGCAGAAACTACAGGGGAGGAAGGGTCAACTCATTTCACACTTACTCCTTGCAGTGAACAGACCGTTTTGTCCCAATAGGGCCACCTGACAGCTCCCACAGACAATGATTGGCTTGATAAATTATAGTGGTTACTGGGGAAGGAAAAACAGTCCAAAACGACCTTAAGATAAAAGAAAGAGATTTTAAAAACAAGTGGATCTACTTTTGGAATGCTTTGGGACACACTATAAAGAATTAGTGTGTCCCAACATACTGAGACCATTAAACTTACTGGAGGAATTCAAACTGGAGTTTACTATGAACACATTCACCAATAAGAAGTCAACTAATCTAGTACGTGAGATCCATACACAAACCTTAATGATCATCCAGAAGTACTTGAGAAATAGATAGAGAGGGACATCGGTGGCCAGAGCGAAGGGGAGACAAGGTAGGGTGAGTTCAGGAAGTGGGAAGGATTTTGAATGGGGGAAAGATCGGGGTCTTTTTAAAGTTGTAATATTGATTAAAATAAAATATAAATAAAATCTCTCTAACTTTAATTAGTGTTAGAACATCACTATGTTACAAAAAATGTTTATTTGGGAAGGATTTCTATGTCAGAGGGTTTAACATCTGCTTGAGTGGGTAGCTGCTCTAAAGGCTGCATGTGTTTGCATGCCTCGCTTTTGATTCAGTAGATCAACTCTCTACTATAACCTAGGCTCTGTAAATTAACAAGTGGCAATGAGACAGAGCACACTTGTGCCTCAAGCAGGGCATTCATACCACCAGCACTTTTGGAGTACAGGAAGCATAACAGACAAGGACCACCTCACAAGGGGACCCTTTCAAAGCTACTTGCATTTACTGACTGTTGCCAATTTTGGTAAATTGGTCATGTGTATGTTTATTAAACAACATTTGGGGGAAGATATACTTCGAGTTCCCACAATGCAGTGCAAAAAGGCAAGTTGCTTTGCTGGACTGCATGAATGGTAGAGCTGAAAAGTGCATTATTTACTCAGATATGATTTACTTCAGCTCTCTTCCTGCGTTGGTGTTCTTGTGGCTGCCTAGCACCAATGCCTAAATCATGGGATACAGTAATGTGCCAGCATTAAGCGATAACTTCCTGGAAAAAACAATCCTTAAAGGCATATTCCTATTTCTAAGTGCGCTGCAGAATTCAGCACACCTAGAAAGAGGAAGTAACAAAGAGAAATAAAGATATTTCTCCTTGTTCTTCCCCACTGGGGAAGACATGGCATTTTTACTCATTCCCTGGTTTACATTGAACACCTTCCCACACAAAGTAACACAATGCAGCACTATGCACTGCTTTGTGGTACTTCAGTATTTACTGAAACCACGCAAAAGTCATGGAAAGTGGCTTTGCATGGTTTAGTATGTACCAAAAATGATGTTGATTTGGGGATGACCCTGATGCAAAAGTGTAGTATATCTGTCCTTTGATATGTACTGATGTTGCAGGTTAGGTTATGCAACATGTTTTCATTGTTTTTTATGCATTTAACATGACTGGGTGCTGCCATTAGCTTTTAGCTTTGACAATGCTGGTGTAAATAAAAGCATTTCATTCTGTGGCTACAACCAGGGATCACAAATGGTATCATCAACATTTTAATGTGGCACATAGCACATTTTAGTGGAGCATTGGAGGAAGGGAGAAATAAGACATACAAGGCATAATGAAGGCTGCCATTTTGCACATCAGGAAGGAATGTTAGGCAGGAGGAAGGAGGGGGAAAGATGGGTAATCCATTGGATTAAAGCACACACTTACAAACAACATGTTCACAAGAAGTGCTAAACAAGTAATGAAACATGAAAAAACACAAAAGTAGTTACATGATGTCAACAGGTGAAAGAGACTGCTTAGTCAATCAAAAGTAAGGCTAAAGGTGCTATGCTCCAGGTGAGGGACAGACACAGGTTAGGGAGTAAAGTCACTAATGCAAAGAAGGCAATTGAAATTGACCAGAAAGCCATATAATCATGAGCAACGATTGTCTCTATGCAGTATTGAATCCAATGTTTACTGTGACAGACAGCTAAGGCTCTCTGCAGTGAGACCACAAATTAGGTTGAAGGCAAGAAGGCAAAAATATGAGCTGAACATTGCAAAATGAAGGTAACAACAATTCTGAAAAACAACCATTTGAAGCTCATATTTAACAGTCAAGAGAAATTTTGAGTAAGCACTGGAGTGGAGGGTAGCATGTCTATAATGTGTCATTATATAAATGCTATTCAATAAAATATGACATTAAATACATTGAAGAAGTTCTGTATCAATATTGTATTGGTGCTAAGGGTTGGACCCAACTTTCTGGATATGACTACTGAAACAGATGAGTTTATTGTACTAGCATGTTGTGTTAATTTAATGTTTTAAATACATTTTTAACTTACCTTATTCGTTGTGTTATTACGGCAGCCAACACCATGTCGCTACCTTAACTGTTTCCTTTAGAAGTGAGCTTGAGCTTCTACTGGAATAGTAAACAAAATATATTGGTCCCCATTAACCGTTTCTTGTTATGTACACAAGGAGATAACAGGACCAGAAGTAACAATTGTTAGAAATGGGATTTCTAGTGGGCTAGGGCTTACGCCTAAGCCAGGCAGAAACCACCACTCTAGTCAGGGCAAGCGAGTTACACACCGAAGATAACCCCTGCTCACCCCCTTGGTAGCTTGGCACGAGCAGTCAGGCCTATCCTGGAGGCAATGTGTAAAGCGTTTGCGCAACACACACACAGCAACAACATACCAGGCACACCACAAAAGGAACTCCACACAAGGTTATATCAAAAATAGCCTTTATATTACCATAAACACATTAGAATAGTAATCACACAATACACGCTGTGCCAACTGGCACTAGGCAGTATTTACAGGGGATTATATACACCTGACAGGGCCAATTGGGCCACTGTCAGAACCATCACTTAGCAAAGATAGTAAATGTAGAACATATAACAAACGTAGAACACAACCAGTAATTACTGGCAAACACTGTACTCAGCATTATCCTGCAACATAAACCACATTATGCACAGTATCACATCAGGCGCAAAATACATTATACGCCAACCTCATAAGCCTAAACATATTAGACCATAACCTCCTAATCATAACTCACATTAGGCATAAATCACAGTGGAGAATAACCTCCCAAGCATAAACCACAGTATGCAAAACCTCATAACATAAACCACAGTAGAGGCATAAATCAGGTGCATGAATAACAGTACATGAATTACATTTCCTGTGCACCACATAAATCACATTAGGGCCTGGCGCTCTATCAACCTATCAGTCCCCCTGGCCAACTGGCCTTCTCAGAGGGCTCAAATGCCCTATCTCCCAAATGTCAGGGCGGCTGCCAATGCAGCAGAATCCACAAGTGCGCAATTGCGCTGGGGCACAGGAGTGTATCTCACTCCTGTCTCACTAAAAATGCCCCCAAAGAAATGTCAGCCTAAACGTTGCAGCTGCCGCTAATTGCCGTGCAGCTGTGATGCAAAGAAGGCCTGGCACTCACTGTGCCCTCTGACTAAATATGTAAAAATGTTGCAGCTGCCGTGCTGGTGCGGCGCAGCTGAGAACAAGGTAAAATGGGCCCTGGCACGACTGTGCCCTCGGGGCCCCACTGGGGCTCTCTAAATAAACTGCCCCCTTCGTTGCAGTTGCCCACTGTCAAGCGGGGCAACTGTGAACACATAGCCAAAGTGGGGAAAGCACGGGCCCCTCTGGGCCCTCTAACAACCAATATGCCCCCTCGTTGGAGCGGCCCGCAACAGCGGGTCCGCTCAGGAAATAGGCACTGTACACTGTGCCAAATGAGCCCCCACTCACCGGGCTCTCCGGGGACTCTGCTCTCCTCTTCTCGCCGGCTCAGCAACACGCGGGGCTCTCTCCTCACTACGAGAGCCCCGCTGACCAGCGCCGTTATTTCTGCTGCACGCGGGGCTTCCCTCACTCACGGGAGCCCCGCACTGCCATTGGCGGCCTCGGCCGCCTCTCCTCACTTCACCCGGGCTCCCTCCTGGGACCCGGGACTTCAACGTGGAGCCTGGGAGTCACCGGATGGATCTCCGGCGGCAGGACTTCCTCTCCGGCCGCAGCTTCCGCCTTACGCCCCGCCCACAGTCAGGCAAGGCCACCTGGCTTCCTGGTCGCGCCGGGCTGCGGCAGTGATTTTTCTCCAAAATGCGGGGTGGTGGGCACCCGCAAATAAAAATAAAGCAGAAGCGGGGTGGGCACCCGCCACAACAGCACATAAGCGGGGTGGGCACCCGCCATCAAGTAAAAGCCAAAGGCGGGTTGGGCACCCGCTCGGTGCGCAAAAATGCGGGGTGGGCACTCGCTCCCGGCAGCATCACGGGGGAATCCCTACGGTGGGGATTCCCTCTCAAAAGGGCGGCAGCCAAATGCTGCGCAGCCCACGCTCTCCTCTTCTTCTGGGGGAAAATAGAGGAATAAAGCACAGCGCTCACGAGGCGCTAGATGCAGCAAAAGTCCTGAAGGTCCTTAGGGATCAAGGGGGCATGCTGGGCCCAGGGAGGCAAGCCCTCGTGGCAGTTCCTCCTGGGCCCCAGCATTAGCACGCCCCCGCAGGTTCAGGAACAAGCACAGAACAGAACCAAAAACATGGGGTCACAGCCCCTATACTTATACCACTTCTCTCCTTTGTCTGCAGTGTAGGGCATGGGGGAACCAGATGCAACTGGTTCAGGGGGGAATTGGAGCACTTTGTTTACCAAGCTCCTCTTCCCTTTTGTCAGGTGGGGGCTAGGTGATCAGACACACCACAGGGGGCGGAGCCAGCATTGTCCAGGCTGGGCACAGCCCTATTCAGAATCAGGGGATTACTCCTCCCACTACTCCCAAGGCAGGTGTCCCATTCAGCCTAGCGCTGACTCACCCTGCCCCTCCTGGAGCCACACACACCTCTCAGCCCCTGTCACTCAAAAGCCAGACATGCAATTCACATCAGGCAGGCAGACACATAGCACACAGAAATGCCAACTTCAAAAGTGGCATTTCTCAAATAGTCATAATAAATCTACGCACACCATCGCGCAGCATTCATTCTTACAATTTCATACATATTAAACTCGCCCACGCTGCTCCTCCCATCCCAGGAATTACCACTGACACACTTTATCAGGGAATCCCCAATGCATTCCTATGGGAGGGCAGGCCAACCTTACCAAATGTACACAGAGAGCGCTCGCACTTTACACTGGACCACAGTGCTAAAGTGGCCAGAGGCCTAAAACCACCAACACCATGTCAGAGAAAAGGCAAAAAGTTTAGGGATGAACCTGCCAAAAAGCGCAAAGTCCAACAACAATTCATGCTTTTGTTTCCCCAAGAGATAATAGTCATTATGTATGGGTGTCAGTGGCATTCATTTTGTGTACCCCTGGCCTGGCTGAACACAAAATTGAGGCTGAGGATTGTGCTCCCAGACAGTGGAAGTGGAGGGAGGTAATTCATACACTGGAGTGAAGAGGATGGAGACTGGACTGCCTTTTAAAAGTCCATAATGCCTTTTGTTAGGAAAGAGTGTCTTCCTGTGCACTGCCATTTGGTTAATGGTAAGGTAGCTGCAGACAGCTGTAAACGGTGAGGATGTTTCTAAGGCAGGTCCTTCTTATTTTGTCTGGTACTGATTATTCATTAATTTTGATTGATGCCAGTTAGGTGCAGAAACCTCACACCTCTTTTGCCCCTGTTGTGGATGCTCTAGGTTGGAGACAATAGGAAGCATCACTCTCCATAAAGAATGTGCCTAGGGAAAAGGCTGTGCAGGACACCTGTTGTGTATTAAAGTGGGACCTAACCGACTTTGTTCCAGTTCCAAACCCTTAATGACCACAGGGTGCTCAGTGAACTATAATGCAACTATGTCTGCCTGAGAGCCAGTTTCATAGAAGTGAGAGGACTTTACCTAAAGTCTGTAGGTTCTACTGAAGGAATTGTGGCTCTGCCGTTAAGGTAAAAAAATTCTGACTTTTGACAGAGAGAGATAGAGTCTGCCTAGCCATGCAGAAGGAGACACTGTCCAGAAGGACGAACGCATTATGCTGCTCTGAGGCGTCCAGTGAGAGCAGATTTCCAAAGAGTGGAATAAGGGGGACCCCTGTTCATTCTGTGGCCACCCCTGGTGTTTCTTCTCAGTTCGTAGCAGGTATGGCAATGCTATAATAATTGTAAGTCAGGGCAGCAACTACACGGTGAGGGTTGCAACCATGTGACTGTCATAATCCCAATCAGATGCTGCACCTGTGTGACTGCTGAAGGCCTGGATGAGGGCTGCAGCGTTATCATTGCCTTAGGCCAGGATGAGGGCTGCCACTGAATGACTGCCAAAGGTCTGGACAAGGGTTCCAAATTTGTAATTGCCGTAGGCCCAACCTTTGCTGCACCTACTTTCAGTCCAATAGGTAATGCAACCGACCATGGACTACATCTGTTCTCAGCCAGGTAGGGCTGCATTACCACATCATCAAAGCCTGCCACGGCAAGGACTGCGTCTGTGAATCCACCTACACCTGACTCTTGATTCTCCTAACTGAGGCTGGGCAGACACACTGGCATACAAGGCCAATGTCTACCCTCTAATGTACTCCAGTTGACTATTTGGCTCACTGCAACACTTGCCGGGTACACGTGAAAGGGTACGATAAAAGGTAGTGAACAATGACTCTAATTGTGTCATCCATCCTGGTGCGGAGGTACCATCATAAGAGCAGACATTCGACTGTGGGCATAAAAATGTCACCTGAGCTTCATTCACGCTAACATTTGACTTCTAAAAACAGGGGACCCAGAGCCAGAAACCACCTAGAAGGGAGTAGCAGAGTGAGCACAGTGGGTGTAGCTCCTTAAGAGAACCACACACACAAACACTGACTGGTGAGATCATTGACTTTGTGTAATTAAAGTACTCTCTTTCTTGAAAAGATAATCACTGAGTTGGACATTAAGATTATTGTGTCTCTCGATTGATTGTTGAGTGTTGAGCTCGAGCACCCCTCCCTACCTCTCTGATAGTGGCAGTGGTCATGGATGAAGTCATCATATTATATACTGACTTGTATATGGGAAAAAGGCCCTGTGATAAGGGATCACAGAAACCATGTCCAGTGTCCCTGGGGGACCAGCAGTGGTATTCTCTGCCTACATAAACAAGTGTTTGTGTTGAGCACTACACGTCATGAACTTTCAAACTGGAAAAAGGTTGCTTAGGGCCAAACTGTAGAAACAAATGTCTTGTTGTTTCACAGCACGCCTGAGCCCTGTTACTCTTGATGGCCTTCATGTTTTTGCAGCCTCCAGCAGTTACTCCTTTCTCTGCCTGGGTCACTGATGCCAAGCATTTCTTTTTTTAGCATCCGCTGTCTCAACCATGGTACACAATATTGTGATCTGCTGTTGCGAATATATCAAGCAGTTCAGAGAGACTTGCTGAAACCTCACGGAAGAATGCAACTTTTCTTCTGTGTCCTGCATGCTTCTTTGCCAGTATTTATTTCAGATTGTGCAGTCTGATGGGTGGTAAAGTGGCACAGGTGGGACTTTCAGGTGCATACCATGGATTAGCAGAGGTTGAGCATGTGCACTAAGCTGTTAGAACTCACTGATTTATTGCTACACAGGGCGATATAAAACTATTGTCACTTGATATACACTAAGGAGCTTATTTACAAGCCCCTGTGCACCTCCGGAATGTCACTTTTATTGATGTTACGGCGGTGCACAGTGCAGTGTCATATCTACAAGGCCACATAAAGCCACCCTGCATGGCTTTTGATGACCTTGTAGATATGGTGTTAGGCAAGGTGTCCCTTCATGCACAAAACAATCATTAAATAATAGTGATTTGCTACTTCTATGTGTGATGCAGAATGTAGCAAATCGCCATTATTAATTGTTTATGTGCAGGAAGGGAGACCTTCCTGCACATAACCAATCATCCCTGAAGCACAGGTACCCTTGCACTTTGGTTCAAAGGTGTCTGTGTTGGTGCTAGGCAGTTATTTTTAGTGCAAGGGAAAAGACAGGGGTGTGCCATGTTCTTGTAAATACGGCACATTTCTGCGTTTTTTTTTTTTAAATGACCATGTGTGGTGCTGCAAACTTTCCTATTACATAGTCTCCTGTGTTTTTTAAAGCATAGATATTGCAAGCAATACCCAAGTTATACAATACTATTCATGTTGCTGACAATGATTAAATCATTCACATCAGTCACATCATTCCCATCACTCTTTATCACACACATATCCTTGACCAACCACTCAACGTATAGCACTCAAATCACTCACACCACTAATGTCACTCACATAATGCATTGCACTTCATATACAACACTCACACTACTAATGCCACTTTTGTTGTTTACACCACTTACACAATAGTATCACAGCACACACATCACTCCATTAAATCACAACTTTCACCAGTCACATTCCCTTTTCTTGATCTCCTCCAAGAATCATTTAATGGGTGCAATTCCATATATTTGCAAGCATGAATTCAAGATAAAATTTTAAAGGTGAAAAACTATAGATATTAGCCAAACTTGCTATGACCCTCCTTAAGTAACCTAGTCGCTGCATCTGTCTTACCATACCTAACTGCCATATCTAACTAACCTACTTACAATATCTACCCATCACAGCTAACGTATTACTACTAACAAACATACTTACAGTATCATACTTAACTACCATATCTGTCTATAACTACCATACTTAATCTATTTTGCTTTTTTTACAGGTTCCCGTCATAACCTTCTCTATCTCGTTCACACGTACACCCTCCCTCTCTTGCTGCTTCTCACATTCTTACTGTGCTTTGGCATATAGTCTGAATGATCCATATCCCTTTTGGTCAATTCAGAGCTACGTACATTTGACATTCATTGCCACATTGTAAAGCACATATTTATTACGAAAACATTCCCAGAATCTCACCCGTATGTGTGTATGCATGTGCATACTCACATGGATAGCGATCTCTAAATGTTTTTGTAAAAAAGTATAGAAATTGTACCAAAGTAAGCCAACTTTGGGAACGGTGATATATCTGGGCCAGCGCCTGACTGATTGGCTTTGCCAATACTTTTTTAAAGAAACGTGGCAGGCCTGTTTCAGGAAGTGAGAACGGCAAGGACACATGAGGACAGGACTATTTATGGTTTAGGGAGAGGAGGGGGTGTTACAGAAGGAAAGGATAGGACTTTAGAATTTTGTTTTAATAAAGGAATGCATTTTTTCAATATGTGCCTTTTATTTTTTTGGGTATTTACTGCTAGGCATTACTGGTCAGCATAGCAAAAACCGTTAACTAAGCTGGAAGCACCAGCAACGAAGTGACATGGTGACAAGGGCTGAGCAACACACCTAAAAACACAGAAATTCACCAGTAATTGTTATGATCTCAAATAATTATAACTATTGCCCTGAGTTGATCACAAGTTGTGCCCTCACCTTCCACTACTAATGATCCCACATACTATATCACTTATGGCATCTTCTCGGACATCTTTGACAATATCACAGCAACATTTGCATTGAAATTATTGGTGAGAATACTATGCATGGCGGAGCCCTGAGCTAATGAACTAACTTAATTGCTGGCACCTCTCTAGGGTCCATGGGCACCCTATGGGGTGGCAGGGCAGGCAAAATTTAATAAATTAATTAAATACGTGCAGGTTCCATGGGAGCCCCTTGAGGAAGTAGGGGCAGGCAAAAGTCGAAGAAAGGAATTACATAATTGCTGGCACCCTCTAGGACCGTTGAAGACCCTATGACAGTTGGGGGGGGGGGGGCAGACAAAAATCAAATAGATTACTTAAATAATTACTGATGTCTTCCAGCAGCATCTTGTGGAAGCAGAGGGGAGGCAAACATTGAATAAATGAACTAAATAATTGCTGGTGCCCCTCTAGGTTCCCCTATGGACCCATAGGTATCCTAAGGGAGGTGGCACAGCAGGCAAAAACTGAAAAACATAATCAAAATAACAAATGTGCGCTACAAACAGCCATAAACATAAATATTTATAAAAAACACAAAAATATCACATGATTCTTGTATCAATATTGCTAGAAATATGGCTTTTAAAAGTAGAATAAAAGTATTGAAACACCCACTGGGTGCACAAAAATGGTGGTAGCTAGGTCTTCGACAACAAGGCCGAGTAGGAGGCATGGAAAACTAAAACAAAATGAGCAACACACTCAAACACACACAGGCACACACGCACAAAGGCACACACACATGCAGTGATTGCTGCAGATTAGGTAAGGGAGCTGAGATGTATGGACTACAGTGGTTTCTAAACTGGGCGGCAAGAGGAAGCAGTTCCTCTAAATTTAAAAACCATTGCAGATTAGATATAGAGGGGCTGTTCCCTCTTTCAGCCCTGTTTAGAAACAATTTACTGCAGATTAATTCCACCGGTGGAGCTGCAGAATTTATCAGTAATTCGGCATTACAAGAGCAACGTGAAATTACCAAATTCCTCTGATTCTGCCGGCTGAATTAAAAATTCCACCCAGGCTTAACTGACAGCAGGTCCAGTCCTCTACTGATCTTCCACATATCAAGAACGAGTTCTGAAGAGGAAGCACATTTATGTATGAATCCATCTAGTAGGTGGGGTGACTCCTAGGTACTCCCTCTCCAATGGGATAAATGTTTCTGAGGCCTACTCTACCAATTCTTTCAGCAGTCCCTGTTTGCCTCACTGCAAACAGGCCCAAAATGCCATGAGTCAGGGCATTTTAAAGATGGAGAAGGTCTCTGGCCATACTAATCTTGACCTCTGAGGTCTGGAATGTGCATTGGAGTATCAGAGGGAAATCACCAGTGTCCTCCCACTTCTAACAAGAAAAAGAAAATACAATCTGAAGCAGGCACTAGTCCCACAACATACCCAGAGGAAGAAGTCTGTTAGGATAAGAGCAGAGTTCTTCAACAATCAGAGAGGGCCAACACAAGAATTGTCTCTCTCCCTTTCAAGTGTGCCCGTAATTTTACCTGCGGCTAAACAGACCTGTGAAACAGGATTTGACAGTGTCGTGCCACAGGATGCCCACAAGCCCTACTCAGTATATTCTGTGGAGTTGAGAGGAGAAATCTCTTCCCAATCAGGTCAGCTTATTGTTTGCTCCTGGTAGCACTGCACACCTCATTCACCCCTCCCTTTTTAGGCTAGGAGAAGCTGGACAGCTAATGCAAATTAACTTCAGACAGGGAAAAGGTAAACTTTAAAATGCAATTGTCAACAATATTTACTAAATATCAAACTTCATCATTAAATTGTATTTTTTTTTATAAGTATTAAAAATAATTGTTCACTTATTTTTCTAACTGGTCCACTTCTCAAGGTACAGTATTAGTATTTAATCTGTACTCTGGGTTTCTGGCATTCATAGTTCACCTGGGCCTGCCACAGTGAAAATAGAGCTCTGGGCCTTGAGATTGTAAGGACATGCTAAATTTCTGTGTCCCAATTTTTAATACCATGCTCCCCACCCCTTTTGGAGTACAAGGCCTACATAAGGGTGACCTATTAATATTTAAAAGGGTTATTTTATTGGGTTGCACTACGGATTTTAGACTGCATCAGTCAGGCTGCAGTGGTAGGCCCAAAGCCATGTTTTCTTTTGTCACACTAGTGGATGGAGCATTAAGTGCTGCAGCCTACATGTGACAGTTAACTTTTAATTCTATGGGTGAATTTGCACACTTTATACTATGGTCTTAATCAGGGATTTGCCTATTACTAAATATTTAGGGATCAGAGCAAATACACTGGGTGCTAGACAGCAGTACCTAAGTGTGAATTTACCCCATATAAAAACCAGGAATAAAAAGGTCCAGAAAAAGGCAAACAAGTGGGGTGAGCGCTCAGAATATGCAGATTTCCTGAAGCCTTATAAAACCCTGAAATTTCCTTTTGACCCATCTTCGATGCCCTGGCCGCTCTGGATTCTGGGCCCTTCTCCAAACACTCCTGGACAACACCTGTGTCCATCCAACCTGAATCCTGGCCCAACTTTCCCTTAGGTATCCAATGTTTTTCTTTATCATTTTAATCAGCTCCTGCCAAGTGGACTTTACTAAGTCATTCACCCAAAGGTGTAAAACCACTGCATCAATTCAATTATATTTGTCTCATCACCCATAGCATGGGCATTAGCTACCTGCATTTCATCCCACCTAAACCATACCACCACAACTTCTCCTTCTTATAGCTCCAACCCAACTGTTGACCAAAGGATTGTTTTCCGATCTGATCCCTGGCCCATTTCACATTCAAATGCCCACATATTCAAACATCTTTTTTTCTATCTTTCTCCCCCTCCACACCTGTGTGACAAAGGCGCAAACCATTAAGCCTGTCTTAAAACCATATATTTCTCTTCTTCGTATCCCCCATACAATCGCTCCTCCATCTCCTAAGGCCTTTCAGCCTATTGGCACTCATTCCCAAGCAGAGACCTTCCGACACCGCACCTATCCAGATTTAATGAATCCCAATGCCCAAATCATTACACCCTACCTGTCTCCAGAGAACACCGGCTAAAAATGCTGACCTCACTCTTGTGCCTGAATACTGGCCACCCCACTGTGCCCCCATGCTTTAAAACTGACACAGCCAGTGAACCAGGCACACCCCTTATTTCCCCTAACTTCTCAGCCAAACAACACTACCTCTGACCTTCTGATCTGTCTTACTCCTCTTCAACCAAATATCCCACCTTTGTGCATTCCTCGTTGTATCTCCTAACTCCAAACCCCGGTCACATTTTGTACCCACCAGCTATGATACTCTAAATAACTCCAAAAACAATATTGTGAAAGTGTCCCAACCCCCAAGCTCTCCCAGGTGAATGTGTATGCCAATTTCACCCAGTTCAACAGGCTACTCAATGCCTTTATTATCGGATTCCTCAACCTCACCTCGCCCCAACTTTTCCGTGCACCATCTTTCCAATTTCCACCTTTCAAACTCCCTCCTGCAAGGATCCCACCCCACAGCAGCTTACCTTGAAAATGGATCCCTGCCATCTTCCTTCCAATTGTCAATGATGCCAAGCCCTTCTCAATCTATCTGACTATAAAACTGATCATGTAATTTCTTCTCTCTTCCAGACCCAGCCTTCCTTTTTGCCTTCTTAATGCTCCGCACTCCATCCAGACCATCCTGTACATCTTCCTCATCAATTCCGCCAGTGAACATCCCAACAAATGCATCGCTCTCACATTCCAATTCCCCATAAATCCTCTGAAATTCGCAGGCCTATCACTTCCACCCCAGGGGTTAGACCATGGAATCTCGCCTACTGTGAATGAGATAATGTGTCAGTCACCAAATTTTCCAATACTGCCTTTTGCCCTCCAAACACACCAGCACAAGATCTCTCAGTAGCCTCAACACATATTCATTTTTGGTCATCATTCTGTTAATCACATGCACACTATTTTATCAGCGACAACTGTTATTTTCTTATTTAGCAACTCCTGTACCCACAATCACACAGCAAGCACCACCAGGAATTATTCTAGGAAGGATATGATAATGTGCTTTTTCCTTCACTCCAGGGGCCAGCTTTCAGTTCACTAGTACACTTTCCAGTGCACTTCAAGTCCACCAGCACCTGATGCACAAGATTGTTGTATACTTCCTAGGGTGTCCATAAACAGGCTTTCTAGAATCATGTCCTTATATAGGCATAAAATCCCAGCCCTTATTTAGGCATAAACCGTGCACTCCAAATACAGGCATGGTCTTCGACATCCGTCCACCCTAGCGTCACAACGAGTTCATGAAAAAAACAGACTCTTAGGCTGCGGGAGTTTCCCTAGCCCAGGACTATTGATTTCTTCAAGGACTCATATATTATGCATGAACCGTTATTCCTTAGGGGTTCATTCATGACGTCTTCCGCTGTCCAACTCACGTCAATGCTAACATTTTCAGGTATAAATATACCTTCCCAAACCCCTGTAAATCAGAGGAGACCTCGACTTCAGAGGAGCCCGTTTCCCGGCCGGACGCACT
The DNA here is from genome assembly GCA_963921515.1 of Calotriton arnoldi. Taxonomy (NCBI): domain Eukaryota; kingdom Metazoa; phylum Chordata; class Amphibia; order Caudata; family Salamandridae; genus Calotriton; species Calotriton arnoldi. Next base: position 128,237 of record CAWUFW010012012.1, read on the forward strand.
GAGAAGACGCTGTCATTCCTGCACGCAGAGAGTCCAGCTTCCAGTGATCTAACTTCCCTTGCGGGGTGTTGGAGTTCGAGTCTGGAAAGAGATTCCTACCTCTCTCATTCTTCAGGTATGGAGCTGACTAGAACCTAGAGGGACTCTTGGCATACTAGGCATACTAGGCTCAACATACTCTTAGTATACTATAGTAAGGAATACTTCACCTACTTCTACTTCTCCCTACACCTAGGATAGGTTAGGAACACTGGGGTAGAACTAGGCTAGAAACGCATCGTATGAGTACTCGCATTTTTAGGCTGTGTCATTTTATGTAAATGCATATATGCTGAAAAGATAATGCTAACACAGTATTATTTATTTCTACTGCTCACTCTGTACATTATTTATCTCGCATACTGTCTTGTGATCGTAACAGCACATTTAACTTACACCAGAAACAAGACTGTTCAATAAATCTTTTATTGAAACGCCCGTCTGTTATTTCTGTGTAACTTTGAGAGTAACCAAGCATGCACGACTGAGCTGAGTGAAATAGTTATCTATTGATTCTACGACTCTGGGACACGTCCTGATTCTAAAAGCAAACAAAAGTGGTCATGTTTTGCGGCTGCCAGAAACTACTCCCTTCTTGTTGTCAAGAAGTTTCTAGTGGCCTCTGAGCTAGCTGGCACAAGTAATTAAGTTTAATATACTCGATAGGGACATACCGACCTTAGTCCTATGTCAAACCTATAGGATATATTATTCCAATGCGCAGAGCCTATTAGGGAAATAGGAGCTACACTACATGGCGCCCAACGGTTTGGTAAGGCAGTAATTCAACGTTAGATACTGAGTAACTCAGCCGTGCTTCTTCTTTTTCTCTCAGAGACCCCATCCCATATACTCCAAAAGACGTCTGGAGTGGGCAGGGTGAAGTATCCACCAAGGCTACATAGGGCAGTACCCTATATATTAGCTGTTTGGTTTGTTCAACGTTGAAGGATACAGTGTTCCAAAATATTGTGCACCTTATCTTTGTTTCCTTGAAACTTGTTCTACATTTTTCATAAAACAAAATGAATGAAGACGCCGGAAACGGTGGAGCTGAGGCTGATCCAGCCCAACCAGCACTTTTTAACTTTACCGGTTTAAATGAAACCGAGGAGGGTGTCATCAACATCGCTCCAAATTTAAGAAGAGCCATTACTCTAAAACTTATAAAACATGGCCTACCACCGAGAGGAGGTAGAGCAGTTTTCGTGATAGAGGCACACGAATCTTTTCAGACAGAGGTATTCTATTCATGGGTAATATTTCCTGAATCCAATTCAGTAACTCACATGTTTCACTTCTACAAAGAAGATGATCCACCAGAGGAATACATTCCTTTTGAGGATATAGAAATTCCATTAACATACCAAGAGCACCAGCTCTGGTTTAAAGGCGCCCTAAAACATCACAGAAATATTACCAGGCTCGGTCCACTAGGTAGACCAGGAGCAACATGGCCGATTCTAGCCGGCTACACTCCTCATCCTGAACTTGACATAATGTCAGATGAGGAACTACTTACTCAACTCACAGAGTTAATAACAATATACAGACAATTGGTTCAATATGTCATGCGGACTTTCACAGTCCAACCACCATTAACACTTCCAAATCAAACTCCTCACCAGGGGAACACTCTAAAAATTACACCACAGACTCTATACGCAGTCATGGGTAAAATGCCCACAAAACGTGAGCAAATTCCATTTTGGATAGCTCAAAAAATTACTCAAATCGAAGCAGTATTTCCAAATACTAGCCCGCATGAGAAACACAGAATCCTAACCATCAGTTTACCGATGGGGATCACACCACAACTGGAAGACTGCACCACTTGGGGCTCAGTCTTTGCTGTCATCTACACTAAAACACACGGCATTCCGTCAATTGCGGTAATACCTGATGTCCTAAAACAAATTCAAAACGAATACGGGGCAGAGCCTGCTCTCAATTTAGGTATGAAATTACTGAAAAATTTCGACCAGGTCTCAACAATAATATTATCTAATATTAAAGGGGAGGCAGCAGCAGTGGCGATCCGACAAAAATTAAGGGAATTTGATGTTACAGAACATCAAACAGAGCTACCCAGAATTATAGAACAATCTTATGCAGAATTAGGCAGAGATAGTTTTGGTGGGAGACCAGTTAAACCGAAACTATCTGAAAGTCCTGAGAAGGACTCAATTAAACAAACTCCTACATCTTCTAAAAAGAAGTGGGAAACTAATAAAAATAATTCAAACGAGAAACGTTCTCAATCCCGAGGTAGGTCTCCTCAAAAGGAGCCCTCTGAAAGGAGGTATAACCTCAGGAATAGGGATAATTTGAGAAAACCTGATAGGTATCAAGATAATGATACACGGTCCTCTCGTCCCTTTCAGGTCTCATCACAGACTTCGGAAAGAAGAGGACGAACAGAACATAGAGAAAAACGCGTGAAATCGAAAGACGACAAACACGCTCCAAAAAATAAAGCAAAACCTCAATTCTCCAAAAAGAAAGTAGCAGGTCTGAAGATAAGACATGCCGAGAATACTGAGAACACAACTCAAGAACGGAGAATGGGCTCAGACAATGCTGGACAGTGCAGCAGAAGTCACAATAGCTAGCCAGAACCTGAAGGAACTTCTGGAGATAGTGGACTTGAATGAGTACATTACAGTAGAGACTGTAGATACCAGGGTTAGTACTCCACAAAAGTTATATGATATAACACTCCGGATGGAGGGAGACAAACCTAGACAGGTTAAAGCACTATTGTGGGAAAGACTATCAAAGGGCTATGACATACTTCTAGCAGAAAAAGACTGGCCACCACAATTTATCAGGGAGTGCCCACACGGCGAGGACATTATTATGCCTGCCTTCTCCAATCATATACCAATACATCTAAGATATACATATGCCAGGAAATGGGCAGTGGCCCAGGCCCCAGCATTATATAAAAATCATGTAGGATGGGATGAGGACTCCCCTCACCATAAAATAAATCTGAAACATGAACCAACTGCACAAAGGCAGTATCCTATTAAGCAAGAAGCTAAAAAACAGGTCAGGGAGATCTTAGATCAACTTGAATACCAAGGGGTGATTGAAACATGCACCTCCTCAATGAACAATCCTTTGTTTCCTGTCTCCAAACCAGACAATACATATCGTCTAGTTTTGGATTACAGACACCTAAACACTTGTTCTAAAACTTTTGCAGTGCAAAATGCACATAGCACAGCATTAATGAATAACATTGTGCGTAAAAAATACAAAACAACATTAGACATCTCAAATGGTTTCATTTGTCAAAACATAGCACCTGAAAGCAGGTACTTAACGGCATTCTCCATAATGGGGACCCAGCGTCACTTTTGTCGACTCCCACAAGGGTTCAAGAACAGCCCAGGTTTATTCTCAGCGAGAGTAACGGAGTTACTACAAATTTATGACAACGAGGCATTGTCTTATGTCGATGACATCTATCTGACAGACGATGACCTGGAAAAACACTTGAACAGGGTGAGCACCATTATACTGGGATTCGCCTCTGAGGGCTACAAGTTCAACTTTAAAAAGTCCCGAATTGCCCATCTCAATGTCCTATTTTTGGGATATGAGCTTTCAAGTGAAGGAAAGAGCTTGGCAGCTAACTTTCTAGAGAAATGTGCGCTGCTCCAACCTCCAAAGACACTAAAAACTTACAATCCATCCTGGGTTTCCTCAATTTTGGAAGAACATACATTCTAAATTATGCAGAAAGGGTTAAACCTCTCTACGCATTAATCAAACCTGATTTTTCAATCAAAAACTGGACACAGGAATACACAGAAATTTTGCGTTCACTCCAGGCTAACATGTTAGCAACAAATCACTTACAAACACGCGTAAGTCAAAGAAATTTGGTGATTCGAATAATTTCGGGTCAATGTGGATTCACCTACTTAACCTTCAATGAGGGTGAGAAAATACCAATCGCATACAAATCACATTTGTACACACAAGCGGAAATGCGCTTCAGTTCTACTGAAAAAATTCTAACAGCAGTTCAAACCGCTGTAGCAAAAGAAAGAGCCCTCGCACAAGGGAAACGCATAATTGTCGTTACCCCAGTACCAGCTTTAGAAGTGGTCACAAAAGCAAGCATTCCAAATGCTAAAGCTCTACATCCGAGATGGATACAGTGGGTTAATTCTCTTGCTGCAACTGATGTTGAATATGTTTTTGATCCAGATTTAAAAACACAAGCATTTCTCCAATATGAACAAGAATGTCCTCTGCCCACTGAGATTCTGCCTCTCGATCAGTACGAATTCATAATTTACACTGACGGATCCGCACAGCCCGCAACAGGGAGTAAGCAAGCTTACAGTGCAGCGTGTGCTATCGTTAAAGGTCGCATGCGAAATGGCATCTTCAGACCTATGGTCACAAAAACTCAATCACTAGGTGATTGTACAGCTCAGCGAGCTGAACTACAAGCATTCAAACTGGCACTTGAGAGTACGGATCGAGAATTCCTCACACTGATAGTGTGCGATTCCTTTACTGTGTTCAGTCGTATAATGACTATATACAAACCTGGCTTGAAAATGGTTTCAAAGATGTGAAGGGTGGCACAATAAAGCATAAATTGCTTTGGGAACAAGTAGTTCAGTTGAAAAACGAACTACCAAAGGCTCACGTGATTCACACACTGAGTCATCAACGTGATGGCGTTCACGTTGCAGGGAATTCATTGGCTGACGAGCCGCGAAGGGGGCTGTTCAGACGGCTTCCGTAGCTGCGATCACTCGTTCAAAAACAAAAATAGACGGTGAGATAATGTTGGCTGTCAATGCTTCAAGCAAAGGCAGCAGTGCAGCGTTACCAAAAAGTTTCCACTCAAGTACTCTTATGTAATTGATGCGAACAACGTTCCTTTGCTCGAATCCCTGGAGTGGGGGATAGGGTAATTCCAAACATGGAACGCAGAGCAGCCTTGATTTATGAAACACATTTGGGGGAGGGTCTGTCACATCAAGGGATCTCTAAAACAATTTTGACGTTAACAATGATGTACTGGTGGCCTGGAATGAATACTGAAATTCACATATTCATCAACAACTGCTTAGACTGTAAATTACAGCGAGGGAGCCACCGGACACCATGCTGCGAATGCGGCAGCCCAGTACAGACACCACTGTTAGACAGCATTAGGCTATCTACTCGCCGGCGTCCCACTGGACAAAGGCATTCCCGCAAATACTGAATCTAGGTTCCTATGGTTATGGCCTCAGCGCTCGGCTGACGCTCGAACTGTTATAAAAGATTTGCGAGTCTATATCGGCACATACGCAATAGGCACGCTACATTCTGACCAGGGTCCTGCGTTTAGCTCTAGGGCTTACAAAGAAGCCATGGCCAGTCTGGGCGTTGCATTGCGGTTCTCCTCTCCATTCCATCCTGAGGGAAATTCTGTTGTGGAAAGGAAGAACCGGGACATAAAGCAGTCTATAACAGCTAGGGTATTAGGTTCGGGTGATGGGTGGGTCAAACACCTCAATAGCGTACAGTGCGCACTTAATAACCTGCCAAGAAGTTCTCTAGGGGGGGTCACTCCATATGAGGTCCTATTTGGGACGAGAATGTGGGTACCAGACCTTGAACATGTAGGCACAGTGGTGGAAAATAAACAATTTGATATCAAAGATCGTTTGGCTGTTTTACAGGAACTGAATCAATTAAGAACGAAACAAAGCAACGTATTCCTGCAGCCAACCACCACTGGGGAAACATCGGCTGTCCCAGAAAGGCCTGTCTGGATTCCAAAAGTTGGGGATCTAGTCAGAGAAAAAATTGCGGACAAGAAGGAATTTGGACCTTCTTACAGACAACCAGTACCTGTTCTAGCTGTTCAAGGAACAAGGACAGTACTTCTGCCCCCCCTTGCTGGAAGAAAGGAGAAAAGATTTGTGTCCATCGACCTCATCAAACCACAGTATGTGGCCAATACTGAACAGTAGGCCTCGTGGACTCCGACCTAGTAGCAGACGCACTCCTCTCGCTACTATCCAAGAGGTTCAGACTGAAAGACTGATAACAATCGAGAATTCAGCTGTAACAGATGGAGGACTAAGCAACCAAGCTATGGAACTCATCCCTCTTGACAACCAAGTAACAGTTCGTCCAAATACACCTGTCTACACCAACGTGACACGTGATGAACTGTCTCCTGTGATTTCAACGAATCCTGATGCAATTCCAACAATTGACAGAACTGCTTCTGGCTATTTCATTAACTTTGAAACGTTCTCAGAAGATCCAAGTGAACCTGAAACGACGCCAGCATCATTCCAACTCAAGCAACAAGTACAAGACTTTATTCACTTTCTGAAAAAGTCTTATCTGGTTTCTCCATGGATTGAACTATGGATTACATCTGGACTATTTGTTTTCCTGCTTTGGCTAGCTTTGGTAACAACTGTGAGCGTGCTTATAAGTGGCAGATACATCCATGTGAACAGTGAAGGAAAAGACGTGAACGTACTTTTGAAACCACACAAATCTTCCCATCATGAAGCAAGAGACTTGTCATCAGTGAACATCACAGCCGTTCCTATACAGGATGGTATAGTGTGGGACAAAAAAGATTATGAAATTTTCGGACCAACGGAACAATTGAACATTCCACATTTGTTTAAAATTTCACTAAGTGATTTAATTACGTCCAGTACCTATTCAGATGATTGGGACTTTGAGACTGTGAACGATATAATGTTTGATCTAGAGAAATCTGCTGCATTTTCTAAAAATGAATATTTAGAGGGTTCATCAGACTATGAACAACTGTATTGTTATAACCACTATGGTCATCATTATTTGCATAAAACTGCATATCCAAGAAAAGTGTTTATGTTTAACCAATGGGAACATTGTCCTACACCACCAAAAGGTAGTTCAAAAACATTTGCTAGTAAGTTTCCATATTTTTCAGGTTATAATACATCTGATCCAGAAACGTTTTACTACAAAAGTGTAAACAAAACAGGACTGAAAATTATGTTAACAAATACTAAACAGATTTACTCTGCAGCATTTATTGCCCAACTGTCTACACAGGGTTTCGACTTATGGAAAGACACAGTAGAGACAAAAACTGTCTGGGGTAGTAAAGATTGGCAAGTACAGGGTATAGAAGCATTATTTAGAGCCTGCATCATCCCTGAACAAATATTGTTTTTGAATGAAACCGTCCAACAAACATCTTGTCTTGGAATAGCCAAGGTCAAAGAGATGAAAACACCTTCTGTGCCAACACCTGCCAGTGATAACGATGCAAAGGCAGTGGTGACAGTTGACAATATACTACAACTCAACAGATCTAATCCTGATTGGAAGAAATGGTTGATCTGGCCCACAGACACAAACAACTGTCAGGAAAGATTCCTGAATAAAACTCAGGGCTTTACTATTCATAGGCCAGACCCAAGATATGTCCAGAGACAACATCCGGGGGTAGTAACAACATACAGTGTAGGAAAATTATGCCTCGATTGGCTGCATAGATCTACACTACAGGATGTGAAACAACACTTAACCTTACTTGCAGATGACGCAGATCTTAGGGAATTCTTGCTTGGACCAAGAAAACCGCGTCAAAAACGTTTCATATATGCCGGCATTTATGCTGCTTATAATGAAGCATGGAAAGTGTCACAGACAGAGGCCGCAGAACGAATACGTGAACTTGATCGTATTAATTTAGAGAAAACACTCTCTGTGGTCGACAATGGGTTAACAACTTTGTCCTCCAGAATATATTCATTGGATGGCATTGTATCCTCTGCTATCGACATTCTAGAACAAGATTTGGCTATGTTACAACAAGGTCAATCGCAATTACGTTCTATAGTGTCATTGAGCTGGACGCTGCAATCTTTGCGAGCGGTCTATGTGCCTTGGTGTTTCATCAACACGTCGTCTCTGTTTGCAGAATACAATCTAACTGATAAACAGATCGAATTGGCACAAAGAAGAGCAAGGTATACGGTGCTGAACATTGAAAAACTGGAAAAATTACCTTTCACAGTGGCAGAAAAACCAGCTACAGAATGGGTTATTCATGGCAAAATAACATTACCAGTGACTACTTTTCAGTTTCAGTATTGCCTCAGACAAATGCAAGCAGGCAAATATGAAAGGTTGGGTAAGGAATACATTAAGACATCTTGGGATTTACCGTATACACATAGATGTTGGAGTGGAGATCGTGAAGTGTTTTTGAGCGGTACTAACTGTAAACATGCACTGACCGGTTCACTTATGTGTCAGGACATATCTTTACACGGGGCTTGTAATGGTTCTGTGGCAAATTTGTCTTGCCACCAGCGGGGTACACCAGCTGCTGTGATTAATCCAACGTTTGGACAACTTTCTAACGGGAGTTACCTCATGCTGAATGATCAGAGCTGCTGCGGAATGTTGCCAGGCATCCCATATCTAGTAACGGTCAACTCCAGGGTCACTTGCTGTATGCAAGTATTGTTTCCCCCAATAGACACAGTCAGGGAGTCGCCTCTATGGCCTTCGCTGAACGTCTCTTTTATAAGATTTGATACTTTGAGCAGAATGAAAGCCGTGCTTTTACAGCAAACCGTGCCTTTGACCTCGGCCAAAGAAACCTATGATCTACAAGTAGCAAGGACTTCGGCTGAGATACAGACTTTGATACGTACAAACTGCCCTATACATTTCGTAGAAATGATAACACGTATCTTTAACATGTCTGATACAACAGGAGTTGTACATGTATTTAAGAGCATTTGCTCCGGTCTGTTAGCACTTTTCCAGGCAATACTTGGAATAATCCCGAACTTTGCACATTCGGTGTTTGGTGGCATACCATTAATTCTAGCACTTGTTGCCGGAATTCTATTTCTCTTCCTGCTATTGCACTTTGGCCAGCCTATTCGCAGACATCACTCCGAGCGAAATGGAGAAAGCTCTCCTTGAAAGAAAGTGCCGTGAGCGAATAGTACAGCTATTGGGCATGACTCGTCTACGGGACCTGAATACAACTTGGTTCCTGTCATTCAGACCAATCTGGGAAGATTGCATCTTACCTGTTCTACGCTGCCAGCTATGCGGTGAAGAATGCGTGTTGGACGCTTGTCTAACATATCCATCAGCCACGCCAATGGATGTCGATACTCTGCTGGTCCCGATAACGGCCCATGCTCTGTGTTGTCCCCAGAGGCTACCAATCCTGATGTCAGCATTCATTGAGATCTCACAGACGCTTCCGGCTGCTGCTGAGGTACGAGAAAGATCTACAGGCACACAGGTAACAATGGACGCGAACATTGCTGCGGCGACCTATGCTGAGAGCGATGCTTCACATCTTTGTGCGGTTAATCTTCTCCACGAGGTGTTCCAACTTACACCAACGACAGTGGATGATGTTTTGTCTATTGAAATAGATGATCTAATGTTTACACCAGACCCGTAAACTGACTCTGATTCAGCATACAGTGTTCCAGAGATGCAGAAACAATTTGGCCTTCATTTTTTCAAAACCTTGGAACTCTCCCAAATTTGAACTTTTGTCCCATTTTTCGAACGAAAATGGCACTTCGCTCTGCTTAAAGTAGACCTAGCCTTATAATACAGACTTGGCGGTACTTCCACGGACACTTAGTCATCTTGTGTGTCTAAATCAGATCATTTAATTTTCATGACAGGAAATGACTTTGATTTTGAACAACTTATCGATCATTTTTCGTCATATGTAAATATTGCTTTTTATATTTTATTCCAATTGCATTTATTTCGAAATTTATGCTGGATATGAAAAGCATTGCTTAATATGTACAGTACCTTTTGCATTTTTAATATGTTTTTTAATGCTTTTAGGAAATATTTTAATATGCAGTACTCCATTTTAATGTTTAGCATTTTCAATGTTTAGCATTTTAGTATTATCGAACACACGAAAGAGGAGTGGGTGTTGTATACTTCCTAGGGTGTCCATAAACAGGCTTTCTAGAATCATGTCCTTATATAGGCATAAAATCCCAGCCCTTATTTAGGCATAAACCGTGCACTCCAAATACAGGCATGGTCTTCGACATCCGTCCACCCTAGCGTCACAACGAGTTCATGAAAAAAACAGACTCTTAGGCTGCGGGAGTTTCCCTAGCCCAGGACTATTGATTTCTTCAAGGACTCATATATTATGCATGAACCGTTATTCCTTAGGGGTTCATTCATGACGTCTTCCGCTGTCCAACTCACGTCAATGCTAACATTTTCAGGTATAAATATACCTTCCCAAACCCCTGTAAATCAGAGGAGACCTCGACTTCAGAGGAGCCCGTTTCCCGGCCGGACGCACTGAGAAGACGCTGTCATTCCTGCACGCAGAGAGTACAGCTTCCAGTGATCTAACTTCCCTTGCGGGGTGTTGGAGTTCGAGTCTGGAAAGAGATTCCTACCTCTCTCATTCTTCAGGTATGGAGCTGACTAGAACCTAGAGGGACTCTTGGCATACTAGGCATACTAGGCATACTAGGCTCAACATACTCTTAGTATACTATAGTAAGGAATACTTCACCTACTTCTACTTCTCCCTACACCTAGGATAGGTTAGGAACACTGGGGTAGAACTAGGCTAGAAACGCATCGTATGAGTACTCGCATTTTTAGGCTGTGTCATTTTATGTAAATGCATATATGCTGAAAAGATAATGCTAACGCAGTATTATTTATTTCTACTGCTCACTCTGTACATTATTTATCTCGCATACTGTCTTGTGATCGTAACAGCACATTTAACTTACACCAGAAACAAGACTGTTCAATAAATCTTTTATTGAAACGCCCGTCTGTTATTTCTGTGTAACTTTGAGAGTAACCAAGCATGCACGACTGAGCTAAGTGAAATAGTTATCTATTGTTTCTACGACTCTGGGACACGTCCTGATTCTAAAAGGAAACAAAAGTGGTCATGTCTTGCGGCTGCCAGAAACTACTCCCTTCTTGTTGTCAAGAAGTTTCTAGTGGCCTCTGAGCTAGCTGGCACAAGTAATTAAGTTTAATATACTCGATAGGGACATACCGACCTTAGTCCTATGTCAAACCTATAGGATATATTATTCCAATGCGCAGAGCCTATTAGGGAAATAGGAGCTACTCTACAAGATCTCAACAGTCCATGTCAGGGGTTGCCTTGAAGCCACAATCTTATGTTATGTGAATTTATAGGTAACGGCTAATCACCAGTGAGGGTATCCAGACGATGAGTAGGGCAGGCCTGAGGGTGGAGGAGTAGATCATGTCTGTTTTTTCTGGAAGAGCCGTGTCTTGAGGTCCATGAGGGAGAAGGAAGTTCTGAGGAGTTTCTGAAAGTCCTTCCAGGTATTGGCTGCTAGGTATGAGAAGGAGCAGCCTCCACTTCTGGTCTTCTTGATGCGAGGGAGGTATGCCTCTGCCTGGGATACAGATCAAAGGCGTCTGGTGGGTTGGTAGAAGTTGAGACGGTTGTTAGGTTTCAAATTCCCATCCCTGCAACGCACTCTTTTCACGTTATATTAGGATAGCAATGTGTGGCTAAATAGATGCCAGTTGTATTTACGTTATGCAACCCACTGAGTTATCCCCGTAATGTGCAGGCTTCAGTTAGCGAGTGTGACTCCATTTTGTTTTTCGCAATCCTTATTAGGCTGCTTAGACTGCCTGAGTTAGGCCTCATGGCTCGTAATGCTTGCCTCAGCAGAACACTGTATTTCGTTATTATTTTTTCTTTCTGTCCAAGGTTGTTTCCCGACTTGCTAATGAGGAGACCATTCTGCTCTCACATACCTATCCAAGTGTGTAGCTCCCACGTTAGGAGACGCTGAGACCCGGCGCAGTGGCCTTGGGTTTCTGATAACATGTACCCATCTGGCAGGTGGTAGCTCATCTCCCTGTGCCTTCTTTGTTCATGTTCAGCCCAGGCCGGTAGTTTTCCATGGTGGGCGGGGTTGGAGGCTCTTGGGGAAGAATGATTACTCACTGTAGACTGTTGGGGAGTCAGTCCCTCAGCAGACATCATAGGGTGCAAGTCATGATGGACTCCTCTGCAGAGCATTTCTAATGAACACGTAAGTTTGTATTCTCTACTGTCTAACCGACTCTTCATTCTTGGGAAGGCATAGCAGGTGGTTGTGAGAAAACCCGAGTGGCCCTAGAGGGCCACTTCCTTCAGTTGGCGCCCGAACAGGGACCCCGCAAGGTGATCCGACTCGCCTGTAATCGAATTGTAGGGTCGGGGTGCGTTTGGTCGCTTGGGCGGATCGGGGTACCCCACACAAGACCGAGCTCGGTTCTCACAGCTGCCCCGCCCGGCTGATCGGGCGCCCCCTCGTCTAGTGGTCACCAGCTGGGGTTCTGAGGAGGCAAAACCTTGAAGTTGACCGTTTGGTCTGAAGAGTCGGCAGTGGAGAATAACTTGACTCGACCTGTGTGCACCAGGTGAGTGATTTGATTCTTGGAAAACTGGCGCCATTCTTGGACGGCATGAGCCTGCGGGCTGTATCTTGATACAGTCTCCGGACTGTCTTGTCTGCAGTTTTTGAACAGCCTTGCTTGAACGACACAAGTCGACAGGCTGTGTCTTGGTACGGTCTCCAGACTGTCTTGTCTTGAATTTGGTGGGTCTGCGGACCCTTGAAAAAGGCACAGAGTGTTTGCGAGCAGTTCACCGGACCACCTGGAAATTTGGCCCGCGCTTGAAAAGGCCCGGGACAGCCCGCGGACAATCTGCCAGACCAACTGGTAATTTGGCTAATGCTTGAGAAGGTCTGGGGCTGGAGCCTGTCTTCTTGAATTTGATACAGTCTTCGGACTGTAGGGAGTGGTCCCTAGACCGTTTTTGTTTGGCTTCGTGACTAATATTTGCTACTTCATCTTGTCTTAGTGTGTTGATTGTTGGTGTTTTACTTGTCCGTTAGGGACAGTGCATGTGTCTTATATTAAGATGCCTTGTTTCAGCAAATTGGGGTGTTTTGGATGTTGTTCTACTGATGCTCGATTGGAAGAGAGCCAGCCTGCACCTCCGGAGGGTTCTCCAAATGTTGACATTTACGTTAAACATGGTATTGGCCCTGTTATGTTTAGCACATTGTGGCATAAATATACGAGGGACAATGCAAAGTTACAGTGGCCACTTACTGGCTCATTTGATGAACAGAAATTGAACTTCTTGCAGGACAAGTTGTTTGCTAGGAGGAGCAGACAGTCGATGTTTGATTCTCTGAGAGTATGGCAGAAAGAAGCAAAGCAACGACGTATGAGAGCAGAGAAAGAGGCCCGGAAGAGGCAGACGAAAACTATAACACAGAAAGCAGTAGCCTATGAAAGAGGAAAAGTAGAGAAGGGTATAGAATGTGCAGATAGAAAGTTTTGGTTACAGACAAATAAGTGCTATGTTACTAGATAGGAAGGTGATGATTTTGTCGAAGAGCTATTGGATTCTTGTCCTCCTCCTCCTTATGCCCCTGAACGGATATACCCGGCAGTCCCGACCTCTCAGTCCTTGGCCCCTAGTGCCGCCCCTTCTAGCATTCCTGTTTCTGGTGCTACTGCTTCAGCCCCGGCCCCTCTTGCTTCTCTTCTACTCACACCAGTCACCGTGGCGGGTGCTGTTATCTCCCCTGCCCAGTCTATTAGTTCTATGTCGACTGCTACTCCCCCTTTCATCCCTACCACTCTGATGGTACCTGTCTCTGCGTCTGCTCCCTCCCCCGTGAGTGTGACACACCAGGCACAGTTGGATGTCAAAACCCCTGCGCGTGGAGTGCATGATGTGTAATGGGCAGCAGCGCGAGATCGAATGGATAAAGTGTTGGTGCGTTCTGCAGTGGGTGATGAGGAAAAGAAAATGGTGGTGAATCAAGCAGCGCAGAGGGCTCGCACCCGATCTATAGCGTGGAGGATGTGTGGAGTGTGATGAAAGATTACGAGCCGTTTATACAGCAGCATGCCCTTAAACACATGTCAGCGATGCTGATTGAGTTGTTGGAACAGTGTTTTTAAGGTGTTGCACCGCAAATAATATATGACATACGGGATAGGGTATATGCTGCAGGTATGGCTCCCAATTAGGTTTTTAGCAATATAACAACACTAGTGGGTTATCGAGGTAGATTGCTCCAGAAGATTCTGACAATGGGGACACAGCATCCCATGAGGGAAGTTCATCCCATTTACCACCCTGAAATTCCAGAGCTGCGCAATTCCACCAATGCTGTGATTAGACAACGGGTCGACGCTCGGTTTCAGGAGCAATGGATTTATACTCCTTGGAAGAGGAGTGAGGTCCTATCCTTAAAGGGCCAGCTGCCGGACCCCCGGAAAAATGCTACTGCATATTATAAAGAATTGACGGAGGCGGCCTCCTCCACAGTAATGACGCTAGCTGACATAGAGTTGTTTTTCGGCCTGTTAGTGTCAGTGGACATAAGGAGGCAAGCCAATATGCCGGATCTTGCACTAGAGTTGGGGGGAACATGGGATGAGATCAGGGCTTGGGATAATGAGCGTAAGCCCGGCGACAAGCCGAAAGTGGAGCTCCTTGCTTTGCCAGGGCGTATTATCACATACATGCATTCACTTATCCCGCCAAAGAGGGTGGATTGGGATAAGTTGACTGCGTGTCGCCAGAAGAAGGATGAAAGTGTGTCGGATTTCTTTACCAGATTTGAAGGGGTGTTTTTAGATTTTAGTGGACAGGACCTGTCACAGGAGGGTGGTGTTCGTTTATTTGTCAACAGATTTGTCACTAACTTACTTTCCGAGATTGCAACACGGTTGCAGGCTTCAGAAAGTACTTGGACAACATCTTCCCCGTCCGTGATATTGAGTATGGCACAATATTACGAACATAGAGAGAATGAGGACAAGGAAAGTGTGGAGAAAAAGTCAAAGGATTTGAAGACGAGGGTATTGATGCAGCAAGTTGCGAGGGGAAATGGACGAGGTAGAGATTCGGTTCAGCCCAACGGCCACCCCGGTCTGGCAGAGGTGGTGCGTCAAACGCACCCCTCGGGCTCAATCAATGTGCGTACTGCAAACAGGAGGGACATTGGTGGAATGAGTGTCCGGAGTTGTTACAGAAGGGTGAGGCCCCGAGGGGTCGAGGTTTTCGCGGACGCGGACGAGGAATAGGAGGTAGAGGGGAGATGCAGTCAGAGAATACATCACACAATAGGCAGAGCGGGAATTATTTTGACGACCCCAGAGGACGGCAGTACTATCATGACGAATATGACATGGAAGAAGTGACGGGGTTGTCTCACAGCTAGGACAGGCGAGGACAGGGTGAGGGACAGGTTCCTGTGCCTATAGATCAGAATGGACCTTATGTCACTGCTGATTTACAGGGTACTACTGAAAAATATTTAGCTGATACAGGGGCTATGAATAGCTCTGTTTCTCGTTCACTGGTCCCGGGGACAGCTCTGTCTGGCCAAAACAATGTGTCGGTGGGTTTCTCAGCCGTGCCGGTCATTAGCTCCATTTCCAAGCCTCTTGCTTTGACTATTGGCCCCTTCACGGTTGATTCACCATTTTTACTGACGTCAAATAGCGGGGAAAATTTGTTAGGCCTCGATTTGTTAAAAAAGTTGCCTGCGACAATTTTCTGTTCTCCAGACGGTGTTTACATGACTATTGGACCGCAGGTAGCCCGTGCCAAACAGTGCTTCGCGAAGGATGCCCCCCTTCCAGCTGAGTTTATAGATGTGCCACGTACGTTATGGGCTACAGGAGACACGGATGTGGGGTTGCTCCAGATCCCGCCAGTTTCTATACAGATCAGAGACAATGCTAAATTGCCACGTATCCCCCAGTACAAGATATCCCAGGCTGGAGAAAAGGCCTTATTGCAAATAATACAGGATTTGATTGAGTCTGGTGTGGTTGAAGAGACTGTGACGAATGTGTGTAATAGCCCTATTCTTCCTATTCTTAAAAAGGCACCCTTGGATTCTTCTGTTGCTCACCCTGACGTTTACCATTTTGTGATCGACCTCAGAGAGGTTAATAAGATCGTAGTTCCCCAATACCCTGTGGTTCCGGACATTACAGCGATCTTAACAATGATTCCCCCATCAGCAAAAATTTTCTCTGTATTTGACCTAAAAAATGCTTTCTTCAGCATACCGATCCATTCAGATAGCAGATATCTGTTTGGATTTGCAATAGCCGGTCGGAGCTTTAGATTCTGTCATGCTCCACAAGGCTATACTGAAAGCCCTAGTATTTATAGTCAAGCCTTGAAAGCTCAATTGGATTCTTTGGAGCTTCCCCCTGGTAATGTGCTGTTGCAGTATGTTGATGACCTCCTTATTGCTTCGGACAATGAGGATGGTTGCAAAGATGCCACAGTTAAATTATTGTTGCATCTGGCGCATCATGGACACAAGGTGTCCCTTTCCAAATTCCAATATTGTCAACAGAAGGTCACCTATTTAGGTCACCTACTGTCGAAGGAGGGTCGCAGACTAACACCTGAGCTCATAGCTGCCATTACTAACATGTCTGTCCCTAAAACCCAACGCGAGGTATGCACGTTTATAGCGATAACATCGTATTGTCGGCATTGGATCCCTAACTACTCCCTACTAACAAAACCCCTTCTTTACCTGACCACGAAAGATGTGCATGAACCCCTGCCTTGGACACCTGCATGCCAGCAAGCTTTTGAGCAATTAAAGACTGCGCTTTGCTCTGCTCCTGTGCTTAGTACTCCTGGTTACGAGAAGCCTTTTGTGCTCTACATGCATGAGGTGGACGGTTGCGCGCTTTCTGTTCTAACACAGGGTTTCGGTGCTAAGCAGAGACCCTGCGCCTACTTCCCTGCCATGCTTGATAATGTCGCCAGAGCGCTCCCGAGCTGTCTGAGAGCTGCCGCGGCGGTGGCAGTTTCTATCAGACAATTGGCAGGGCTCGTCCTTGAGACTGCTCTCACAGTAATGGCACCCCATGCTGTGGATACACTATTGAATAAGACAAAGACGCAGCACCTTACTAGTGCGCGTCTGACTGGCTATGAACTGACCCTGTTTGCTCCACACATTACCATCAAAAGATGTGCTACTCTGAACCCAGCCACGTTACTACCCCTCCCTTCGGAAGAAAAGGACAATGATGTCCATGATTGTTTATTTCGGACTGAGGAAGAAACAAAGGGACGGGTAGACCTGACTGATGCTCCCTTATCTGAACCCCAAGGGGAACTATATGTCGATGGCTCTTGTTTCAAGTTACCAGATGGCACCACCACTGCAGCCTATGCAATAACAATGTTACACACTGTAGTTGAGACATCCCATATCCCACACCAATCGGCCCAAGCTGCAGAGTTGGTTACCCTCCTCAGGGCTTGTGAGTTAAGTGAGTGACTGGCTGATATTATCTACACCGAAAGCCAGTACGCCTTTGGGGTGGCCCATAATTTTGGGCGCCTCTGGGCAGAGAGAGGGTTCTTGACTTCGCATGGACTGCGGATTCAGAACGGGCCATTGATACATAGATTGCTGTCCGCATTGACACTTCCCAGTAAGTTAGCAATAGTGAAATGTAGCGCTCATAATGCTATTACAGGTGATGTGGGGAGGGGAAATGCTTTCGCAGACCAGACAGCTAAGGAGATAGCTCGATCAAAGATGACAAAGATGTTGGTGGCAGGTCCTGCTAGGTGGGTTCCAGACAATGGAATGTTCGAAGACACATTGGAGAATGTCAGAGAAATCCAGGGTGAGGTGACTTTAGATGAATTAGCAATGTGGGAGGAGAGAACAGGTCGCTTGGATGAGGATGGGTGTTGGACTGACTTGTCAGGGAAGCAGCGATGGTTGCTGCCTAATTCATATGTGCTCCCTGTTGTTACCATGGCCCGGCGCACATTAGTGCCAAAGGAATATGCAAGTTGCTGGACCCAGTATGGCAGAATGATAATATCACTAAGACAGCCACGCATTTAGTGAAGCATTGCATCATTTGTCTGAAGCATAACCCTGGGAAAGGTACCCCTACACCCGCTGGTAATTTTGCCCCGCCTTCCTTCCCTATCGAGGTTCTCCAGATGGATTTCATCGAAATGGAACGAATTAATAACCTTAAGTATGTGCTAGTAGTGATCTGCGCATTCAGTAAATGGATTGAGGCTTATCCCACTAAAGAGAATACAGCTATGGCGACGGCGAAGGCCCTTCTAAAAGAGTACTTCCTGCGCTATGGGTTGCAACGCGTGATCTGGAGTGACAATGGAAGTCACTTTAATGCAAAAGTCATTGAATTGGTGTGCACAGGTTTGCATATTAAACAGAAGTTTCATGCAGCGAATCACCCCCAGTCGGCAGGCCTGGTTGAGAAGTACAATGGTACTCTCAAACTGAAGCTAGCAAAGATCCAAGAAAGCACAGGACTGCGATGGGCAGATGTATTACCCTTGGCTTTATTATCTACCAGAGCGACAGCGCATTCTAGAACAGGGTTGTCCCCTTATGAGGTGGTCTTCGGACGCCCTGCTAATGTGTGGGGCGTCCCCAGACCCAAGCGCTTTTCCGAGATAGAGTACCCCCTGCTTGTAGACTACCTATATGAATTGTCTAAAGATTTTCGTTCTCTTCATCAACAGATACAAGCCACATTGCGGCCAGTACCAGAGGGGCCCGGGCATTGCATACAGCCCGGCGATTATGTGATGATTAAAAACTTCCAACGAAAGAGCAGCCTGGAGCCGAGGTGGAATGGGCCAATCATCGTACTTATCGCCACTAGAACGGCTGTAAAGGTGGACAGCAGAAAGCACTGGATCCATACATCTCATGTGAAAAGGGTGCCTCTCCCGCTCCCGTACGACCGTTGGGTCAACGAAGGCATCGGTGATCAGGAGTGTGAGAAGGTGCCACGCTTCGTTCCCTTCTCTGACGCCTGGGTGAGGTGGGCGCAGACGGACGAAGAAAGTGATGCAGTTCTGTCTGAAGTGATCGCACCAGAGATAAGGGCCGCCCCGGATAACACCGTCTCTAACACACCGGAATCTGATTCTCGATGCCCATCTGATCCTGAGTTTCTGCCCCTTTTTGTTGATGAAACTGCCTGGAGTTACAAAGTATAATCTGAGTCCCCGGAAAAAGGACGGTGCACCAGCCGAACAGTCTAGAAGTTAGGGAAGGACTTGAGCTTAGGGCACAGGTGCTGTGCCTAAGGTGCCTGTATTAGACTAGGGTGAGCAACACCGGTGCACTGCCTTGGACACTGGACAGGATAGTTGAGGGTATTTGCCCAGGAGGGAGGGTGCCCTATCCTGAAAGAAGGATTTGTTTTCTGCAAGGGCTGCGACTGTGCAGCTCCTCCGTGGGAGTGCTTCATAGCACCGTCCTTGATGAACAATAGGAGCCGGCCAGCGAGGCTCTAAAAGGACGCTGGGTGATTTGTGCCCTTTGGTACTGTTGTTGCAATAAGTGGCTCTAGCCCGTGAATTTTTCTTTCCCTCTTGACACCTATCAGTTGCCCTTGAAGTTTTCAAAATGTATCCCTTTGGTCGTCCTATCCCTGATGAGGAGCAGCCCTTTGCGGCTCCGCGTCCCACTCCAGATGGTCCTGTTTGGTCCTCTTGGTCTACTAAGGGTAAAATAGTGTTTGTTGTAATAATCTTGCTTTCTCTGATGATCGTATTTGGGGTGATCTGGTACTTAGAGGAGCAACATCCTGTGCACACCTTGATAGGGGCTACCCCGGTTCCAGCAGAGCACTCGTTTGTCACACTGGCCCCGCATAAGGAGAGACATAGACAGACTTGTGCACAAAATGCTTTTGTTCAGATGCTTCATCAGGTACACAGTACTACTAATGCCACGAATTGCTGGGTGTGTGGGCTGCTTCCCTCAGTTATGCATAAAAATGATTTGCTGGTGTCATTGCCCCTGTCATATTTGGGTAGCTCTGAAGCCTGGTTCCAACTGCTCTCTATGGTATACATGCATTATCACGCTGACGTTACGAAACAGTATTGGAGTATATAGTGGTACACCAGGGATATACACCCGGGCAGATGGCAAGGAGGGTACCCTGCACCCAGATGCTTGTATGAATGTATTCGAAGCTCACGAAAATGTCACCTGGTTATGAAATGAAATGTTAGATTTCCAAGGATTTAATGTCACTGAATACTTTAAATGTTTTGAGGAGCGCAATATCACTGAAGATAAAGCGATGCCTGACCCTGTGATCAATGCAACAGCTAGTTTCTGTGTTGAAGGAATAGGGAACATTTCAGTAGGACGGAGTCATTGTAACTACACATACCGATTGAACACTACTAGCAGCCCACCTTTGCTTACACCTCCGAATGTATACTTCATCTGTGGGGAGCAGGCTTATACATGGCTTCCGAGAGGGTGGTCTGGCCGGTGTTATGTTTCCTTTCTCTTGCCTCCCGTTTATATTGCACCGTCCAATTACCACAAGGATCATAGACTACAGCATAGGGATCTTCAGGTACACCGGGTTAGGAGAGTGGTTGATCCAGACGATATTGATCAGACAGATACCTCCCTGCAGCAATTTACTGATATAATGAAGGGCATTCTGCCGTTCTGGGGTCCCATGTTCAATAGTCGTAATATTCGTCGCCTTGCTAGGGTAGTTGAAGGAGTTATCAATTCAACTGCTGGTATACTGACTAACATTACAGTCGAGCTTCAGGCTACGAGGCTCGTTTCTCTTCAAAATCGGATGGTTTTAGACGTCATCCTGGCTGATAGGGGTGGAGCCTGTCGCGTCATCGGCAGCAGCTGCTGTGTGTACATACCTGATAGTGCCCCTACTGTATATTCCGCAATACAGAAATTACACAGACTTGCCTCGGATATCCATCAGGATAATGGTTCATGGTCCCTCACAGGGTGGCTCTGGGGTCTGGTGACATCATGGGGTTGGAAGATATTACTTGTCCTAATAGCCATCGCAGGAGTTATCTTTACCTGCTGCTTATGCATTAATTGCCTTCTAGACTGTTGCACCTATTGTATGAGTAAACTTACCCCTACCCCTACATTGCCAAGAAGTGATAACAAAATTTCTGCTATGATGATGCAGGAAATTCAAGATATGATGCTCATAGACGAGGGCATCTTTGAGTATTAGATGATTTCAATGATCATGTGTTGCTTGTTTTCCCCCTTATTACCTGAGTGCCTATACAATTCCCTCCTCCCCCTTAGAATTGTAAAGACCCTACCGGATAGCACATAAAGCATTTAGCCACCCATGCTAAAAGGAGGGTCTGTAAGGTTTCAAATTCCCATCCCTGCAACGCACTCTTTTCACGTTATATTAGGTTAGCAATGTGTGGCTAAATAGATGCCAGTTGTATTTACGTTATGCAGCCCACTGAGTTATCCCCGTAATGTGCAGGCTTCAGTTAGCGAGTGTGACTCCATTTTGTTTTTCGCAATCCTTATTAGGCTGCTTAGACTGTGCCTGAGTTAGGCCTCATGGTTCGTAATGCTTGCCTCAGCAGAACACTGTATTTCGTTATTACTTTTTCTTTCTGTCCAAGGTTGTTTCCCGACTTGCTAATGAGGAGACCATTCTGGTCTCACATACCTATCCAAGTGTGTAGTTCAGCTCCCACGTTAGGAGATGTTGAGATCCGGCGCAGTGGCCTTGGGTTTCTGATAACATGTACCCATCTGGCATGTGGTAGCTCATCTCCCTGTGCCTTCTTTGTTTATGTTCAGCCCAGGCCGGCAGTTTTCCATGGTGGGCGGGGTTGGAGGCTCTTGGGGAAGAATGATTACTCACTGTAGACTGTTGGGGAGTCAGTCCCTCGGCAGCATCTTAGGGTGCAGGTCATGATGGACTCCTCTGCAGAGCATTCCTAATAAACATGTAAGTTTGTATTCTCTACTGTCTAACCGACTCTTCATTCTTGCGAAGGCATAGTAGGTGGTTGTGAGAAAACCCGAGTGGCCCTAGAGGGCCACTTCCTTCACGGTGGTTGAGGAAAGCTGGACTAGTGGAGAGCTGTGCAGGCTTGGGTGAGGAGGTTGAACTTATATATTTCCTGGACTGGGAGCCAGCAGAGATTGTTCAGGTGTGGAGGGATGTGGTTATTTTGTGGGATGTGTAAACAAAAGTGAGAGAGAGAAAGGTAAGTAAAAACTTGTTTGCCTTCCCAACCAATAACTAAACAATCAACAAGCATTTGCAATGCAATAGGTCTCGCATTTACGCAAGTTTGAGCTATTGGCATTGTAAATGACAATGCCTTTTAATTATGTTTTGGTTTTTAAAACACAAATAAAAAAAGGCATTGCCATTTACAATGCCAATAGCTTAAACTTGCGTAAATGCGAGACCTATTGCATTGCAAATGCTTGTTTTAACCAGCTGTGAAGCAGAAACAAGACGGCAGCGCTGCTTTGTTAGGAGAAAAAAAAACAGCCCAGAGCTGAACGTGCATTTAGTTTTAGAAGCGCTGTGAGGGGCCGAACATGTCTGAAATCCATTGGTTACAGGCTCTGGTAACTACACTGATTACAGTGAGTGATGCTGCTCAGATGGTAATCACCGCCCTGCTACTAGCGGGTGTGCATGCATCATAAACCGAGGGTTTCCATCTGAACATTACAGACATTGATACCGAAGCGCTCTTAATAAAGTCAACAAACAAAAAGTCCATGAGAATAAATCGTGTACAAAATAATCTAGTGTCATTTATTACAGTCAGGGCCATAATTCAGTCCACAATTCCACGTGTACCTTCATCGGGAGCTCTTTACATCAAAGAGCCTTTGTGTTGCCCCATGAGCAATGTATGAACCTTAATGTAGGTGGCACTACCTGGACCCTGATGCCAGGTGGAGGCGAACCAGTGGTGTGTGTGTGTGGCTGTTTGCCGCACCTGCGTGAGGAGAGGGTTCTCCTGGCCCTCCAGGGGGCAGGGGCCACCCAGTAGCCCCCCTGCTGGGAAGGGGAGAGAGACCTCTCAGGGGCCACCCAACAAGCCCCCCCCTCCCTCAGGGAAGGGGAACGAACTCTCAGGGGCCACACACAAGACCCCCGCAGGGAAGGGGAGTGAACTCTCAGGGGCCCTCCACAAGCCCTCCACCCCCGCAGGGAAGGTGTTGGAAAACGAGGCAGCATCTGTGAGGCCTGCACAAATAACATGACTACATTTGTCCTTCACTGGGAACCAAACACCCAATTGTAGCGCCTGACTCTCAGAGGGTAGCGTTGCAGAGCAGTCTGAGGCTTACTCAAGGGAGGTGGTGTGGGCTAGTAATCGCCATTTGCAGGTGTGCAGAAATAACACTCAATAATTGATTGTCCAGCCTGTACTTTGCTTTATAAAAGTAAGAGTACATTTATTAAACACACACACTACTCAATACTATGCACCAATTTACAATTATACATAAGCTGTTGGAATTACTTTGTGACATTGCGTAACATCTCCACCCCTCCCAAAAGGGGGGGTGGGGTCTAGTACCACCACTCCAATGTATGCACATCATCTTGCCCCCTAATGCAGTGTGTTGAGCATAACCTGGAGCGAGGGCCCTGCGCACTGGCACCATCCCAGTGGCGACCCACCCCATTATCTCAACACGCATTAAAAATAGGTTCACCTGCCCTAGTGACACATAACTCTGACTGAGCATCTTATATTGACCATACAGTATGCACCCCTACATATTCAGGGCTAACAGTCTGGGTTGTTCCTCACTTAAGCGCAGCAGCAAAAATACATGTTTACGCACACTTTAGACTGACAGTACTCAGCACATTTGTTGGACATTAAAATGCGTTGCAATTACAGCCCCTAAAGGCATCACAGATGAAATCACAGGATTACGCATATACAGCCAGACACCCTAGCAGGAATGTCTGGCAACATAACCCCACTTTGCTTATGACATCACCTTACACATGTACTTCACATTACATATGTGACCTTCAGTCCCTCTAAAAAGAAATAACCGTTAGTAAATGCAGTTCTGGTGCAATTACACCTCTTCACCTCCAGGGGATGCCCTTCTCCAGACATCTCAATTCAGCCCTTCACTCCTTGAGGCACTTCTCAAAACACCCTCAGCTGTAGAACAAAAGTTCCAGCCTAGAGAGTGTTAAATGCTGGCTGAGCCCTTGAGGGGTTATTCTTTTAAAATCCCTATGACACTTAGGGAGGGACTTTTCTTCATGCTGGGGGGATACTGCGCTTCTCCAGCAGCTCCCCCCGCACCCTTTTCACCAATGAGGGTGACCCCCCTCCTCTGGGGGCCACCAAGCACCCAAAACAGCTGATTTACAAATGCCTGTCAAGGCATTATGGGGCGCTTCATCTCCGATTTGATGAATATTTGATGAGCAGCTCTCCCGCTGTGCCGGGGAGAGCCGCGATCGATATGGCGCTTCGCGCCGCCTCTTCTGGCCTCGGTGGGGGGCCCGGTCCCACCCGGACCCCCAGGTAAGAGATACGGCTCGGGGAGCCCACCCCTGGCCGCTCCTGCCAAGTTTTCGGGGCCCGGTCCCACCCGGGCCCCTCCCCTCTGGTACAAGGTCCCAGTCCCACCCGGGACCCCCGCAGGACCTCCACGTTGGAGGGCAGCCCGGGGAGCCCACCCCCGGCTGCCCCTGCCGGCTCCCCGCCCGGCCAGCACCCTCGCATGCTGCCGCGGGAGCCGGCAAGACATTTCTGGCCTGCCCGCTCCGGCGGGCAGACGTGCCGGACCTCAGGGGGAGTGCGGCTGCACTCTCCCGGCCTCCTCCTGCTTTTCGGGGCCCGGGGATGGGGTCCCGGGCCCCAGGACATCTTCGGGGGGGCATGACGGCGCTCCCCTCCATCTTGCTGGTTTTGGGGCCCGGAGATGGGGTCCCGGGCCCCGCCTCCTCGTCACGGGGAGCGCGACGGCGCTCCCCGGCTGCTTGGTTTCGGTGGGGGCCAGGGTGGGCTCCTGGCCCCCCGCAGGGGAAATCTTCACGGGGAGCGCGACTTGACTTCGGGGCCCGGGGATGGGGTCCCGGGCCCCCTTTGGCCACTTTTCACAGGGGGCGCGACGGCGCTCCCCTGCTTCCCGTCTTCGTGGGGGACCAGGGTGGGCTCCTGGCCCCCAGCTGGGCACCTTCGCGGGGAGCGCGACGGCGCTCCCCGTCTTTACTTCTCTTTGGGGGGCAGCCCCCGGGACCTGACCCACCCCGGGGGCATCTCTGAGACCGGCGGCGGAGCCCCATGCGCTTCGTCATCGGTCCGATTAGGGGTCAAAGGTCGCCTACCTTCCGGGGGCCATATCTCAGCCCCTGGGGGTCCGATCTGCCCCATTTTCGTGTCTTCTTGCTCCTGGCGGTGGCTCCCAGCCACTGGGAGCACTCTCCTTCGCCCCCCGGGTCTCCAAGAGGGTGCATTCTGCAGGGAGCGGTCTTCACTGGCTCCCTGCGCCAGACTTTCGCCTGGCTCTCCTCCTGGGCCTCACTTCTCCCTGCCCAGAGGCCCCTGCTTCTGCGCACCGGTCCTGGGCTCTTCTTCTGGTGCTGTTAGGGGCCTGGGGGGCAGTCAGGGGGTTCCTCCTTCCAACTGCCCATGACCAGGCTCCAGCACCTTCCGCCTCAGCAGACCACACCCCAGAGAGAGCGCTCTTCCTCTTCCAGTACTTTTTAAAGTTGAGTAGGGGGGCTGGCAGGAAGTCTCTGTTTGTCCTATCAAACAGCGACACATCAAAAAGCGAAAAATCCGGGCGGCCCATAGTGTCAGAACCACCTTCTAACAGAAGGAAAGAACTCTCAGGGGCCACACACAAGCCCCCCCGCCGGGAAGGCTGTTTTGGAGTGAATTCTCAGGGGCCACCCACAAGCGCCCCTGCTGGGAAGGCTGCTTTGGAGTGAACTCTCAGGGGCCACCCACAAGCCCTCCCGCCAGGAAGGCTGTTTTGAAGTGAACTCTCAGGGCCACCCACAAGCCCCCCTGCTGGGAAGGCTGCTTTGGAGTGAACTCTCAGGGGCCAGTCAGGGTAAGTGACAATGTAATTACTAATACAGTACTTACATTGTGCACTCCGACAGTGCTGGGTGACAGACGAACCACCACCCCCCCTCCCCTGCATTTCTCGGGGCGCCGAACGAGGGAACCTCACTTCCAGGGCATTTGACCTGCATTCCTTACCTTCCTCGGCCATGGAAGGTGGTGTGGAAATGCAGAACTGCCTGCAGTTTCACACCCGCCTACTCTGGATTGAAGAAAAACGATTTCTGCTCCACCTTCTCATCAGAGCTCATCAGACCTTTATCATCATGACTCAGGGTAAAAGGTACATTTCCATTTCTCAAGCAAAAACTTGGACCTGCTCACATGGCTTGCATTTTGCTACCCTTGTCCGCTCTAGCGCTCTGAAGCAGCAACAATGCGGTTTGCAGCGCTTTACAAAAAATGGAAAATAAAAACTAAAGATTTCTATTCACCAGGGAACCCACGGTTTTATGTTGCATTAATTCTACGTAGCATCTGTGATTGATGTGTGAAAGCTCAGAGCGCTTAGAAGCCTCAGATTGTTTCCCACTGCACAAGTGCACAGGCGAGGAATGGGTTAACATCTCCAAGACAATAATGTTCCCTTCCATCGAGGCGCTGACACTCTCCCTATTACATTCATCTCTTTGAAGCCAGGGGCGTAACCAGGGCACAAGTCCTAAAAAAAGAAGTGGGGGGACTCTCCAAGTTAGGTGGTGTCACAGGAAGTGACATCACGGCAGGAAGTGACCTCACGGCAGGAAGTGACCTCACGGCAGGAAGTGACATCACATGTGCAGCAGATCTATCATTTGCACATATTGCAAGATTTAACAATTGAAGCTGCTCAGTACTCCCTATCCGTCCTGTGCTTCTCCCCCAGGAAGATGCTCCGTCTGCTCTGTGTTGCTCTCTTCCTCGTGTACTTCCCCCTGCAAACTCCCTCCATACTTTGTGTTACTCTCCCCCCCCTCTGTGTGCTTCTCTACCCTGAAAACAACCCCTGCCCCGCACTCCTTGTCACCCTCTTCCTTTTGTGGTCCCCCAAAACTTCGGGGCAAAAACGATGGGAACAAGAGCTAAGAACGACCCTGACACACAAAGGATGGGAAGAGATTTACTACAGAGACATACAGCACATAACATCGCAAGCATAGAAACAGCTGTTAAGCTTACAACTTATTGGCACCCAACTCCTGCTACACTTCACAGAGACAGCCATAGCGCGGACTGCTGTATTTGAACAATAATTCGAATTTTTATGAGAGTCGACTGATTCAGAGAAGTTATATTGTATGGATAGTTCATATTGGTCCACATTTTCAGTGAGTTATGTTCAGGTGGCAGATACACCTTTTGTGCACCCTTTGATGTGCATGCTATTAAAAGGCACTTGGATGGTGAAGCGCTAAGAGGAAACATACACATTTGCTTGGGTTGTGAACAAGGTGTTGGATTTTTTTTGTATAGTTGGACAATGAAGATTTGGAGCGTAAACAGTTGATTGCTAAGATCACCATGTTGTTTTATTTGTTCTTCTGCCATAAAGTGTTGAATGTGCATGTGCTGGACTTGGCTAGAAGATCCTTAGGGACTTCTAAGGGTACCCCAGAATCCAATCTGGAGTGTACCTAAAGTACATACAATCAATTTAAGGGGAAAGCAGATAGGCTGGGGTCCTGGATAGCAGGATCCCAGCCAAACTAAGTCGAAAACCAGCAAAACACCAGGAAAAAAGTGGGGGCAATCATGCAGTCAGATTCCACCTTCCTACACCCTGCATCTCCACTCTGCCTATTGAGGGAACAATCAGCCCCCCCCCGAACTTTTTTCTTAGCCCCCCCCGAAATTTGGCTCTAGTTGCGCCTCTGCAGTCCTGCCAAGAAATGTAAAATTCCCTAGCTTTAGGAAACAAAATGACGATTTACTAGGAACACAGAGGTGAGGATTATTCTACCTGACTTAAATAAAAGTTCACCTTTTTATTACCGCCTCCGTGGGTGATGTAACACCGGATTGTCCAAATTTATGAGATGTGGGTATGCAGCGCGATGGACAGAAGTGTAGGGACGTGAAAGAAAGGGATATGTAGAATTTTTGTCCTGAATTTTGACCCTTTGTCCTGAATTTTTACACTCATTGTCCTGAATTTGCACCCATGCCAGTTGGTCACCCCTGCTGCTGCGATGGCAAAACTCTGTGACTAACTTTGATGGGTAGACCCTGCCTGAGACTCTGTGACGGCATATCCGGTGACAGCTATTGACGAACTTCAGCTAGGAGGACCTGGGTGATGTCATATCCCTGAGACAAAAACGGATGCATGGCCTCTTTGGAAGGCTCCGTGATGTCATAACCATGTACCACCTACTGGCGTGTTGCAGCTGTGGGCACCTGTGGGCTGCCCCCCTCCCTGTAAATGTCTAGCGATGTCATCAATTTGGTGAATTATTCAAAGCTGTCCTGACCTAGCAACAGAAAGCGCAGCACTGAAATGGACGCTCTTCCATAAGTGTTTGGTTCCGAGGAAACCCTTGAGGGCCACCGTCGCTCTGTTCTCAGTAAGTTTTCCCTGGCAGCAGAGACGTGAGCCGCTTCCGAGGGCGGGTAAAGCATGCTTCAGCGATGTCTGAAATATGATGTGTTTATGTTCGCCTCCCCTCCTCCCTCCTGCAGGAAGTCAGAAAAATAAACTGTGGTGGGCCTCGGCGCGGGCCTGCTGTGAGCGCGCGAAGCCGGAAGCCAGACCTTGTGAGCTCAGGCCCCTACACCGGATTGTCCAAATTTATGAGATGTGGGTATGCAGCGCGATGGACAGAAGTGTAGGGACGTGAAAGAAAGGGGTATGTAGACGAGAGAGCGAAGAGGGAGACAGAGAAGAGACGGAGAGAGAAGAGAACAGTGAAGGGAGGATGGATATGAAACGGGCGCGCAGGGTGGACGGCGTTTTGATAAGCAGGGTGGACGGCGTCCACCCTGTAAAATAAGTGGGGGGACGCCGTCCACCCGCGTGGTACCCCGACTCGTGCCCTGGGCGTAACACAGGCCCCCGCAAGCTGCAGGGGGCCCCCTCAGCACAATACTCTGGCCCAAAAGCTCCAGATTAAATCCGGAGTGGGGGCCCCTCTGTGTACGTGGCAGTGGGGCCCCCTCAACTTTCGTTAAGCCACTGTTTGAAGCGGAGCTGATGGCAGGCGAGTCAGCATTTTAATTAAAAGGCAGGAAATGTGCATTTTTGCATGAATGTCCGTGCGATGGAGAACATTAGCGCCTCGTGCTTTCTGAGAGATTTGTTGTTCAGATTTCTCATCAGCACATTATTCAGATGCCTGTGAATAAGGCGAACTGGTGGGGGGTAGGGGGTGGTGAATCATCTGGCAATATCAAGCACCACAGAACATGTCAGGCGCTGTACTTGAGCGGTGTTACCAGCCACAGGGCTCGCCATAGCTGCCAAGGTTTCAGATTGCCATGTGTGACATTTTCATAATTTCAGCGAAATTATGAGTGACATTTCTGCGACTATGAGTGACACTTTCTCGCGAGCAAAAATCATGCAATGAAGACGAGGGAAAGTTCTAAATATCAGAAATTACAGCCATTTGAGCAACAAGAAACTCCAAGAAGTTCTTGAAACTGCTGCAGTGATGAGGTGACGATGGACGATTGCATTACCCCGGCCCCCCCACCACCACACCTCCCTCCCCCCCACACACACACACACAGGATCAGAGATGATCATGAGCAGAAAGCCCTCCTGGCAAAAGAAAACACGCACCACGATGCAGACCTGACCGCCGCACCGTTAAGTCACACCACTGACTGAAGATCACAATTGAGTCACTAGTGCAGCTGTGTGTGACAAACTACAAGAGAGAGACACACCGACACAGGTTAAGGCCGCAGATGAGTCAGAGTGTGAGAGACTGACCTCGCCCGGCCGCGCCGTGTCCAACGCGCCGGCCGGGGTAATTTACCGTGCCGCACCACCACGGCACCAGAAGTGAGGCTGGCTGCGGCCACTGCCAGCGCCTGGCACAGAGTGAGACTCTGACTGCCGGATAATTATAAGACGGATGCCGGTTGTTTATATTTCATATTAAATGGTAAAATTACAGGAAGCTAAAATTAATGACATTCACAGCTGAAACGCTTAGCACTTAGAACTTGCTACACTGCATGATACATAAATTTACTACATGGAATTCAGTTGCGCACGTTTATTTTAAGGTTAGACTACTGAAGTGCTAAATTGTGGGCAGCTTTCAGAGATCCCCGGCCTTTTGACCAATTTTTAATTAAAAGTCTCACCTTGCTCTGGCGAGTAACGGCAAAGGGAGCAGGAGCAGTGGCAGCAGGAAAGTGATGACGACGGACATTAAGCTGCCACAGCCGCTTGCAGACAGCCAGGGCCATGTGGGCGATTCAAGTTCGGTGAGGCGTACCTAGTCCCCTCACCTCCTCGGCATGATGTTGGAGTAGCCCCAAGGCTCAGTTCAGGCTGGCAGACGGCCATCGGCGGCGCGGCGGACGGGGTCGGGGACGACATGATGATCGCTGTGTGAGGCACACTGCAGGCAGCACAAGTGAAGTCGCCTCCATTTTATTTTATGCGATTTTATATAGCTTGAACATTACCCGAAGGTGTCAGAGCGCTTTACATGTCCACGCCTGCCGCTTCTGACTCGAGCCTCACTTCCTGCTTCCTGTGTGTAACAGGACTGACATGGGCGCCAGGCCGTGCCGATGCACAAACCAGTTAAGGAAAAGGCACGACCACTTGAGGGCAGGCCCGCCGCCCCGCCGGGTCTTACTGGGCAGATGGTGGGATCAAGTCGTCAGCGGCGCCGGGAAATCATTCAGCCAGCAGCCTGCTGCCTGCCTGGCGCCCGCGGCCCATTAATTTTGCAACATTGTAGCAGCACAG
This sequence comes from Calotriton arnoldi, assembly GCA_963921515.1. Taxonomy (NCBI): domain Eukaryota; kingdom Metazoa; phylum Chordata; class Amphibia; order Caudata; family Salamandridae; genus Calotriton; species Calotriton arnoldi. The sequence continues at coordinate 159,229 of CAWUFW010012012.1, forward strand.
TCAGAGATAATGGACAGTCTGAGAGCAGCAACAGTGTCAATTACGGAGCCGAGCACTGAGAGCAGCTGAGCCGCACTGGCACAGTGGTCAGAGGCACCACCAGACAGCGCGCGCTAGCTACACCCTGGCATTATGGCTTTTTAGCATTTCAGCGCTGTCAGCAGAGTGGGCAAAAATGCGTGACAATGCATTTCAGTGCGGTGATGCGGAACACCACACTGAAATGCGTTAGAGTCACGCCTGATGCGTGATACTTGGCAGGACTGGCTCGCTGTACTAGCGTGATGGAATTGTTACCGCTGATGGAAACACACCCGAGGCCGAGGCATCTGTGGGCAGTGGCGCCGCTATCAATAGTGCAGCAGGTGCAGTCGCACCAGGACCCAGAGTTCTGATGGACTACTTCACCCCAGTTATTACCTGTTTATTACTCCATAGCCAGAGGATGCGATGCCCAATGTCCTTGCTCGGAGTAGGGCGCATTGAGCCCTTGTGACGCCACCGTCAGTGGGAAGAGACGTCATGCTTCCTGGGGCGCCTCAGAGAAGGGGGTGAACAGCAGCCTGGGCAGCTGTATGACAAACAACTAAGGGGACCAACTCACGCCAGGTCATTACGGACACTGCCACCAGCCTTGAACCTGAACCCTTCACCTACAAACTGTTGCTTTCAGCTGTGTTGATCTAATTATTTCAATGGAAGCAATACATGACTTGAGTGGATTGGGTCTCTGGCCTTTCTTGCCTCCCTACCTGACCTGACTCTGACCCAGCATTAGGGACGAATGGTAACATGAACCACAAACGAACCATGGCACTGTCCTCCCTTTCCCTTCATTATGCAGTTTTGTAAACAAAAAAGTAAACAAGCTCTATCTTGCAAGCAGAATGAGAACTCGTGTAACGAACGCTGTAAGCAGAAATTATAGCCAAAATGTAAACTCCTCTCACTCCATCAACTTTGTAGTTTCGATTACATGTAGGACAAGAAAATAAAAATATGCTCAGCAGTAAGCAGGCACGTGCACTATCACTGCCAGTCCGTGACTTGAGACAACCTCCAAGCCATGTTCCGAGACCTTAGCTAGTTAGCTTGTAATGTCCTGTCAGTTTGTTTTGCCGCCACTACTGAGACGTGGGGCTTCTTCAAAAATGCAGACTTGCCAACTGCCTCAGGGTGTTACAAGATATCGGCTCTCTTCGCATGGCCACCCACTGAAGAGCTGATATCACATGCTGAAAAGAAGGTAACCTATAAATCCCTACACAAAATGGGTTTCCATCTTTTTTGGCGAGTCGGAGCCTTCATAAAATTCCTATGCGGTTTTCCGCCTCCCTAAGACACAGGAGTGAAATATTTGCCGTGCGTGCGCGCATGCGCGTTCGCTTCTCACACGCGTGGGACTCCCCGGGTGAGTGATTGCAGCCCTGCCCTGGTCATTACAACCTGAATTGTTGCTGAATCTGGGGGGAAGTGAAGCTTAGCGCACAAGACTGTTTTAACATTGTAATACTGTGTGTTTTTAACAGGAATTGATTTTAAAATTGGTTCGCGCTCTCGCTGCTTGGAACTGCACAAGTTGCTTTAATACTAGTCACTGTGTGTCTGTAATCAGGGTACAGGGTAGAAGCCATAGCGCGCACGCTGATCACGGAGCACGGGGTTAGCGTTCTAGACGCATAACCTTCCCGCCCCACCTTCTTTAAATTGCCGGATGTTGCGATCGCGCAGCGGTAATCATTACAACCTGAATTGTTGCTGAATCTGGGGGGAAGTGAAGCTTAGCGCACAAGACTGTTTTAACATTGTAATACTGTGTGTTTTTAACAGGAATTGATTTTAAAATTGGTTCGCGCTCTCGCTGCTTGGAACTGCACAAGTTGCTTTAATACTAGTCACTGTGTGTCTGTAATCAGGGTACAGGGTAGAAGCCATAGCGCGCACGCTGATCACGGAGCATGGGGTTAGCGTTCTAGACGCATAACCTTCCCGCCCCACCTTCTTTAAATTGCCGGATGTTGCGATCGCGCAGCAGGCGCGCGCAGCGGGCGCGCCGAAGGCGCGCCATAGGCAAGCCCATCTGCGCCCGTCAGCGCCCGGAATGCGCCCAGCGCAGGGACCCCTGCCCGATGCAGGAGTTTCAGCTACTCCCGGGAGGAACTCCTTGCCCTTAGACATGGTGAGTGCCGTCAACCTGTGTCAATCCCAGACACAATAAACTTAAATTCGAGGAGCTGTAGCACATGTGGTCTGGTAATCCTGTACTTACCAATTAAATCCATTTCCTTAAGTAGTGAAGGGACAAACATTTCTCCTGGCTACAACAGGAATAATAATGTAGTCCCTCGAAAGACCAGTGTTCCCCAGCCACCTGCTCATACGCAGGGAGCCGACCAGAATGAGCCGGAAAATATTCACTGTATCCTACTCAATACTCGATCTATGGTCAAACATAAACACGAGCTAGAGTTTCTAATCCAAGCAGAAAATCCCGACCTGTTGTTTCTCACTGAAACTTGGGCAAATAACTTCTCTGACCCTGACTGGGGAGCTGCAGTGCCTGCGGGCTATTTTGTAGTCCATGTAGATAGAGTGGGATCCAAAGGGGGAGGTCTAGCGCTGATCTACCGTTCCCACTATACTGTGACGATGAGGCACGAACCCACACTAGAAGCTGAGGCAATGTCTTTCAGCATCAAAAGAAACAACCACAAACTTTTCCCAGGAGTTCTTATTTATAGACCCCCGGGCACCAGAGCCGGTTTTTTATCGTCTTTGCAGACCTTCTTAGAATCCTGCCTAGACACTGCTACCTACACCGTTCTTAGGGATTTCAATTTCCATCTGGAACTAAATAACGACACTGATACATCATGTCTGACGGACATTTTGGCCGGATATGGCATGAGCCAGCTAGTTTTAGAGCCCACGCACCAAGCGGGACATACGCTGGATGGACTTTTTACTAACAACTCCGACACAGTAGTGACGAGAGTACAACAAGTACTATGGTCAGACCATGCGACCGTCCACTTTAGTGTCCGGACAGCAGCAACCTGCAGAGGACGTAGAATTTCCACGCTGGTGAAATCCCGCCCCTGGAAATTAATTCAAAAACAGGATTTGATCTCTGCGTTATCTAGAAACTTACCGGATGTTTTGGACTCCAACCAGGCAGCCGAAAATTATGAAAAATGGCTAAATCAGGCAGCAAACAAGCTGGCGCCGGAAGAGTCTAAACCGCAAAGGAGAAAACAAGTCTCATCTCCTTGGTACTCTACTGAGCTCAAACAGCTAGAAATCAAGTGCAGACGCCATGAACGAATCTGGAGATCAGACTATAGCGCTGAACATAGGAGCAATTACAACTCCGTTTTGGAGGAATACAAATCTGTCATAAAACAATCCAAATCAAAATACTTTGCTATTAAAATCCAGGAGGCGTCGAATTCTTCTAAAGAACTGTTTAAAACCGTCAGTACCCTATCTAAATGCCCACGGGATACGGTTTTTTTGCCCAATCAATCAATAGTTGACAAAATGGCTGACTTTTTTCAGCACAAAGTGCAGTCAGTGTATAATGAGCTCCTTATCACCGTACCACTCCCATGAGGGACTGACATAGAGCGACAAGAAGGCCCTGCCCCAGACGAAACTCTAACTCAGTTCCGGACTTTAGATCTGAATGAAGTCACAGATCTACTGTTAAAAACTAAGTCTGGGTCTCCATTGGACCCCTGTCCCCCTTTTATCTTACATCTTGCTCCTGAGGCTATTAGTACTGGTCTGACCACCACACTGAATACTATCATCACTTCAGGTGTCTTTCCACAGTGTTGGAAAAAGGTCTGCATTAGGCCTATACTAAAAAAACCCGCACTAGACCCTTTGGAGGTTAAGAACTATCGACCTATCTCCTGCCTCCCGTTTCCTTCCAAGCTACTTGAGATAGCCTTAAACAAAGAGCTGACGGATCACCTAGACAAGAACAACGTACTGGATTCAACGCAGCATGGTTTTCGAGCTCAGCACTCTACAGAATCTGCCTTGATTATGGCGATGGAAGAGATAAGAAAAGTGATGGATGGAGGGGGCAGGGCCATCCTGATACTACTAGATCTAACCGCAGCGTTCGACACCGTAAACCATCAGGTGCTGGTACAACGACTGAAAGCGGCCGGTATTGAGGAAAAGGCCCTGGCCCTTCTGGCCTCATACTTGGCCAATAGGGTACAGGGAATTCATTGGAATGGTCTTCAGTCAGGAAAGTTTACTCTCCCATGTGGAGTTCCCCAGGGGTCCGCCCTGTCCCCCACTATGTTCAATGTGTACGTAGCCCCATTGGCCAGACTGATAAAAAGTCATGGTCTCTCTCTAGTGTCATATGCTGATGACACTCAGTTAGTTGTGTCAGTCACACAAGATGTGGACCTGATGGCGGAAAGGTTCCGGAATTGCTTATTGGCACTGATGGGCTGGATGAACTCGAACTTTCTGAAACTAAACACGGGTAAAACCGAGGTTATAGAGTTCGGCCAGAAACCTTCGGTCTGGAGCGAACTCTGGTGGACGTCTGAAGCCGGAACTTACCCTGTCCCGGCACCGAAGGCCAGAAATTTGGGGTTCATGGTCGACAAAGATCTAACGCTTACTTCTCAGATTAACCAAGTGTTTTCGGCCTGTTTCTTCACACTAAAAATACTACGGAAGATTCTTCCATTTATACCACTCTCATTAAGGAAAACAGTGGTCGGTGCATTGGTGTCTTCTAGAATTGACTACTGCAATGCGCTATACTTAGGTGCAGGAGTCAGGCAGCTTTCCAAACTACAGTCCATACAAAACGCGGCTGCAAGAGTATTGTTAAACTTACCTAAACACCACCCCATTTCCGCGAGCCTAAGACTCCTCCATTGGCTACCAGTCCGCCGAAGAATAGACTTCAAAGCGCTTTGCTTAGTTCATAAAGCCATATATGGAGGAGGGGCGGTAGACATTCAACGCTTGTTCCCGCGATATCTGCCTACTCGATGTCTTAGGTCAGCAAACACCGGACTGGTTCTTATTCCCAGGATAAGAAGAGCCAGATGGGGCGGTAGGGGGTTCTCTCATCAAGCGGCCAAATTGTGGAACTCCCTCCCAACACATCTGAGACTGCAGAATAGTAGGCCCCTTTTCAGAAAGCTGATAAAAACTTGGCTATTTTCCAGGACCTAGGTCAGTCACTCAGGTTGGACTGCTATTATCTCAGCGCCAAGACGCCTCGGCAGTAGTGCGCTCTACAAATACCTCAGTCAGTCAGTCAGTCATTACATCACCCCGTGACATGAGTCACCAGCCCCGCCGTCACCTTCTCTCACAGGGCGGGCGACATGCCCAGGCACTTTCCCTCCAACTTCAGACAGACGGCTTCCCTCCAAATCGGATCCCGCAGTTTTCAGGGATTTCCGCCGTTTAACCAGGAGCTCGCGACTGTGCCTTTTTAATGGCCCTTTGACCCGCATCCCATGAAAGGGATCGAGAACAGTAACAATAAAAGCGGGAACGACAAATAACCACTCTCCTGAGTGTGTTCAAATGTCTCATTGTAAGCTCACCCAATCCGTTATCGTACACGCTATAAAACAAGCATTTGCAATGCAATAGGACTTGCATTTACGCAAGACCTATTTCATTGGAAACGGGAGTGCGGGCGGGTGAGAAGGCAGGAACGGGAGTGGGGGGGTGAGGGGGGGCCCGAGAAGTCACGGACTGGGGAGGGGGCGGGGGGGGGGAGACAGGGAAGAAAATAGTGTTTGGAGTAAAGGGGCCAGTAGCATTGGAAGGATACAAATGACAACATGGCCATCATAGGGAGGGACTAACAAGCCTAAAACTAATCAGAAGGCAGCATTTGGGACCTAAGCCAATGAAAAAGATGGGCGGAGAGTGGGCGGAGCTTCTACGAAGCTTCCACGCTATACTGAATACTGCATGCCACGCAAAGCGAGCAGCGCATGCGCTGCAACGCTAGGCTCGACCTAAAAAAGAAGGAGTTTTCTACCCATTTAACTGTTGTTTCAGAGACAGGTTTCTCATTGTCCTTAAGGCTAAAGTGCCTTGGAATCCACAGGGTGTTTTAAAATTATCCTCACTCACCAACCAAGTTTGTGACATGCTTCATCATTGGGTTCACACCCTGGTTGCTAAATGCTTCCAGGGTGTGCTACAATGCCTGATTACAGTGGAGCTTTGTTTTTTGTGATCTGTGACTGTGCGTGTGATGGTGAAGAGTGGTGTTAAAATTGGCTCAGGAACTCCTATCACCAATTGCAAATTTTTAATAATGGAGGTCCTGGTCAATGTTAAAAACAATGGTGGATATTTGTGGGATATTAGTTGATCCCACTTATCCTTAGTGTAGGTCAACATGTTTTAGCCATCTGTATTCATGCCTCAATGTGGCTTTCGTCAGGACCAAAAAACAAAATATGCATGCAGGCTATGCCACGCAGAATTATGGTTTGTGCTTACAAACCCGATCAATTGTGGAGATAATCACCTCTTGCGATCCATCTCTTAGTATAGTAGTTGTTTCCTACATGGGATGCTCCGAGGGGGTGGATCCTGTTGTCATACTTTCCTCAAGGTGTTTCACCAGCCAGTGTAACTGTAAGTCCTCGTGAGTCCTGCATCTTGTGGGATTTTCGGGATGAGTCTGGTGGCAGAATTCTGGGTGGTTTGTAGTCAGCATAGAACATGGGCTGGTATTTTGACATAGAGGGTATTTCTGTAATCAAGTCTACTAAGGGCCTGGGTGACCTTTTGTCTGATGTTCAGTGGGTTCCATTTGAAAATCTTGCTTAGCATTCACAGGATGTGGAAGCATGAAGAGGAGAGGGTGTTGATCTGTCTGCTCATGAAGATGTTAGTGTCCAAGATGATCCTGAGGTTCTTGGAATGGTCTGCAAGGGTGTGAGGGGGCCAAGTTCAGAGGGCCACCAAGAGGCATCCCAGGGGGAGTGGTTATTGATAAAAATAAGGATTTTGTTTTTCTCTGCGTTGAGGCAGCTGTTTTTCATCCAAGCAGCGACATTGCTCACGTAGCTGGCGTAGTTTGCTTTGGCAGTGCTGGTTGAGTTGGTAAGGGAGAGGATGAGCTGTGTGTGGTCAGGCTACAATACTATGTTGATGGCATGAGCTCTGACGATGTCCGAGAGGGGTGTCATGTATACATTGAAGAGTGTTGGGCTGAGTGACGATCCTTGAGGGACTCCACAGATGAGTTTCTTGGACTCTGAGTTGTAGGGGGAAGTCAAACTCATTGAGTTCTGTCCATGAGGAAGGAGGATATCCACCTAAGAGCTGGTCCACAGATACCCAAGTGCTGAGGCATTTTGATTAGTGACTTGTGGGAGACCATATCGAAATCTGGGGAGAGGTTGAGGAGAATGAGTTTGGCCATTTCTCCTCGATTGAGGATGCTTCTTATGTCATCTTTGGCTGCAATGAGGGTTGTTTCTATGCTGCGGTTGGTGTGAAAGCCTGATTGAGAGCTATCTAGCAGTTAATGGAGTTCTAGGTGGTCTGCAAGTTGGATGTTGATTTTTTTCTCAATTATTTTAGCTGGAAAAGGCAGGGGTGAGATGAGTCTGTAGTTGCTGATGGTATTGGGGTCCACTGTTGGCTTCTTCAACAAGGCTTTGACTTCTGAATTTTTCCAGCAAGGCAGAAAGGTGGCGATTGTTATGGAGGTGTTGATGATATTGGTGAGAGTGGGGGAGATAATGGTTCTACCAAGGTTATAAATGAAGTAAGGGCATGGGTCTGAGGGGCCTCCTGAGTGGATGGTATTCATCAGGGCAGTGGTTTCTTTATTCAAGAGGGGCTTCCAGGTGCTTAGCTGCTGTTTGGCAATGAAGGAAGTGCTAGGCTGGTCGGCTGTGGCAGTATCGGTATTCTGTGGGTCGATTGTGCTGTAGGGCTTAGCAATCTTCTGTTTGAAGAAGTTTGAGAGGTTGTTGCAGAGTGCTTGAGATGGAATGAGGATGTTGTTGGCAGCTGTGGGATTGGAGAACTTCTTGACAACGGTGAAGAGTTATTTGCCATTGTGTGAGCTGGCTTCAAGCCTGGGAGTTAGGGCCTTTTTCTTTGAATCTCATAGTTGTTGGTGGATCTTGTGGTGGTGTTTTTGTTGAGCCTCAGTTTTCTCTAAAGTTGTTTGCAGTGGCGCTTTGACTCCCTGATGTTGTTTGTGTACTAGATGGGTCATTCTTGCCTTTTGTGGGTCTGAGTTCTGGTTGGAGCTGTGCGGTTGGTGCAGTCGGCAAGCCATTTATTGAAGAGCTTGGTTTTGACATTGAGGTTCCCAATGTGGTTGGGCGAGCATTCCTGTAGGGTCTATATACAATTTTCTTCAGATATTTTGCCCCAGTGTCTTAATGTTGCTTTGGGTTTTACTGGTGGGGTGGCTTAGTGGGCTGGTATCTTGAAATGTATGATGTATTTGTCGAACCATGTGAATGGGGTCGTGTGGGTGGTGGTGATCCTGTTGTTGATGGAGAAAATAGAGTCTTAGAGCGGAAAAAAGCTGCACCTACATTTTCAGGGCCTCAGTGATTCTCACTGGTCTTGATATTTTGTTGTGTTGCCCCTCTCATGGCAAATACCATTTCCTGCAACATGCACTATCTTGGGCCATCACTTTACAAGCAAAGACATGTCTCAGCACTTGCTGAGGTTTTCCCAACTCGTGTTTCTTTCTCACTGTCACTTCCTTCAGCAATTGTTTCAAAGCAGTCAGTTTTTCTGCAGGCAGACATGATGGCAACTCCACTGAGGCCAGCTCTGTGGCTAGCAATGTCAATCTAGTGGCAGGTCCTTCTATATTTTTCTTGGCCACTAGTATGCTGAATCTCTCCACAACTTTTCTAGTGTCATCATCAGTCTGTGGTATTCGCCTTGTACCCCTGCCCAGAAGACAATAAAAAAAATCTATAAGGCGGAGCAGCACCTGTTCAGACTCACCACCCATCTAATTACCTACTCTGAACTTCTCAAAGACCACACAGGCAACTGAGCAACCCACTGGAATGGTCTTGTCCACGTAGTAGCATTCTTGGAACTTAATGCCATGGAGGTGAATGTCACCAGGGCGAACCGTCAGTAGCCGTTAAGTTCATTTTATGTATGCGTTGCTCATCTCCACTCCCTTACCACATCCTCTCAATAAGTACATGGCTGTGTCAATGGCAGTGTATTTCACTGTACATTTTGATTAGTCAATAAAGTCACCTTAGAGAGGTTATAAATCAAAGGAAATATGTCCGATGTTTTCTTAGGAACTACCCCCAGTGGTGATACTATGAAGTTTTGTACTGGGGTGTGTGAATGGGCTTGTCATTTTGTCGTTCTCCTTTTCTTTGTTTAGTTTTTCTGCCACCACCCTGGGGTCTTGCCTGCATGATCCTAAATTCTCCACCCCTCTGCCCATGCCCAGTCCTATGTATGGAATCTGAAAATGCAGCCTATATCCCTTCCACTATAACAGCGCTTCTGCACCATCCTGGTATCTCAATTGCCAGGGTTAGATGGCTTCCAGTTTAACCTATGCAGCTGCCTTTCCCTACCACCCCTCTATTCTCGCCCCTACCCATTGTGTTGTGATCTGTCCTGCACTCGCCATGTACTGTGCCAAAACCTGCTCTCATCATAGTAAGGCCACATCACATCTCTTCTTCATTGGATTGCATTTAACGCAAGGATATGTCTCTTCTGTACCAGCAACATCTGAAAATGATGTGCTGTCTCTGCTCAGTTCAAATCGAGAGCTGTGTTATCTAATCCAACAGCTGCTGTTTTCTTTGCAATGCTGTGTTCCACAAACCATCTCAAAAGACTAAACAATGTTCAACCTTCAAATTCAGTGGAGAATTCATGACCACATCAGCAGTGGTAAGAAATAAAGGTGACCAGATTGCATCCCTACGCCTGAAAGTAACTGTACCTGTTTTTTGTTTTTTTAAACAGAAAGAGTTTTTAATGAGATTGGTGACACTTTTTATATTTTTCCTCTCTGTTGCACCCAGCCGCAATAATCCGAAAATGAGCACATTTGTCTAGTTAACTTTGAATTTTCTTTGCCCATAAAACCCTTGTTTATATTCCTCACAAATGTTGTTAAATATTGTAATCAATATTTGTTTAATATATATTCCCTACCAAGTGGGGGATGTTGTAAGGATCATGTCTTTCAGAACAGAGGCCCCTTTCTTTTATTTCAGTTTGCATTGATGTGCTATTGAACATGTAGCAAGTGATGAATTGATATTTCATCAAATTCATATTTCTGGCATGTGTTTTTATTAAGTAAATATGTAATGAATATACCTGGTAAGCAAGAACAATCAAAAACACATTCTGTAATAATATAGTGAATATTAAGCTTAGAGAGTATTCCAGGAATGTCATAAATCTTATGACTGTTTCCCTCCATAATTATTTTATTTGATCTATTTTAATCACGTGTTTAGGCTTCTTTCATTTAGTTTTAGGTTCTTAAACACATAGAGAACAAGTTCCATTTCAGATATAGTATCCATTTCAGTTAGTATGTCTACCTCGTTTACCTTTGGCCCAAATCCAAACTAGGTAATGGAGGTTGACATCTTAGAACATGTAGGTTCCATCTTTGACAATGGAGGCTGCCTTTGACACAGATGTCATCTTTGGCTATCTTTCCAAAAACTGTGAAAATGTCAAGTCATTCAGATATAAACATCAACAAAACTCCTGGTGCGGCATCAGTCTGGGACAGGTGCCTTTTTCAAGGTTATATAAAAACAATAACCCAAATAATGTAGTCCATATTGACATATGTTTATCTTATTAGAACATCCACTGATGTATATGATTATATCAAAACATTCCTACGGTGACATTACAAATACCATCTTAGATAAGATACAATATGTAAGGGCTACCACTTGACCATTTAGTAAAGAAACTTCACCCTGGCCACAGACACAGATCCAGATGAGCACAGCAACAGATTCCATCCAAACAAAGGAAGCCTCCAACAAGACTCCCAGAGGCTCTGCAAAGTATTACTTTCTGCCTTCATAAATCGGTGCAAGGACGGTGCCCTCTTGTAGATGCTCTTGGCCATGTGCACGAAATAGCTATCCAGATAGACAAGAAACCTTGTTGTCCAGGTATGTACACCACTTTCAAAACTCAGGCTTCTTTTTTATTTATCAGCTAGAACTAGCATAGCACCTATAGATAACGCAGAGAGGGTTTAATGGCTATAAATTGTGATGTTATGATTTTTCCCTGTTTTCACACTGTTATTGAAAAACGTAGATATTTTGTATTGTCTTCTGTGATGTTACCAATATTATGTGCACTAGACCCTAGCATTTTAAAATAACTATTTTAAAAACAATATGATAAAATACATATTCCATTTCTAGTGATCTTGAATGTGTAAATCATTAATGAATCATCATTTGGATTACTACTGCTCCCAGTTAGTAAATCAAATGAATTGACCCCACCTCATTTATATATTGGGTGGGGTTCTTTCGAGGGTACCTCAGGGAGAAGGTATCCAGCCTCGTAGAGCGCTCCTCGGGCAAAGCCTTGCCCCGCTGGAGGACTTCAAGCACCTTAAAAAATACTAAGTCAGAAGCTAAAATTCTTTCCTGGGCAGAGACACCAAAAAAATGTGACGGGTGATAGAACATCCCTGGGCACGAAATTCGAAGTGTCCTGCTCAGAATGTGTCAACTGGGATCTAGTCCAAGTGGCATTTTCAAAATTGTAATTTAAAATCTGACTTTAACATTCAAGAGGATTTTTAAATACAATTTCATAGATACCAAACATGGAATGCCTATCTGAACCCAACATATTACTTAAAATGCACCCTGCCCAGTGGGCTACTGAGGGCCTACGTTAGAGGTGAGTTATATGAAATTAAAGGGGAGTTTAAGGCTTAGCAAGGGTGTTATACTGCCAAGTTGAATTAGCAGTTCACAACTTAATTCAGGCTGCAGTGGCAGGTCTGGGGCATGTTATATAAGGCCCCTTCAGTGGATGACACAATAAGTGCTGCAGTCCCACTAGTAGCAATTAAGCACAGGCCCCGGGTTTTAGTATACCACCCTACTAGGGAATTATTGATAAATTAAATGTATCCATTAGTTGTTAATCAATTTTATAGTGTTTAGGGAGTGAGCACAAGCACATGAGCAATGGTTAGCACGGGTAAATGCACAGAATCCTAAGGACAGCAAAAATGAAATTGAGCAAAAATGGAGGGAAAGAGGCAAAAAGTTTGGGGAAGACCCCTCTATGGCTGGCCAGTCTACGAAGGCCCTATGTCCCAAGGTGAAATCTCCAACCAGGTTGAAATTGGTTGATGGAGCAGACCTGAGCTCTAATGTGGTCGACCCTTGATCACACCTAGGTCCTGGTCTACTATGACCAGTTGACCCTCAACGTTGCTAAGTGCTTTTTGCATAAATCTTCTAAAATTCTTATCTCAGATTCCCCCATTTGATTTCTTTGGTGTAAATTTGCTTTCTAAGGGCCTGATTTAGATCTTTGCGGGACTCCCATCATCCCTCTGTAGTGGCGGTTACAAGAACTCCATCAACCTGATGGAGTCCCATCCACTGTATTTAGATGTGTGCTGGCTGAACCACAGTCCACATTAACCCTTTTGCTGCGTGCGTCGGCCAACGGCCGTCGCAAGCACTACCTCGGTAGTGCTGCGCACGTCCGTTGGCCGACGCGGCCCCGCCCGCGTAATAGAACGTTCCGCACTGGCGCGGAACGTTCGAAGCAGCTAAGCGGTTAACAGACTGTTTATCGTTGCGGAAGAGGCGCACCTCAGTCGACGTGGCAGACTCCATTTCTGGCTAACAGTACTCTGTTGTCATCAAGCCGGTGAGTTTGGCCCGAGGCGATTTTGATTTCCCCCCTGTGCTGGCACTGTCCTCGCAGCATATTCCTGACACAGTGAGTCCGTGGTTGAGTGGAGACTGGTAAGAACCACTTTTATAATGTGTCACTGCAAATATAGATTTCTGTGGTTTAAAAATATATGTATGTAATGTGTCATGCCCCTTTTTGTACATATAGCGTAGCATACATAAAACATACACACACTATTGAATTGACACCCACGTGCCCCACATACACCACACCCACATACACAAGGCTAAAGGAAATGATAGGACACGATTCATAGTAAGACAAGTGTAAAAATCTTACTTCTGATCCCAGCAACAACAGAATTGATCAGCGTTGTGGTCAAGTTGTAGCAGCAAAGTACGGACATGGACAAAGGGGTTTAAGTTGGAAACGGAAGTGGGAAACTGATTTTTTTTAACGTTTTTACCTCATTTCCTTCAAATCTGCCAAATCAAGTATGGCGGTATCCCTGCCAGAGTTGTCCCGATGGTAAGGCACATCGTAATTTGGCCTTACCATCGGGACAACAAGAAAATTCTATGACGTGTCTTTACTTAAATAAACTTCCTATCCTCTTTTTTGTATCTCCCCAATGATTACCGATGTAAAGCTTTATAGAATCCTACCTGCGATCAAGGTTGTGCCTGCTACGCGCCCGTGGAGCTTGTAGTTGTAACTGTGTTAAGAAGATGGACACTGGTAAGTTTCTGAGACTTTTATTACTTTCCAAGTAGAGCCACCAATTCCAGCTGTTGGTCAGTCAGTTCTCCTGGTAGCAACTGTCTCACATGAGACGCTGCCATGGAAATGGAACAGCCAGGCTCATGCAGCACTTTGAATAATTACAACACATCTCCCTTACTGGAAAAACAAAAGAAGAAGGAGAGGAGGAAGTTGAAGAAGGAGAGAAAGGAGAGAAGGCAGGAGAAAGAGAGAAAGAGAGAAAAGCACAGGTCAAAACATGACACCGTGTTAGTTCGAATACATCACAATTGAGATCAATACATTCTACAGTCTTCATAACGCTTTGGAGGACAACGAGACCTTGGAGAAGGACCTCGTGAATAGAAACTCGAAGAGGGACTACACTTTGGCAAACTTGGACCAGGCAAAACATCTGGGCATGAAGGAAACAAGGATTTGTCGCCTCTGATTTTCACCAGGCGAGACATGCTCCACTTACCACCATTATGAACAGTAACCACATTTTTATAAACAGAAGTAATGACAAAAGGACCCATAAATTCAGTGACACCCTTTCTATGCCACCATGGTCTCTTAATAAGTACCCACTCACCAACCTTCCATGACGTGGCTTTAGTTGATTTCTTAAAATTAAACCTCTCCTTGTACTTCTCTGGGTAGGACTTGATTCTAGCACCCACCTCCTCCTTATCCAAAACAGGACCTTCAATGAGAGGTAACCAGCCAGGATTGAGGTTGGATAATGTAACCCTCCCTCTCAATATTTGAAAAGGAGACTTTTGCAGAACAGTATTGAGGGCAGTACGATGTGCCCACCAAGTATCTCTTAGGACACTCTTGAGAGGAACCTTCATTTCAATTTCCCTCTGCACACATGCCTTCACTACCCTGTTCATGCGTTCCGCAAGTCCATTGGCTTGGGGTGCATAGAGTGCAGTCTTCTGATGGATGATGCCATAGTCACTCAAAAAGTCTTGCATCTCCTGTGAGATAAACTGCACCCCATTGTCCGTGATGAGGAACCTGGGAATGCCCTCACTTGCAAATTCATCCCTGAGAAAGTCAATAATCACCCTGGTACTGACAGAATTCACGCATTTGGTGGACACCCACTTGGATGAGTAATCCACTAAAAGAATTACAAATCTTTCTGAGGGACCTAATAGCTCAAAGGGACACATAAGGTCAAAACCAAGCTTGACCCAAGGCTCATGTGGGACCTCAACAGGTGACAAGGGAGCGGTATTGGTGACCTGAGATTTATCATTGGCGGCGCACGGACAGCATTCCTTAACGACTTTCTCAACTTGACTATCCATCTTGGGACACCAATACCTCTCACGGAGACATGACTTAGTGAGATGTTTACCTAAGTGCCCCTCATGAGCAAGGTTAACAAGCTTTGGTTTTAAGGCATCAGGGGGTATCACTCTCTCACCACGCATGAGTTGGCCTTGACAAAGGGTAAGTTCATTTCTGATGGACCAGAAAGGTAACAGGTCAGAGTCAAGATTTTTGCTGTCAGGCCACCCTTAGATAACAAATCCTGTTACAATAGGAAGCAACACATCCTCCAATAAAGCCTGTTCCCACTCCAGTTCTTGGATAGCAGGCTCCCTGACCCAACAAACACTAGCAGAGTCACAGTCTGGAGCATCTCCGCAACTCTCAATGGGCAGTCTTGATAAGCAATCTGTTGCTTTGTTGGCAGAACCAGGAAGATAATGTACTTGAAAATTGTATTCGTCCAACCCCTCGCTCCAATGCTTAAGCCTGGGTGTAAGTCTCTCACTCTCCACACACGAGAACACCTGAATTAAAGGGCGATGATCTGATCTTACTGAGAAGGGAATGCCCCACAAGTAAAACTTAAAATATTTTATTGCCCACACTATGGCCAAAGCCTCCCTTTTGATGCACGAATACTGTTGTTCAGGTTTCTTTAACGCTCTAGAGGCAAATGCAACAACCTTCTCCTCGCCTCCATCAATCTGGGAAAGCACCGCCCCAAGGCCACAGAAGCTAGCATCAGTTGTCAGGAAGGTTTTCTTCTTGGTGTCAAAGTGGCCAAGAGTGGGCATCTTACCTATTGCCTGTTTGATAGAGTTAAAGGCCGCAACACACTCTGGTGCGTTCCTTTCCTCAGAAGGGCTCTGATGGGTTCTACAGTGGAGGCGAAGCCCTGAACAAACTTTGAATAAAACTCGGCGAGTCCAAGGAAGGACCTCACCTGCTCTTTATCAGTTGGGGCAGGGGCATCAACAATGCTCCTTGCCAGATCCAGTTTTGGTCGGATGCCCTCTCCAGAGATGACATGTCCCAAATATGTAACGGAAGACACACCAATCTTACACTTTAGCCTGTTCACAGTTAAACCTTTGTCAGTTAGTCTTTGCAGAGTGGCTCTCAAAACACTGTGATGCTCTGAGTCATCCTTTCCGTAAACTAAGATGTCATCCTGAAAGAACATGACGTTAGAAATGTCTCCCAGGATCATCTTCATGATGCGCTGAAAACAGACAGCTGCCGAAGCTAGCCCGAACTGCATTCTGATGAAACGGAAAGCCCGCAGTGGTGTCACAAAAGATGTTAGGTGTTTGGACTCTGGATGGAGGGGTCCTTGGTGATAAGCCGAGGACAAGTCTAACACACTGAAAACCTTTGCACCGCCAAGCATGTTGATTGACTCAGAGATATTAGGAAGGGGTTGGCGGTCTACCCATATCCACTTGTTTAGACTCCTCAAATCGACAGACATTCTGATATTCTTCCCTCCATCCTTGGGGGCCAAAACCACTGGGGCCAACCATTCAGAGGATTCGATTTCCTCAATTATACTTAGGATTACTAGTCTCTTAAGTTCATTCCTCAGAGGTTCTAGCATCATGTTGGGGACCTTCCTAACCTTGTGTACCACGGGTGTCGCATTCTGCTTAAGCACTATGCGGTGCTCGAAGTCTTTGGGCAGACCAAGGTTGTCAGAGAAAACCTGAGGAACCTCCTCCAAAAACGTATTTGAGGTAACAGAGTGATCAACCAACATGACCTGCTCCGATGGATAACGAGCATTCAGATTGAGGATTATCCCCAAGTCTCTCTGATGTCTCCACCCAAGGAGGTTGTCCCCTCGTTTGGCAACATACATTTTTCCAATGGTCTCCCTTCCCTTGAAGTGAATCTTCATGATGGCATACCCTATTACATCTATGTGCGAGCCACCATAACTGACTGGGCTAATGTCAGGGGCAAAAAGTTGTGACTCAGGAAAGGTTTTGTCCCAGAGATCATTGCCCAGCATGGTAAAAGGAGATCCAGAGTCAGCCAAAACCACAAATAACTTGTCTCCAATTACCACCTCGCATTATGGCATACTGATGAGATCTGCATCTACCATGCCATCACCTCTCTCGCTCAGCATAATGGTTCTTGAGGTGTCACTAATAGCCTCGACGTTCTCCACTGTGCGTACTCTGCCACCAGACTTGCATACTCTTGCATAGTGACCTTTGATCCCACACTTGTGGCAGATTGTATACCTCGCGTAGCAGTTAGGGTAGTTAGAGGAGTGGTTAGTACTCCCACACCTGTAACATTTCATCCTAGAAAAGTCAGTGGAAGGCTTGACCTTGGTTCCACGCACAACTTTAGAGACGTTGTCAACTGAGTCTTGAGGTGTCTCTCTTTGGGTCAGCTCATGAATACTACTGGGAGTTGGAGTGTCATCAGCAATTGCCTTATGAGCTTTCATCTCTTTGACCCAGCTAGAGGTGTTTTCCATCCCCTCTACGATGGCTATAGCTTCCTTGAGGGAAGGATTTCTGGACAAAAGTTTCTCTTGCACCCTAGGACTGTTGGTGCACCTAACCAGTTGATCACGTATCAACGAGTCAGCAAGGTCACCAAACTCACAGGTGCGTGCTAGTGTCTTTAGTGAAGCTATGTAGTTCCCAACCTTCTCATTGGTTTCTTGGATTCTCATGAAAAACTTGTGCCTCTCTAAAACAACATTGATGAGTGGCCCAAAATACATCTGTAACATTTTTATGGACATTTCGAACACATCAGAAGGTTCACCATCACCTTCACCAACAGGAATTACGTCAATACTCTCATATATGTTGCGCCCTTCTATTCCGAGATTATGAAGGAGAATTGCTTGCTTCCTATGAGCCGAGAACTTTTCACCTACAATAGCTACGAAATACGAATAAAATAGCAGTTTCCACCTCTTCCATGGCAATAGTGGTTCACCCTTTTCACAAAGAAATGGAGGAGGCTGGCTCATCGAAGTGGTTGACATGGTGACAGTGCTATAGTCAATGTTTGTTTGAAAAATTTGATTAGTTTATGACAGATGAAACTCTAAATGTATTATAAGAGATGATTTTCCAAAAAGGCCATGTATTTTGAGTCAAAGTCTTCATAGACGTATATAAAGCAAATGTTGAGGCAGATGTGGTAAAAGTTAATTGTAAGAAATATCAGCAGCAAGTAAACAAACAAAGTACCTAGGGAATATTTTGGAATTTAACAAATAATCCAATGGTTGAAACAGATTCCAATTATAAATACCAGAATTGGACTCCATAGCGGTGTGCGTTGCTCCGTGTTGTCGTTGCCATGGGGATCAGACGCACTCCAAGATGGTGGCACGCAACGTAACTCAACGTGCGTGCCACGTGATGATGCGGCTCAACGCTACTGAGGCTGTGCACCTCAACGAGTGCTGAGAGCAGCGTCACGAGCAGCGTCGCGAGTAGCGTCGCAAGCAGCATGAGCCATTTGGAAAAGGGCAAAAGTGTGAAAAATTGCCCAATTTCGGCTCCAAGCTCAACGCGAAGTCGGGAAAAGCAGGAGCAGACGTCGGAAATCTTCAGGAGAACGGGAAGGGCGCTTCTTCCCTGATCACTAGATTCCAATCGTCGTGGAGAAGAAGGCAAATCCGTGGGTTTATAAGAAAAGGGGAGAGTTGGTGGCAAGCTTGTCCCCCGCAAGCGTCACTCGTCGCCAGTGTTAAGAAGATGGACACTGGTAAGTTTCTGAGACTTTTATTACTTTCCAAGTAGAGCCACCAATTCCAGCTGCTGGTCTGTCAGTTCTCCTGGTAACAACTGTCTCACATGAGACGCTGCCATGGAGATGGAACAGCCAGGCTCATGCAGCACTTTGAATAATTACAACAAACTGCTGAACGACCGTGGAGTTTTGAGATTGAAGGCGTGGTTCAAATCACTATTCTTGAAGAACAAGGTGGAATTATACTGTGATGAAAGATAATAACATACTATGAGTTGTTTGTTCCCATGAGTTTCTCTTTGAGTATGTACAGCACAATAAAAAGTGTACTTACACAATATCACATCCACGGTATGAAGTCTTTACAAGCTTAACTGAAAACAAAGATTATGTAAAAGAAAAGAAAACATTGCACATGTGTGCTTGAAAGAATTGTCCAAGTTCAAGGTATAACAATATTCAAGTCTTTAAGTCTCTTTAAATTGTGCTTCTTGTCCGAAAGAGTGAGTTCCAAAAATTATTGTAAGCTAGAACATCTTACTTGCGGTGGGCACCGAGCTTTTAAAGTAACCTGTCTTTTTTTTTCTACAGGTTCCAACTTCAATGAGGACGACGTGCTGCTCTGAAAATCAGGAAGTCGAAGGGGAGAACAACGTGTCGTTGAACCGGTAAGCTTCCCTGGTTACTGAATGACAACCCTTTAAGTTCCAGAAGGCTAAGCAAATTCTGGAAGGTGGTGGGCATTAGATACCCATGCCACACCCAAGATGGCTGCACGTAATAGACGCATGCGTTACGTCCCGCTGTAATGCCTTTGTTCATAATGCTGCTTTGAGGCGCACGGAGAAGAAGCCTGAATTTAGAAAGCTTTCCTTTCTTGCAAGTTTATTGCTGCACTCGTATTCTTTGTCTATTTTCAGCGTGGCAGTGAGTCTCCATTACATGTCAGACGAACTGTTCACATGTAGAATACAATCAAAACATACAATGAATATACAGAACAACCTTCAACGTGAAACTCACCCTAGTACATATTTAAACACACAATCATCAGCAGTGCTGGTTGCACGGGACAGGGGTGGTTTTTTCTTACTGGGTAATAAGGCCTTCCTGGGTCTACATTGGCCCTACAATAGCAATAACGAACAGGCCTCTATGGGCCTGCATTGGGGTCATGACAGTTAGTCTACTATCAGATCATGGAAATTTCTGGAGATGGTTTAATTGAACCCTTGACCCTTCTCATTCTTATATGAGCTTGGTCCTATTTTTCAGGGCCCCGGCCCCCTGACTCACCTGACAAGCAGCTAGAACATATCACATACCTTTGGTTGTGATGTTCACAGGGGTCACCAATTATACCTTTTCCAATCAAAGTTTACATGAAACCTCTGTTTCTTCTGGTACATGAATGTGACCTCAACTTGAATTAGTGAGTCTGCAGCCCTGACTCCATAATATACAGCACTGAATTGCAAAGTGATGGCTAAAAAAAAAGAAAACTATTTTTCTTGCCCCATCCCTCATTAAGATAATAATCAACCGAGATTATTCATTAAGAAGAATATTCTACCTGATCACATACACAACCGAAAAAAGATTATGGGGACAATATTCACACCCAGGCTGAATTACATAATTGTGCACCTTAAACTACCATAATATATTGGAAAACGTAAAAATGCCCAAAATGTAGATGCTTGTTCACTTGCAAGTGTCTGACCCTGAGGAAGGAGACCAACTTTTAGATGTACTTAATAACTAAAACTAGCTTTATAGTCAATGACAGAGTTAGATTTGAAGATAAACTCCTGGGACATAGATGTGTGGTAGATATTAATCCTGAATGGCTAAAATCTGAAATCACATAATACAATCCAGTTATCACCGCTCAATATACTAATTGCGAAGGCGCAGTCAAGTTTTAGTTATCAAACAAAGGGAGTCTAGATTAATAGCTATATGATCTACACTCTGGAATCTCCGACCTCCCACCAGAGATGTACTGAAGGAAAGTACAGGCAGTTTGGAAAACTACTAAAAAGCTTCTCATTTTGGTTAGTCCTGTACACTACATATTACCACCAAGATTTAACATTCATAATACATTCATCTATTCATTTCATGGGAACAAGATGCTGAGTAAATAGAACACCTTCTTTAGCTGCCAGAATCCACCATACACTCACAAGTGATGCTTATGGTTGGATTTATCATTTAACTTAGAAAGACAACAAATGGGGCAAATAAAGAAAGGTGGCCAATGTTTGAATGCTAATTACCTGGTATGAGTATTAATACATCATACTTCTTTAAAACATAAAGGTACAAGGCATTAAAGGAAATTACCTACACATATAGAATGTATGGAGGGCCAATGTTCAGTCATTTACCCAGTTTTTTTGTTATTTAAAATCTGTTTGCAATGTGGACAATTTTGGACACTGAAAGTTGACCTCCTGACTCTCCAACATTTCCAATATTTGTCTTACCTTGTTTTATCTGCAAAATGCACTGCATCAAATATCTCTTGGTATTCAGATTGCCATTGTTCACATTTTCCAGCACCATGTTCAGTCGAAATAAATTCCACAGCCTGCAGAGATACATACAGTAATATGAAAAGAACGGCATGCCTAATCGCCTCTTCATATTAATTAAAATATACAAGATGCAGTAATGGTGCAGCTTCCTCACTATTTCACCACATTAGTAATCCATCTCCCAAACATATGATCTGTTCAGATCATAGCCTGTCTTCTGCTTCTGACATACCTTTTCTCACCTGAAGCTCTGCTATCCCCTCACTGCCCTTCCATGCTGTAAGCCATGCAGCAGCTCACCTATCACTTTTGAGTTTCCTGCCATGTCAGCAGGGAACGTTCACTTTATTCGATGATATATCATCTTGAAAACAAAAAAAAAACAAATGCCCTTGGCGCACTGGGAGTTTTCTTGCTGTATGTGGAGGATGCTTCTTCATATTCCTATCAGGGACCACTATGCCATTCATGATGGCTGCAGATAGAGTGAGTATTCATTTTGGTTAGCTAGATCCTTTTGGAGAATGGGCCACCAGGATGAGGAGTTGAACCTCATGGCCAGCTGAGGCTTATCAGCCAGAAACCAAGAGGTGACCCACCTACGCATGGGGTAAGGGAATTACTATGCCTGGGCGTACTCCGCAGAGAAGTGACAAAAAAACTCTGCCGCGCTACGAGGTGTTCCATAGGTGTCGGAGTGTGTTACATTGTTCGTGCTGATTTTTAGCACCTGGTGTTTGTTTTTTGCTGTAAAATCAGTGCCAATGGTACCACACACAGTGCAAGGGGGCACTGCTTCTCTCTTCTGCTCGAGTAGATGTTTTACTTGAGTGGCAGCTTCCTCATCGTGAACAGAAGGTTTCTCAACGCGAGCGATAGCGACCATATGCGACCGCTTGCGTTGAGAAATCTCCCTTGGAGGTGGTATTGAGTAAGATTTTCCTCGCTTGCGCTCACCAATTTAATGTTGGCGAGCGCAAGCGACGAAAAAACTCTGCACTGCTATGCAGAGCACAGTTTTTGGTAACTCCACGCGCTTTGCAGAGTGGGAAAAACTCTGAAAACTCAGTAAGCGGAGTCAAATTTCACACCCAGGACTAGCAATTACAATGTAGGGGAAGAGCAATTACTAGTTTTTAGCCGATTCCCTTCTCCCAGCTACTTCTAAATGACCCCCTTAGTCATTTCTTCATCAGTGAATATGGGAGTGTATGGCATGGTGCATAATGCAAAATGGATTGCATTAAGGAACTTGTTGAAAGTTACTGGTTGTGTTAAACTGTTTTATGCGACACACAATGCTGTTTGATTTGCTTAACATAGCTCTGTTGGGTATCTCAGATTGTGCTCAAGATGTTTGTTCCAATGGAATGTTCTCCTAGGGAGGTTCATTCTTTAACCTTGTGTTACTCTCCTTGTGATGACTAGGGTATGATAATCCACTCATGCTGTGAGGACTCATTAGCACTGTGGGGACCTGAACACAAGTCCCCACAATGATAAAAATGTGTGTGTGTAGCGTGTGTATTTCACATGAAGACGGTGTAGTCTCATTATCCTTTAATGTGTTGTTCACCAGTTTCTGTGTGATGGTTATCCTAGCTGGTTTCTTAGTAAGGTGGGGTCTTGCAAACTCCACCGAAACCATGCCTACTATGTTAATGGGTTCCATGTCAAAATGGATGCTTAATGTGAACATGTGGATCAAGCTGTAATATTTTGCGTCATGTTAGTTTAGCCTGACAGCAGGATTAATGTTCATTTTGTATATATGAGATAAAATCAGAGGTCACATGGGATAAATACCCAAGGACTTGATGATTGATTAGGAGAGGTTTTGTGTCAGAATTATTGCCAGAGGTCACGCCAGATTGCCAAGCCCCCTACTCTCAGATAAAAAGTTGATTCCAGAAGCCATGCAGAAGGCATCCTTCACCTAGAACACATATGCTGCTTTTGCGACAGAGCTCCGAAAAGGATTAGCTTCACCCAGGTATTTAAATGTATGTTGTGTAATTTATCAGCTCACATGGCATGTTTTGCTATTTATTTAGTCAAGGATTAGCTTAGCATTGTGTGTTAGGATGTCAGAGACTCCCTAACAATACTAGAAATGTTTATTTTGTTTTCACTGACCATCACATGCTTAACTACTTTTATTTTTACATTCTGTGTTATTACTGGACACATTTTATGCACTAGACTGAGGATTCAAAAATATACAATTTAAACAAAGTGTCCCTGCTTCTTAGAGCTATTTTTGAGTGTGCTATTCATAAATAAATAAGTATTTAGAATTGCCACTGTGTCCCTGAACTCATATAGAGGGACTGATAGTAACCTGAAAACACTGTCTGTGCAGGACTGCTCAGAGGGTTTGTGCTAGGGCTGCGGTCCATTGGGTTTCTAATTCAATGTCGATGCATTGAGCTAAGTCAGTGCTCATAGGGCTAGATATTCGGCCCCTGCGGCTCTTGGGACCACCCCCCCATGTTTTCGTACATTACTAATGGCTTCTGATTTTATGGCCTGATTAGTGTGAAACATCAGAAAGTGTTAGTGGTGATGGAAGGGAGCAGGTAGGGTTGATGAGGGAGTGGGAGGTTATTTTTGCAGTTAAAGCATTTTGAATGTTAGAGTGTTGGGACAACAATTAAGTGCATTATTATTGGTCAGTAAGGTGATGAGATAGTGGGCACGTTGTCATGGTGTTTGTATCTCAAAGAGAGACTATGGACGTTTTGCATGGGTAATAGTGTCTTACAGTGTACCGTCAATCCATGTTTTCCCAGAGACAGATGTGTTCAACTATCATTCTGTTCTCGTCTAATGCTATGTCATTTCCTGCTCCATACTTGATGTGACACCTGTATGTTCCTTATTCTATTGTGGATAGGGGAGTGTGTGCGGTTTCATGTCCCGGTTCGGTTTTTAATACTTACCATGTTGGTGTCCCCAGCTAAGGGGAGAAATTATGAGATTTTGTGTGTGTAATGCATGGGTACGTTTATGGCCAATGTGTGAATGTGTTTGTGGTGGTCCCCTGCTGAGATATAGGGCATTTGTGTTTGAAGCTTTCCACACATATGACTTTTCTCCCCCTGCCTGTAGGTATTTAACTTCTCAGGATGAAGCGGTATGAAGTGTCAATCACTGACGCCTGCGTGAACTCATAGATTGCGTTTTTATATGTTTATTTACTAGCAGTAAAATTTATACAGAGATGTTTTGCATGATAACAATATTGGTACATAAATAAAACATGGTGGTTGAAGGTCCAGGCCATTGGAAATTTTGAGAATTAGTTATGCCATTTATGGGACTCTATTTTTCAAAGACACAGTACTAGGTTTCCTAAAGGTATTTATATCTAACTAAAGGGATAATTATCTAGCTAATGGAATTCACAATATGGCTGGGTGGAAATGCGTACTTTTTCCTCATTAAACTGTGCAAAAGTCCCTGAAGATTTTGTGAAAGTATGTTTTTGTAGCGAAATGTCATTTGCCAGTTGCTTACATCACAGTTTTTTTTTTTACCTATGTGTGTTAAACCTCTTGCTAGATACCGGTAGGAGAGTGACTCAAGAAGAAAATGTGTCACAGCAAGACATTTTCTATCAAACCAGTCCCTGACTGGTATTTCACGAGACTTTTTAACACGACATGCGATCTCGGATAAAATGAATTAAGCAAAATGGTGTAATGCATAATTTGAAGAAATGTAAAGAATTTGGCATAAGGGGAAATTCTCAAAAGTTTATGAACTTTGCAGTTAAAGGCCAGTGCGCAGCATGTAGCAAGAGAGATCTCTTGGTACCTCAAATAGGCTCTCCAATGGAACATATATTTTATCTTTATATATTAACAGATGGCTTGCAACTTCTTCTATGAATGAATGTGCACACATGCTTTACAAACACTGAATCCTCTCTGGACGTTGGTGGCTCCTACAACATTTCCTATTGCTGAAAAGCAATGCTATTCCAATATTCAGAAAAGATAGACTTCAGTACGTTTATTGGCTTCTCATAATATATTTCACCCATCTGAGTGTTGATCATTCAATAATTTCAGTAATGCATGAAAGGATGATGCAGTGCTTATATGAAGTAGCATCTCAATCAGACATGTGCAGGAGCAAAAAGTGGACTTGCAGTACAGCAGGATGTATTTAGAGTTGATATATAGTGTAGATTTATTTGTGTGAAACTATATTCCAAGACAATAGCCAAAAGCCTGTGTCGTTATTTAATTGAGCTTAGAATGCGGATGGATAGGCACAGTGGAAATTATACGGTTCAGCGGTGGAGAGTTGACGTGTAGTAGGGGTTATTTTTGATGATGTTGAGGGTGGTGGAGTTTCTGTTATGTTGGAGGTTGGGAGTATGTCACCGGGGACAAGGATTTTGTGGGCACTGGGCCAAACATATTTTGGGGGTCCCTGTTTCAAACAACTTGGAATTTCTGATTCATTTTCAACAATTTTTTGGTCATTGAATTATAAATAAAAATGTCGAAAACAATTAAATAAAGAAAACAAATAATAGGCAATTGCCTATATAAAATGTGCATGGTCTCACTCATAGTCTGTATTACCCCTCCTTTTCTTGATCTATCTATAGCACAGCATGAGACACCATGAGGCATCCCACTAAGAGGCTATATTGTATTTGGCAACAATCTATAGCCAAAAAAGTAGGATTTTCCAGATTTCAAATATTCTAATTTGCATAACAATTACATCACAAGACCTTTAACATGATGATGACATCACAGGAAATGATAATATGTCACTTGAATGGTGTGATCTTTGGTTCTGAGAACATTACTAAGAGGTGTGAGGGCTAGGCTAAACTCATAGAGATTTTTAAGTATGCGCAACAGAAATATGTAGGAGATGAGGACTACAAGCCCAATCTAGTCTTGCTCAATATTTGCTACCTACTGTTTTTTTACCAGCCTTACAGTGCCTTTTTCCAGCACTAATTTTACTCGATTCATGTGGGCCATTGAGTGCACCCTTCCAGTCTTTTCATTACTGTCGCATTCTACATGGTCTGCAACTTCACCCTTCTTCACATAAGTACAGTACCTCTATTGTCACATGCTTGTGCAAATAAGAGGAAACAAAAAGAAGAGAAAGAAGTAAACAGAGAAAGGGGTAGAAAGAAGAAAGGAGTTAAAGAGGAGGGAGGGTGAAAAAGGGAATATATGGAGACCAGAGGAAAAAGAGAGAGAAGGGATGGTAGCAAACAAAGGAGGGAAAGGAAGGAAGAGTAAAGAATCAAAGGTGATCACAGAAAATCATCAGACGGGAAGGAAAGAGTGAGAAGAGAGGGAAAGGAAAAGAAGACAGAAACAATGAGAGGGAACATTATTGTTAGAATATGATAGTAGAAAAAAGGAGGTGTGAGAAGGATAAGAACTGGGAGAAAGATGAGCGAGTAGAAGAGAGGAACCTCAGATAGCAAAAGAAAGGATTAAGAATGAAGAACAAAGGTAAAAAAAACATTGGTTGGAGGATGTATAAACTGAAATTAAGGGACGGTTAAGTGACTGGGAGAATGGAAGCTTAAGGAGCAGAAGTGGAAAGAGAGGCGAGAGAAGATGAGAGAGTGGAGTGAGAAAATGGGGAGGGAAGCAAGGTTGGTTGGGTGGGGGGTTAAAAATCATAATGTGACTGGTGTATGCACTGGCTGTATTTTCTTCCTTTCTGGCAAATTACTGTTTATAACAATAAGGCACATAATTAAAGTGTTAACCAACATGCTAGGTATAAACAATGATTCATGGCAGGAAAGAGAGCTGCCCTCTTTTCAACACACTGTCATTGATTTTCCTGCTCTCCCTAATCCATCACATTGTCCTTGCAGAAAGGCCAGGCCAGTGTGCAGTGTTGGCTTCAGTACAACACTTCTGAGCTGGTTTCATCACCTCTTCCTCTCACTTAGTGAGATTGTCAAAGGCGAGTTGATCTCCAGCGACTCAAGCACCCCTGGTATCATCTGCAGAACTTGCTCCTGCTGTAGAAAGAATAGGGGTGGACAAGTGAAGAGTGTACCTGCTTCTGACAGTGATCTGAATGGGCTGGGCATGCATACTTAGCAGACACTTAGCGAAGCCCATTTAGAACCTGACTGAACCTGATTGACTCTTGCTCGACTGTGCAAGTGTTAACAAGGCAGAGGCTGTCTCACAAAAATAACACATGAAAATAAGAAAGAAGTAACGTTTAAATCTGGCCTACAGACAACCTTGGGTGTTTGGCTAGAACTCACGTTATTACACAGCATACACCCACACAACACACAGTATACACATACACACCGAAATATGTGTCCCAGAGCCAGGAAGTGATGGAAAGAGCTGAGCGTAAGCCTAGCGAGGCACATCCAACACAGCTCTGAGTCCTTGTTGTCTGAGCTCTTGTGGCAGTCAGGCAGGGCAGCACTGGGCTCTCAGTGGTGGCTAGTTCCTCTTCTTCTTAAGCCCAGCTTCGACATCTGTACCAGGAGGTGAGTGCATCTCAACGCAACGCCGCACATGCTGGTGAGCAAAGGAAAAAGCTGTGTGCAACACGAGCTAAGTGCATTCAAGCACGCTCAGATTCATTTGAGTGTCTCAACTCCTGTCTCAGCTCTGTCTAGGCTCTAGACCTTAGCACTGCCATAGTGACAGACTAATGGCTAAGCACAGCAGTCTTTGCCTGCTGTGGGACACTTGTTACGTTGTGGGTCTGGGTAAGTGTGAGGCCCTGTAACGGTGCTTTGCCCCCATTGGAGGACTGCTCTGTAAACACAGGCGAAAGCTCTCTAGGGTGTTAGTTTTGAAGTGGACCTTTGCTATCATTACAGTCTTGGTGGCTCCGAGTTTAAGGATGGAGGTGGTAGCCTGACCATCAAAATGTAACAAAACAGCACCTCTGGAGACGGCAGCGCGCGCGATTTAAGACGGCCGCCGCATCTTGAGCTCCGCTTCCTCACCTGCTTTAACGACGATCCTGTCGACGAAGGGGGCTTCTTCCTGACTTCATTTTTGTTCCAGCTGCGCCTGAAGTAAAGCGGACGCGCTGGGCTGAATTTCAGAGGTCTGTCACTTCTGTGAGAAGAGCGGTAGGCATTTGTTTTTTTACCTCACAGAGGGCTCCTGCTCTGCAGCATTCTCTGGCAGTTTTTCCTCAGAGAGGAGGCGGGCTTAGCTTTTGGGCACCTCCTCTCCTCAGAAACCTTCCTCTCTTAAAGGGATTTTTCACTGCCATTGCCTAATACAGCCTGTGCCTCTGTTGGAATATTAAAGGGGCTGCTCTTTTTCTGCTGTTCAAGGAACTTTATTAATACAGTTTGTCTTAGCCCCTCTGGACTTCTCTCATTACCAATTTTGATATCTTTTTTTCTCTCAAATATACCTTGCAATTTTGCAGATTTTGTTTTTTAGTGCTGCAATTTATTTGTTTTTCTATTTGCATATCTCTGTTACCAATATGGAATCTAAAATGCTGGCAAATAAACGCAAACAAACTGTGTCACCACCTCCTGCCAAAGCCAAAGCTCTTGAATCTCAAGATGAACCATTGATAAGAATCTTGCAGGAAATTCAGGCAATTCACATTAATACAGACACAATTTCTTCAGATATTAAAAATATTCAAAGAGATGTGACTTCCTTGGCGAGGAGAGTTACTGACAATGAGATCAAAATTCGTGATAATGCTGCGGGTATCACAGCTATGTCTCCACTCACTCCTCAGGTTGCTTATCTCCAACGTTCACTACTTGACTTGGAAAATAGAAATAGACAATACAACCTTCGCATGTTTAATGTTCCTGAGGGAGTTGAGGGACAGAGTTGTCGCCTATTTTTGGAAAATCTCCTCCCTAAACTGTTGAATATCAAATTCCCAGAGCGTTTTGAAGTTGATAAAGCTCATAGAATTCCTTCAATTCGTAAACCTCAGCAAGTTAAACCAAGACAAATCATTTTTAAAGTTCTGAGGCACCATCACCTTCTTCTTATCCGAAAGGCGGTCCGAGAAATACCGTCTCTTCTAATTGAGGGAAACAACGTCTTCATTCACCAGGACTTTGCAAAAGAAACAGTTCAGACGCGACGACAATTCTCAGAACTGAGGCCTCGTTTGCGAGAGGCTGGCTACAAATATGGCCTTTTTGACCCCACTGTTATGCGAATTTGGAAAAATGATATCTCCAAGTCTTTCTCAGTTCCTGCAGACCTAATCAAATTTCTGGATCAGCATAATCCTATTCTCATGGATTCTCAGCTTTCTGGTTCTGCGGGCTAATATTATATCCCCCTTACTGCAGATTGTTAATTTTCTCTTGCAGGTGTTAATGATGGTGGATTTCTTGCTTCGCACCTCCGTCTCCAATGTCATATTGGTATGAGGTCTTGTGGATTGACCTCGCTTTATGTTGTTCGTCTTGTTTTGTTCTTTTTATATGGGCTTCTATCTTTCTCCTATTCTCTCCTGTTACTTTTAATACAATATGTCTAGGCCACAAAAAATAGTTGTTGCCTCACTAAATGTGAAGGGTCTGAGGCATCCAGTTAAGCGCTGAAATTTTTTAGAATATCTCCATAAATCTAATGTAGACATATGTTTTTTACATGAAACACATGTTAATAACAAAATATTGCATACTATGTCTAGGGGTTGGGTGGGGCTTATAGTTTCATCTCCTGCTGCAAAACGTAAAAATGGGGTAGCTATCTTTTTTCACGCAGAACTCATGCACAGCTTTTGTCACATCATCACAACGCCGATGGTAGATTTGTTTATGCTCAAATTCAAATCGATAAATTAATATTAAATTTGGTTAATATTTATGCTCCGACTTCTGATGACCCGGTCTTTTGGTCTTTTATCTCCACTGAGGTACTCAAGATTGGCAATACTTCCCTTATAATGGGGGGTGACTTCAATCTTATCAGAGACCCTTTGCTGGACCGATCTTCTGATTTCAGGTTCTGACCTAGCAAAGCGTTCTTTGCTTTGAAATCTTTCCTTTCTGTCCCAAACTAGTCGACATTTGGAGATTAGAACACCCTACTGACAAAGATTTTACTTTTTTCTCTACCCCTCACTCTTCTTTCTCTAGAATTGACTATTTATTGTCCTCACGTAACATATGTCACATGATCAGTGAGTCAACTATACATCCTATTACAGTTTCAGACCATGCACTAATTTCTTTTTCTTTGTGTATTTCCAACTCCCAAAATTTAAATAGAAGATGGAGAATGAATTCAGAAGTAATTCTTAACTCAACTAACTCAAAGAAAATGTCTTCAGCTATTGCTGATTATTTTTTGAATAACAATACAGGTGACACGTCCAAAATCATACACTGGGATGCTTTTAAAGCTTACATCCGTGGAGCTTCAATCTCTATTATGTCTCACGAAAATAAATCTTTTTACTCCCAACTCACTAAATTAGAGAAACAGATTGAATCAGTAGAACGCCTTTTTATTACATCTAGAGATCCACAATATAAATCCCAACTTCAAAAATACCGTAACGAATACAACTGTATGCTTAGTAAAAGAGCAGGCTTCCTCATTTCCAAAGAGAAATCCAATTTTCATTTTAATTCCAACAAATCTGGACGCTTGCTTGCGAATTACCTACGCCTTAAAAGAGACAGAATTCAAATTCCTGCTATCAAAACGAATAGTGGTTCATTAGTAACAGATGTTCAGGATATACTGAAAGAGTTCCTCTCTTTTTAGTCTTCTTTATATCATGAACCTCTTGCTCCTCCAAATAAGGTTATTACTGATTTTCTTCACTCCTGTCGTTTACCTCAGATTTCTGATATTGATAGATTGTCCTTGGAATGTCCTATAGACATTAAGGAGGTTTTAGCAGCAATCAATGCTTTAACCTCCAAAAAAAACTCCTGGTCCAGATGGAATTCCGGCTGAATTCTATAAACACTATCAAGACCAGTTGTCCCCGTTTTTACAGTCCCTATTAATGGACTTTCAAAGAACCTCCAAAATGGGAGGATCTTTCAATGAAGCCACTATAATTGTTCTCCCCAAACCTAATAAAGACCATACCCTAGTTTCGAATTATCGCCCCATTTCTTTAATTAATCAAGACTGTAAAATATATGCAAAAATGTTGGCAAATAGATTATCACCCCTATTATCCAATATTATGCAATCTGATCAAACTGGCTTTATGAAAGGTAGATTATCCGCTCATAACACCCGTTTGCTCTGTCATGCATTGTCTCTTGCCAGAGATTCTAATCAACCAATAGGTGTAATGGCCCTTGATGCTGAAAAGGCGTTTGATAAGGTTAATTGGCAATTTCTATTTCAAACTTTAGAAATGTTTTGTTTTGGTCCTATTTTCATAAGTATGGTCAAGGCATTATATTCAGATCCCGTGGCCTCTATTTTTGTTAATGGTGTTAACTCTGCTTCATTTCGGTTGTCTAGAGGCACTCATCAGGGGTGCCCTCTTTCCCCTTTACTTTTCCTTATTGCAATAGAACCCCTTTTATGTTCCCTTCGTAACAGTGCTTCTTATACAGGTATTGTTTTGGAAGATACTACCATTAAACTCTCTGCATATGCTGACGATGTGTTACTATATATTACTGATCCCGTTACATCTATTCCTATTATTCTAGATATCATTTACAAATATGCTGAGGTTTCTGGCTACTCCTTGAACACTAATAAGACTGAATTTTTTCCATTAAATGCTTTTTGTAATTCTACAATGTTGTCAAATGTTGATATAGTTTGGTCTCCAAAGAAACTTAAATACCTGGGAATAACATTTACTGATTCGGTCAAAAGTACAGTTGACATCAACTGTTCTACAATCTTATCCAACACCAAAGAGAAACTGGATAGATGGTCTACTCTTCACCTAAATTGGTTGGGTCGCACTGAGGCACTCAAAATGTCTATCACCCCACAAATGTTATCCCTATTATCTATGTTACCCTTTTCTTTCCCGTCCAGTTTTTATGCTAAATTATATAAATTATTTAATACATTTATCTGGAATAACAAACCTGCACGTATCAGTCTCCACACTTTACAATTATCTAAACGCGAAGGTGGAATGGGTTCTTCCAGATTTAAAAAAATATCATTTTGCATTTCTCATAGCACAAAGCTCCCTATGGTTTCAGAATTTTTCCTCTTCTCAAGCACCTAATTGGCTTATCCTAGAGAAAAACATTCTAGCCCCATACCCATTACCTGCAGTTCTTACCATGGCAAACAGCTCATTTGGTAAACTCTCCCCCATTATTGCAAATTCTAAACTTGCCCTTTTGGCATTTGATAATAGCTTTTCTACTTCTTTGACCTCTACTAAAAAAGTTTCTCTTTGGTTCAACCCTAAACTTCAATACCATAAGCATATCTCTTTCTGGAATCTCTGGATTACTGCTGGTATTTTCTTTGTTGCTGATATTTGTCAACATGATATGTTCTACGCATTCGATGTCATTCAAGTTAAATATAATATGCCTGCCTCGGAATTATCTAAATATACATTACTGTGTAATACTGTTCTTAATGCTTACCCACAAATTCTCTCTACATCCCAGTCCGCTGACAGGGAGCTTTGTATTTCTGTTTTCAGTCGCTCAGGTCATGTTGCTTCGAAAGCATACAAAAAACTTACCACTCTTACTCTTCCCTTTGCACATCTTAACCAAAAATGGTCATCACACATCAATATACAATCCATTGACACATCCTGGAAGGATGTTTGGTCATCCAACACTGCTAATCATCTCCCAGCTACCCTCATACAAACTAATGTTTACCTCCTTTATCAATGTTTTTGGTCTCCAGACAAATTATACAGAGCTAAACTTTTAGAATCCCCATTATGCTGGCATTGCCATTCTGCAACAGGTGACTTACAACATGTATTTTTCAACTGTCCTATCATACACAAATTCCAATCAGATGTATGGAAGATTATATGTCGGATTCTTAAGATCCAAAACGCTTTATCTTTTCATATCTTAATTCTTAAATCCTCTCTTGTTAAAACTAGGCTATCTCCTGTGAATTGCAAATTGTTTGATTTTCTTATTTCAACTGCAATCAAATCTATTACTTGTAATTGGAAAGATGCCATAGCACTTTCAGTTGATGCATGGTGGGAATGGATTATTTTTCTCAGACGTGGGCAATGCTCCTTTCCTCATTCTCCTATTGATTCCTCTCCTTCCAGGTCTAGTATGTGGTCTAGTCTTGATTCCTATGTTGATGCATGTTCCATAATTTAAATTTATTACCTATATTCTCTTTCTCTTTAACTATTGTCATATTGTTCAATATAGCCCTTTTTAATTTTGTATTATTATTTTATGGTATTAGGTAATCATCAATGTTCTATAGGTATTGTTTGAGTTATTATGATGTTTGTTTCACTTATAATGTTATGTTCTTATATATCCTAGTGTTCGGTACTGTTTTTTGTATTGTTTTATCCTCTTTGAAAATGACTTCAATAAAACTTTTTGAACAGTAAAACAGAGCACCTCTTTGCATTGGGAATATTTGTTTCCATATACTCCAAACTCAATATCTTCCTCCATAGTTCAACACACAGAAGCTGCTATGGCACTTATCGATATTCAAATAATTTTGGCCTCTTGGTATTATTAGTGTCCTTGTTCAGTAGAAATGTGGGTGTCAAGAGTTTGAAGCCATGCAACAGCTTGTTGCTTGTTACTGTTTCGTCCAGACACCTCTGATAGAGCAATAGCCTGTTCCTTTGAGAAAAAGGGTAGGAATGTGGTTAATGGGCTCTAAATAACAGTTGTTACAGGCAAATGCTTGAGTTATGTGCTCAGAGTCTGTTCTCTGAGCTCCAACCAATATCTTCCTGCAATGTAGGAACCATTAATATCGGAATGGGAAGACTGCACAGCTATCTGAAATTCAGATTGCACTGGCAACTTTAACAAACAAAGCACTTGATCACTCATTCATTTACTCACCCATCCCTTGTATCTGCCGCTCAATCACTTGCTCACGCACAACTTTCATACACTCACAGTATTCTCGCAGTTGCTTACTTGTACGCTCATATGTTTACTCAGTAAATATTCTCATTTACAGCATGCACTTACAATGGTGTTTCAAATGTGCAAAGTATTGCTACAACGTCTTTGGACCTCATAACGAAATTTGCATGTTTGCACAGGGGTCAGAATAAGGGCTCTGGTCACAAGTAACGGGAATCTGCCTGTGATCCCACCCATCTCTGTGATAGCCTACATTTGAAGGCGGCAGGGGCGATATTAGTATATGGCCACATGTGGTTCCTTTGACTGGAACCACACACTGATAATCATCTCTATTAGCTGGGACCTTGTACACGTCTGAGCACCACAAGTGCGGTGCATGTTTCCTCGCATGTGAAGATTGGAAACAGAACCAGTGAATTGTTTTCGGATGGACTACCAGTACAACAGTTCTCCATCTTTCCTTTGTCCTGAAGAGGCTGAAATTCTCAGGCCGAAGTGCATCGACACTCATACTGGAGGAGTCTACACTAATCTAACATAAGCTGGTTAAGGACCATTGGCGCACACATTTGAGAACCAGGGGGGGAACACTTTTCCTCATATGTGCGCTGCATATAGACTATCTCCATTAGGCACTGTGAGAAAACTAAGTCTGGGTGGTGAACTCCGCTTGTGGAGTTTGCGGAGATTTCCGCACTCCACATTACACGGAGCTCGCGGAGTTCTGAAAAACTCCACTCCACATAGCGGAGGGGAGTTTTTTTCCGCACTCGCGGTCGCCAATGTCATGTTGGCGAGCGTGAACGAGGAAAATCCACGTACCGGCGAGTTTTTTCCTCGTTTACGATCGTCAGCATCAAGTTGGCGAGCGCGAGCGTACCAAATCAACCTCCCGGCGAGATTTCTCAACGCAGGCAGTCAGATTTCTCATTGCGAGTGGTCGTGTGTGCTCGCGACCGCTCGTGTAGAGAAACTGTCTGTTTGCGTTGAGAAAGCTGCAGCTCGAGTAAAAATCTACTCGAGCGGCAGAAAGGAAGCAGCGCCCGCTTGCGCTGGGCATGGTGCCGTTCGCGATGACTGCACAGTGCAGACAAGCACCTGGCATAGAAAATCACTGCAAACAGCATTTATCCAACACACTCCACTGCTTGTGAGCTCCGCGTAGCACGGCAGAGTTTTTTTTGCACTTCGCAGAATTCCGCGTAGCAGAACTCCATGAACTGCGCCCAGGCTTAGAGAAAACTCAATGGCACAGCCACCTTTGATAAACTAATAGGAAGACTGAGGGTAGTGAAATAATAATTTTGTGACACATGTTTTATGTATGTCTAAAGCAGTTGTGTTAAATTGTTTGTATATGTAACTTTGTGGATTGTCATATGTAACTTCGTTTATTGTCATGTGTATATAGTTGTTGTGTTTTGACATCAGGTAGAACTTACACATTAATTATATGGGGGGGTGTCGAATATAACCCTTATTGATGTATTCTAAATATATTTGCTGTAATCATGTCAAAGCACCAATGATTAATTAGGGTAATCATTTTGCAAATTTGTTTACATGAATCCATCCCTGTAGTACACCTTTTTTTGTTCATGTTGTATTTAGCCCTTGTGATGCAGGGTTATTGGGGCTTACCCCTATATGTACTGTGAGCCTGATCACAAGTTGGACAGAATTTTCTGACCCCTCGGTGAACCCCGCCTTGCACAGGGACTGGAATTCCAGGTTGGGTGGTATTTACTCACCACATCCGGTAATTACTAAGTGCCTTAAATATCTCTTACTTCATCAAATGTAAGTAAGTCAAAACTGCCAGAATTTAACAGCAGAAACGTGTTTTACTGTACCATATGAAACTTGGTGTGATAAACACCAAAACTTGAATGCTAACCTCCAAGTACTTGTGATGAGTGTTATTTATTGCACTCGATAAATACTGCACCCCAGGGTATCATTATTTATCAGGCACAATAAATGGCACCTTCATTTGGACAAACGCAGAACCTGGGCTATGAATTTTCTGATAATTAGGACACATTCATAGATTTCCCCTGATAAATTCTAGCAAGACGAACGTGCTGAAATTTAGCCCGGGGAAATTATGCCAAAAAAGATAAAATGTGTAATTTTCTGTGTTAAAACTGATTCTGCATTATATATCCAATTTTCCTTGTAAAACTCATAATAGGATATATTTTACCAGTCCTGGTAAGTACCTCACCCTGTAGTAATTGTATTTATCAAGTGTGGTAAATACCCCACCGTATTACGACAAACTCATAATGAGACCCTGTAGTGATGCAGTCCGTAGCCAAGATGTAGTTTTATGTAGATTTATTGAGTTCAGTTACAGGTAGTTGAGTTGTAGAGATGCAGCTCCACCAGGAGGCTGCTCAGCCCACACTCCAACTGACACACTCAAGCATGCCGGCACCCAAACATTCCATTCACGACTCTCACACCAACATTCCATGCATCTCATTCACACTGGCTGAGCAGCTAGGGAGAAAGTTACAGAAAGAAACCAGATAAATATAATACAATTTACAACATACCTTCCCTTCTTCCACAAAACAAAAATAGAAACCGCAAAGAAGAAAAAAATTAAAACAGGGAGAACCCCAAGAAATAGAAAAATGGAAAAGTAGAGAAAAAGCAAGAAGAAAGTGAACCCAAACATGAAAGGTCATGGCCAAGATACCAAGAAAATCAAGTGAGAGCAAGGAAGAAAATGCACCGGAGATGTAAGAGTAAATACAAGAGAATATGAAATATACAAGAGATGCACAAGAAGTACATGTAAGAAGAATAAACAAAGTAGAGGAGATGCAAAGATAAATATACATAGAATATATATTACACACCCATCATCCTCCTATAATTTTTTTAAGAAACATTAGAAACATTGGAAATGGGTGATGGACACCCAAACTGACTTTCCCCAAAATACAGGTGAATAAATGGACCAGAAACAACATGGAACATCTACACCCAACATAAACCGAAGAAAATGGAAGGGAAAGAAAGAAAAGAAGGTTGACTACTGACCATGCAGCCAAAAAGGCCTAAGGGCAGACAACCACGTGTGTGCACAGTAGTGTGCACAAACAATGATACACATGGTACTCGTACCCATTAGAACCCCTACTTAGAGGTTAGTAGCATGAACAGAGCAGCAGAACGCATGGGACTCATGCCCATTAGAACCTCTATGTGAAGGTTAGAAACTTTAGCAGAACAATAGAACTCATGGGAATAGTACCCATTAGAACCCCTGCTAAGAGGTTAGTAGCATGAACAGAACAGCAGAACACATGGGACTCATACCCATTAGAATCTCAATGTGGAGGTTAGAAACATAAACAGAACAATAGAACACATGGGACGCGTACCCATTAGAACCCCTAATTAGAGGTTAGTAGCATGAACAGAACAGCATTAGAACCCCTGTGTGGAGGTCAGAAACGTGCACAGAGAAATAGAAAACATGGGACTCGTACACATTAGAACCTCTATGTGGAGGCTAGAAACATGCACAGAAAAAATTGAACACATGGGACTCTTACCCATTAGAACCACTATGTGGAGGTTAGAAACGTGCACAGAACAGTAGAACACATGGGACTCATACCCATTAGTAATAGAAAAACATGGGACTAGTACCAATTAGAACTTTGTAGATGGGACTAAAACCCACTACAAACTGCGTAGATGGGGCTAACACCCACTACAAACTGCGTAGATGGGGCTAACACCCAGTACAACAAACAAAGTGTGAAGAAAGGTGACTTACACACATAAGAAACATGACAACATTGAGTTAAATGGGACTAAAACCCATTCCTTGCATGAAAGGGAAACACAACAAACCGACAAAGGATTTGTCACTGTGCTATACCACCAACACTAGACGTGTGACAAAAGCAGAAATGAGCAGTACTTGAGTAAAGACAAACTGTTGTAAGCCTTCCAACAAGACTTGAAAGCAAATGTTTGTAGACGTCACAGGAATTCCTTGCAATATGTTAAAAACAATTTAGTTCCACGCATGTACAAGCGTAGTTTAATTCAGTAAGAAAAACGATTGTCAAACGAAGGATAAAGGATTGTCCTAGACATATGTGCTCAACACACCGTTTCTTTGTACAAAAGAATCCCTTGACGTGAAGAGTCTACTCCATGCACATGTAGAACCACACAAAACTGAACCATTGTTCTAGCAGAGAAGCCGAACACCTGGATTATTCAACGTGCTCAGTGATATTAAAACTCCAGTACATATATGAAGGTGCACACGCAGTTGACCAGAAGTGACCAAATGCAAGCTGGGCATTGCGGGACAAAACCCAATGTTTCACTTACACCGAAATGAAGAGCAGAGCAGCAGCACAATCTCGCGGTTGGCAGAGAATACCAGACACTCCATGGCTAGTGCACAGCCACCAACCCCAAGATGGCTGCTAGCAGTCACGTCAGCACAGGGTGGCTCAAGGCGGGTGCGTGCACCAAACAGTGCAACGCAGCATGTGCCGCCGTACTGGAAGTCAAGTTCGTCATTGCTGGAAGTTAGGCGATCCTCATGGAAGCATACACGCGGACATTCCAAGAGGTGAGCCTCGCGCATGTCCCACGCAGCGCAACGGTAACTCCACAGTTCCATTATAAAAATTGCCTGACCCCACAAAATGCGAGCGTTTACTCACATGTAGATCTCCGCCGATCACAAAAACAGCCACAGTGATGCTGAAGACAAGTCGACCTGTAATGTGAAATCCAAAGAAACCGACAACTTTGCTCAATATTGCCGGGTCCAATTTTGACACATAGCGAATCTCGTTGAGACACAAAGTGCTGTCTTAAAATCAAACGTGACAACAAATCTTCCCAAGACTGCCACTGCATGTTGACTGGACATGAATTTCATAATGCTCTGTGTCTCCACCAAAAAACTCCACATCAAGGGGCTCATTACGATGGCGGAACAATCGCCACCGACGGCCCGGCGGTGGCGATCGTTCACCATCAAACTGAGATTTACCCACCGCCATATTAGGATGGTGGTGGGTATCGCGGCAGACGGAAAGTCCGTCTGCCGCTTTCCGCCAGTGGCAATCGCACCGATTGCCTGGCGGGCGGAGCAGGGCCACTAATATGGTGGCGGTGCCCAGCAGGCACCGTCCGCCATATTAGAATGTGGGTTTTAGGAGGCCTTTCCATGGCGGCGACGCCGCCATGGAAAGGCTGGCGGGGATTGGGTTTGGGGGCCCGTTGCGGGCACACCTTGTATTGGGGGGAGGTGTGGGTGCACTGGGGGGTACCCATGGTACCCCCCTGCATTTCACTGCACCATGTGGCAGGCACAGTGTACAGCCTGCCACGTAGTGCAGTGAAATGCACAACATGCTCTTTTAGACATCGCGGCGATGCTGCTGTCAGCAGCCATCGCTGCAATGTTAACGGTGCGGAATCAGACCGCAGCGGTCCCATCCTAATCGGGTAGGCGGGACCGCCGCATGCATGGCGGTCGGTTCCAAACATCGCTACGATGGCGGGCGGATCAAGTCCAATTGAAATAGAATGTAACAGAATTAATAAGTGGAAGAAGTGAGGCTCAGTTCAATGGAGCATGTCCAGGCTGGGGCTGTCCATTGACAAGGACACTAGTGTAGTGCTGAGGATCACACAAGTTGTCATGCTGAGGATCACACAAGTTGTCATAGTAGCAGAAAAACCCAATCCTTGTAGCCAATGAAGTACGCGCAGGCTGGGGCTGTCCGATGTAAAGGACACTGGTGGGCTGGCACGCCTTGTACTTCAAAGGAAGGTTATCTGAGTTGTGGAGGTTTCCTTTAGAGATTTCTCGTTTCAGTAAGTCCTTTTTAAAGCACGCGTAGTTTCGTTTCAAGAATCGTCGCCAGAAATCTGTAGTGATGAAGTCCGTAGCCAAGATGTAGTTTTATGTAGATTTTTTTAATTCAGTTACAGGTAGTTGAGTTGCAGAGATGCAGCCCCACCAGGAGCAGTCTGCCTGCTGCTCAGCCCATACTCCAACTGACACACTCAAGCATGCAGGCACCCAAACATTCCATTCAAGACTTTCACACCAACATTCCATGCATCTCATTCACACTGGTTGAGCAGCTAGGGAGAAAGTTACAGAGAGTAACCAGATAAATATAATACAGGTTACAACAGACCCTTAGGGGGTCATTACGATGGCGGAAGGACCGCCACCACCAGCCATTCGGTGGCGGGCCTTCCGCCAGCAGACCGCGATTATCCCCCCGCCACATTACGATGGCAGGGGGATCCAGACTTCGACCTTGGCGGACGCAAAGACCGTCTGCCACGGAACCGCCACAGACAATCATTCCAATTGCCTGGCGGAGCGGTCTGCATCCATAAAATGGTGATGGTGCCTAGAAGTACCGTCCGCCTAATTAGAATGCTGTCTTTAGCCAGCCTTTCTGTGGTGGGTAAACCGCCATTGAAAAGCTGGCGGGGATTGGTTTTGGGGGCCCGTTGCGGGCCCCCCTTGTATCTGGGGG
Source organism: Calotriton arnoldi (assembly GCA_963921515.1). NCBI lineage: Eukaryota > Metazoa > Chordata > Amphibia > Caudata > Salamandridae > Calotriton > Calotriton arnoldi. Next base: position 200,049 of record CAWUFW010012012.1, read on the forward strand.
TGGTGTTTGTGCACTGGGGGGTACCCATGGTATCCCCCTACATTTCACTGCACCAAGTGGCAGGCACCGCTTGTTTAAAACATGCATTTTGAACACCGCGGCAGGAGCTGCAGTCAGCAGCATCCACCGCAATGTTAAAGTGCAAAATGCGACCGCCATGGTGGCGGTCGTATCCTAATTGGGTGTGCGGAACCGCTTCATGTATTGCGGACGGTCCCGGTCACCACCACGATGGCGGACGGACTCCAGTCCGTCCGCCATCGTAATTGGCCCCTTAGTACCTCCATAATGTACTAAGGCGACAAACTCTCCACCTGTTGTTCTGCAATGAAAAGTGGCATTGAGGGGGTTCTCCTCTATAATTTAGAAATCCTAAAGTACCCAGATCCATAAAATGTTTTCTGCATGTGCATATCTAATTCATACCAGTTTGAAGTGCAGCACAACTTGTGCTGCCCACACATGTGAGTTTTGGCAATACTTTCTTTTAAACTATATGCCAACACACCTTTTTTGTTGGTATTTTGTTTTTTGTATTTAATAGTGGTTAGCACAATCTTGGGATCCACCTCCGCCACTCTGTCACTGTCCGCCATCATTTTTCTATTGCAGCTTTATTAGTCAAGCACCCCCCACGCCCTTATGTAGGATCTCCGAGGCGCTCACAGAATAAGCAACATAAAGCTTTGGCCAATGCCACCATCAGATTTAAGTATTATATATATAGGCAGCTGCATCTAAACATTTTTGTAGCAAGCTACAATTTTGAATGAGAACACTTCTTCCTTTTATAATCCAGAATTTAGCAAGAAGTACTTGATCAATTAATGAGGGTCACCTTGAAAGGCAGGGATGTGGGTGCCTGGGCCAGAGGCCAATTTGCCAAAGTCTTAAAAAGTTCTGTGGGTCCAGAAGGCTCTGAAGCATAAACGCTTACATAGAAGATTTGGGGGTAGAGAGGGTATGGGGTGCATGGCAAACCATGTATAGATTCAAACACCAATGTCAGGAACTTACACAGAAATTGTTGTTAACCCATGTGCTGCCGTTACATTTAGTATGTAAGCATGATTCACCAACATATAAATACACAAGTTTCATAATGATTGAAATATGTCACAATATAACACTTATTACTGAGGTCTTAGTCATTGCTGCTTTCTAGAATGGGTTGGCTATATGTTATAGGCAGGTGCCTGATATAAATGTTCACACATTGCTTGGAAGTACTTTTTTATGGGTTAGAGGACATGCAAGAACAAGAACTGCAAAATATCAATGGATGAGAGTAGAGGCAATCTTGAGAATGTAAATGCTCCCATCACTGAATTCCTTTTGCATAGATCTATGTCCACATGCCTAATAGCAGTGAATCTATGTCTGAAGGTTTTATACAAGCTTATGAACTTATAGTGACATTGCTGGTCTAACATGCATAGGTACAGCAACTTGAATCCTTAAATCAAGAATTCTAACTATTCATCTTTACAGGTTCTCGTTGAGACTGATGGGTAAAGACATCTTAAAATTTGTAGACTAATGTGGGATTCACGCTCACCTCATTAAATGCAGCAGAGGCACTTTGAGAGCAATCTTTGTAGTAAAGTTCAAAGAGCACACATAAGCAGTAAAAGGCTAGGCAGCCGTTGGGTTTGAGGAGATGATCTACTTCTATCATGAACTCTTTCATATTGAGCCAGTGAGTGGTAACTGAAGCAGTGATCAGATCCACAGAGCTATCTTTAAATGGTATCTTCTCTGCAGCAGAAATCCTAGAAACGTGAGAGGTTTAAATAAAGAACTTGAATATAAAAAATATATTAATTAATTATAACTCTATGGCCTCCAGAAACCCTGATATTTCTGCAGGTTCTGCTGTTTAAGTGTACAAATCTTTTTGAAACTCCTGGGCAGATTTATCATTCATTAATGCAGCGCAACACAGCAATCCACTTTCCTGGGCTGCTTGAAAAGGAAGGAATGCATCATATTTATCATTATATGTCACATTCCTATCCTTTCCTAGTGCTGGCACACTATTGTGTGCCTAGTGCCAATGCAGGCATTCTTGTGTCATGTTGCGAGGGCGCCTGCTTTGTAGTCAGGATTGTTTTTGTGCAAGAAGGGACACATTCCTGCACAAAAATAATCCAGGGAGGCATTTTCCTCTTTCTATATGAGCTACAGAATGCAGCACGCCTAGCAAGAGGAAAAAACTAGGAGAACTAAAGACATTTCTTCTTGTTGCACTTCACCTGGGGAGGTATAGCATTTTGACGCATTCCCAAGTCTACCACAAATGGTAAATCTGGGAATGTGCCAAAATCCATGGGTGGATGCGTGGGAACACCGAGCTCTACCCATGGAACACCTACCTGCCTTGCATTACTCTATATTAACCAAGCCATGCAGAGCCATGTAAGGTGACCTTGCATTGCTTGATAAATCACACTTAGGTTTTATATCACCCTTGCATCCCCTTGCATGGCGCAAGGGCAATGAAAAACCTTGTTAAATGTGGGCCAAAACCTTCACTACCTTGGTTACTAAGAAAGTCATGATCACCCAGGATTAATCATATAATAAACTGTACAGTCCAGAAATCAACATTAATTAGAGCTTCAAGCCTACATGTCCGTAGTGAACATCATTACTTCACATAACTGAGAATAATGGTTGTATTTAGTTGTAGTGAACTTTGGACAATGGACATGCATGAATTTAATTTTCATTGATAAAGGTATGAAGGTATAATGTTGGTTTATTAAGTGACCTCTACATCTAGGATGGTACTGTAAATTTTAGACTTTGGCAATAACTGTATTACAATCAATACACTTGTATCAACAATTCATTTTCATTATCCAGAAATTGTCACTTTCTTACATTTCTCTACTTAAATGATACATTGAGGTAGATACACTCCAAGTGACTAAAACATTGTCACCATGCTCCTAGAAGCATACATGGAATCACGTGGCAGATTGGGAAATTATTGATCAGGAGTTCTGATATTTACAAAGCCTCTAGGCCCATGACAGTTTGGTTGTGCTCCCTTGTATTGAGACAAAGATATGCATCTCAGACAAATTCTTCTGAGAGTAAACTGCATGTGTCAGAAGCTGCTACTATTCACTCCAGGTTAGCTTGTATGGTTTTTTACCAGCCCAAAGCTAAAAGTACCTGGAGTGGCAAAATTGTTTTGCCATTTTTCAGGTCATCGTAGATAGCACTAGCTTATTCTATACTTATAGACCATACTGCCCATATGGCTCAGCTGCTATCCTAGCTAGACATGGAAATCATTGCTTAAAAACTATCCTTGAAAAACAGATATTTGAGGTGGGCAGATTTAGAGTGTCACAGGTGATGTCTCCAACAAAATCAACACTCCACCTAAACACAGGATTTACCCAGAGTTTCTTTTTTTCTTTTACCTAATTTATGTGACACTCCAACCTTAGGAGAGTTTAGTCTTGACCTATAGGGTGCAGGGACAGAATATCGACGTCGAAATTTCGAATTGCATGAATATCGAGTCAAGAATATCGATGGTGGAAAATATTGAGGTAAGTTTATTCATTGTTTAAAATATCGATTTTTGTGTAATGTAGAAATATCAATTTTGTAAATATCGATGGCAAATATATTGTTGTAAATAATATCAACTGTTTGTATTTTTTTTGTTTTTGTTCAATTTTGGTTTTTTCAATTAATTTGGTAGTAGTTATTTTACATTTTTCAATTTAATTTTTTATGTGAAAATGTTTGTTTTAATTGTATGTTAATGTATGTTTTAGGAGCGAGATGTTGGGTTTGTAGGGGATAAGGGTGGGGAGTAATTTAATAATATGTATTTACATTTTGTTATATTTTTTAAATTGTATGTAAAAATTTAGGAGCGGGATGTTGGGTTTATAGCGGATGAGGGTGGGGAGCAGTAGCGGCCCGTGGTGGGAGTGCTGCCGGGTGGTGACACGGGGCAGGGAAGGGGCAGGGTGGGGGGTAGGACACTACGGAAAACACCCGCACTGAGGTAAGTAAACAAAAAAATAAATAAAACGAATTTCGTTGCGTGCGCTGCATCGCATTTGGCGATGCAGCGCGCGCAACGAAATTCGCTTTATTTCTTTTTTTGTTTACTTACCTCAGTGCGGCCGTATTCCGTAGTTTACTACCCCCCACCCTGCCCCTCCCCCGCCCCGCGTCACCGCCCGCCAGCAGTCCCACCACGGGCCGCTACTGGTGGGGACTAATTTAAGAATGTTGGTTAAAAATAAATTTTAATAGAAACATTATTGAAAGATATAAATAATTTAGAAAAAAAAAATGTTATTTAACATTTTCAAAAATGTTGATTTTTTGGGGGGTTCTAATATTTTGATGTAAATTGTGTAAAATATTTTATAACTATTTTTTTTATTTAAAAAATTATTAAATATGTATTTTATTGGTTTATTATTTTTAAATTCTTTTTGCATACTTTTTTTTATTGTTTTTGGTTGTTATGTATATTTAGGGGCCCATTACGATACCTGGCGTAAATAAATCCGCCAGGCATGGAAGCGGCAAAAATCCGCCCGCACACACCGCCTGAACACCGACCACGCCATTACGATTACACAAACCAAATACCGCCATCGGCGGAAAAAGCACACAAAATACCGCCCGCCAACGTCCGAGTCGGAGACAAACCGCCCGCCACGGACGGAAACACGCACGACAACACAAAACCGCCCGCCCTCACGGCCGACACACCGCACGTGAGATTACGATCGCACCGACATGAGCGCGGAAAAACCACAAATAAACCGCCCGCCAGCGCAAACAACGCCGATGAGAAACGACACGGCAGAAGCCATGGCGCCCACGAACCTGCACAGAAACCATCCGCACACAAAACCAATAGCACACAACATGGCCAACAAGTCCACACAGCAAGGCACGCACAAATAAACAAGCACAGTACATATCCCGAAAACACCCCCCCGGACAAACAAAAAATACAAAGGCCAGAACCCCAGACACAACACACCTGAAAACAACAGACCATGAGGACACACCCACATAGGTGAGTACAAAAGCAGCACTCCCACAGACCACAACCCCTTGCTACATTGCAAACCAGAGAGGAGAGGAGAGGACACAGTGACACAGCAAGGACAGCAGCACACCACAGAAACGCACACATCACAACCACCACCACCACCAAACACCACCACCACCACCACCACCACCACCACCAAACACCGGCACCACAAACCCCCTGCACATTACACAACACACACCGCACCAGCACCACAAACACCATGGCACCACAAAGGATGCCCAAGTTCACGCCCATGGAGCTGACGGTCATGGTCGACGAGATCATCAAGGTGTACCCACAAATCTATGGGAACATGGTCCAGCACACACCACTAGCCACCAGAAACAGAATGTGGAACCGGATCGTAGACCAGGTCAATGCAGTCGGGACCCTGCCCAGGAACAGAGTCGAGATTAACAAACGTTGGAATGACGTCAAGAGCCTGGTCAAGAAGAAGGAGGGCAAAAACAGAGAGCTGGCTGCCGTCACTGGCGGAGGGAATCCCGCGCTCTTTAAGACCTTCAAAGCGTGGGAGGAGAAGGTGCGAGTCGTAATCCATCCGGAGATCCTCGCCGGATTAGCAGGAGGAGTGGAGGCTGGTAAGTACAAACTAATGTATACCAGCACACCGCTATGTACTCACATGCACTACCACCATGCCACAGCTCCCAGGGACAAACACCCCCATGTCCAGCACACAATACACAACACATCACACACACATGCAACAGACACCACCACACACAGCCCAAACCGAACAACTGCAAGATGCGTGGGGACATGTGTACACTAAGCCAGCCACGTAACCACCAACAGGTCCCCAAATATGCCAGAAGCGCCACAACGAGCACCCACCACACCCATGTGTCCGCCACAGCTGCACCAACCGACAAGTAACAGGTAAGTGGCAGGAACACAAAGTGCAGTGGGTGGGACGGTGGACAGCCCAAGTACAACACACACCAGGCCCCAGTCCCACAGCACAGCAAGGAGGAGCATCCCCCACACCCCACACCCACGTGTCAGCCACCGCAGTGCACAACGACAGCCGAAGGGCAGACATCACGGTCCACAGCAATCGGTGTCAGTGGGTATCCAGCCACCCCCACGACCCACAACACCCTCCCACCCCCACAGACCTGCAACATGGAGCACCCCCGCGTAGAGCCATGTGGCATCCAGTACAGTGCACGCACGAACAACTTGCAGGTGGGAAACTGGACAGGGCCGGATTACTGGAGGCATGAGGACCGTAACACGACCAACACATGGGACATGTCACGTAGCAGACGAACACGCAGCACCGCCCACCGTCACGAACAAGTGAAGAATGTGCACACGGACATGAACAACAGACTCACACCCCACATGACCCATCACAGACATAGCAACACCCAAGGAGCCACGTCTGCATGCACAAGCCACACTGAATATAGTACCACACGGCAGCCACTGTGCAACTCATCACACACAACCGAAACACCATTGAAGTCCTGTCCATGTAGCCCCAACTGCCTGTCAACCACACACCCCACAACTACGCCTATGTAAGACAAACAACACTAGACGCAACAGAGCGGAACAACATAAATGCACACGAACACCACTGAACCCATCAAACACACAGACACACCATGCACAAACAACATACCATCCATCCCATCCGTCAGCCCCAGTCTCATGAAAGGCATGTCATCCGCACAGCTGCCACACATACAGCAGTCACGCTAAGATACATGCCCATTACCAACCATGTGCCAGAAGTCAATGAAGTGCACGACACACTGTGAGCAACAACACACAACATGGGCCACACCCCCCGAGCACTGCAGTGATGCACATGGCACAGGGCAGCACGCACACCAAGGAGATGGGACAACTGCAATACGTTGGCTGGCACACAACCATCACTCACTCATAACGATGCGTCCAATGCCATGTCCAGTAATCACAACAGACAGCAAATATGCAGGCCATGTCAAGCATGCACACACCTCAAACCATGCACTGTCATGCTGCCACAACACATGTCACGTTCGGCACCCATGGCTCACAGCATGTACCCCAAAAGCATATCCCCACCCAAATGCGAATCTGGGGCATGGCCCCCATGTTGCCATATGCGTTCCTAAGCGTTCCATTTGAACCCCAAAAGCATATCCCCACCCAAATGCGAATCTGGGGCATGGCCCCCATGTTGCCATATGCGTTCCTAAGCGTTCCATTTGAACCCCAAAAGCAAAGTACAAACCAGACCCAGGATGGGCCAGGAGCCCGCATACACCAGAGTCACAATAAGTAGGGGCACAGCAACACACCCATCGGCATGGCCAATCCGTCCCATGCCACATGTGCACAGCACACAGTCCCATTGCCAAGCACACACAACTACAGATGCTACAGCCACACACACGCCTCCGGGAAACCCATGTACGAGATTGCACGAACTGTCAATGTCAGACGACAAATACATACTTCGCCAGGTGCAACACAATAACTAATCTCATTCTCTCCACAGGTGACGAACTGCTGGATGCTGGGGATGGAGCCAGCAGCCAGCACAGCCAGCCTACAAGCCCCCAACGAGGACACACGGATCTGGAGGATCTGTCCTCCTCTTCGGACACGGACAACCAAGCAGGCCCATCTGGTGTGGCAGGGCCCAGCCGCTCCCCAGGACCCCTCCTACCCACCAACCCATCATCCAGGGCTGCTGAACATTCACAGCCCCCTGCTGCCACTGTCGTTGCGGCCACACCCACGGTCATTGTGGCCACTACCACTGCCGCAACCGCCACCATCGCCGCACCGACCACCACCGCCGCCACCACCGCCACGTCTCCGCTGGCACCAGCCCCAGCGCAGGTGGTGGCCCGGACGACTGGATCCACCCTGGGAGCCACAGCGAGGACCGTGGTGAGCAATGTGGCTAGTGGGCAGGCCGGTGGCAGCAGGACTGGTAGGAGGAGCAGGGTCAGGGAAACGCCAGCCTCCCCTGGGAGCCATGCCCTGCCTCACATGGCCAGAGTCCTTGGGGCCTATGAAGAGGCCCAAGGACAATGGGTCCGGTCTGCCTCAGACACGCGTGAGGTGCTGGGGGTGTTGAGGTCCATGGACGCCCGTATGGGCCAAATCGTGGACCTCATGGGACAGCTGGTGGTGGCGGTGAGGTCACAGCCAGGGACAGCAGCTCCCCCTCCGCCACCACCTGCCGGGGCGCAGGGTGGAGCAGCAGTGTCCAGTTCCCCTGCGTCCACAGCCAGTGATCACACCTCAACCACCAGCATGTCGCAAGCAGGCACCCCCTCGCAAACGTGGAAGGGGCCGTCCGAAGAGGAAACAGATCTCCCGGGAGGACTTCGCACGCTCCAGTCGCAAGTGAGGCAGCCAGCCAGCCTTCCGCCAGCCTTCCTTGACCAGCCACTGCATTGACTTGGACTACGATCCCACTCCACACAGCCATCTGGATGGCATGTGTGTGTTGGACTATGGACATAGAACCAGTGGGTACACCCTGATCATCACGCAGCCATGACCGACAGCTCATTGTCACTGCACGCACCACTTTTGTCATCACCTTACACACAATCACATGTCACAGTTTGTAATAAATGCACCTTTTTCACTAACTGCTGTTTGTGCCCTGTGTCTTATTTGTACGGAATACAACGGCCACCTTGGGCGGAAAGGCACCTGATGCGTGGCATGGCATTTGAATCCGGAGGGCCTGTAGGGACCTAGGGGTGGGAGACAGAACAGGAGCACATTCAATGAGTGTGTCACACACCCATCACACAGTACATGTCAACAACTACAAGCAATGTACACACATCGCACAGAGCTATAGGGCACAATGCCACAGCCACCAACAGTGGCATACTACCCTGGCCATGGAGCGTTGACACACAGCACGCAGTGAACAAGCGGCCACCCTGACACAGCACACACACACCTGCACAGATACTGCCACATCAGCCGTCGTACATGGACACTCACCGTCAAGTGAAGTAGCGGGCGATGAGCTGCTGCCGCACATTACCAGCTTCCTCCTCTCCGCTGTCCTCCTCACTCGAGCTGTCCTGGTCTGCGGGCTGGGGCCCTGGTTGGTCTCCGTCATCCACGATGAGGGGGATCTGCTTCCGAATGGCCAGATTGTGCAGCATGCAGCACGCCACCACTATCCGGCACACCTTCTGTGGGGAGTACGCCAGCGCACCCCGGTGCGGTCCAGGCACCTGAACCTGGACTTGAGGAGGCCAAAGGTACGCTCGACCACACGTCTGGTCCTCCCATGTGCCTCATTGTAGCGATCGTCTGCTGGGGTGCGAGGATTCCTCAATGGACTGAGCAGCCATGCCCCATTCGGATACGCAGAGTCACCTGGGTGTGAGGGACACAGAGAACCGTTGCTAATCCAACTGGACAGGGGACAGCATCGCACAGCCAGCACGCTACACCACTCCACATACTCACCGACAATACAGGCACGATCCTGTTGCATATTGGACATCAGTCGTGGCAAGATGCTGTTGCGCATTATGTGTGCGTCATGGGCCGAGCCTGGGAACTTTGCACACACATGGGTGATCACCATGTCCGCAAGGCACACCACTTGCACATTCAGGGAGTGCGTGTGCTTCCTGTTGCGGTACAGGTGCTCAGTGGCCTGTGGTGGAACAAGGCCGACATGTGTGCAGTCAATGGCTCCAACGACGTGTGGGATTCTGCCAAGGGCATAGAATGCACCCTTCACTGCCGCCAATTCACGAGCCCTGGGGAAGCGGATGTACCTGTTCCGGTACAGCATCATGGCTGCCAGTACATCGCTCAGCACCTTGCTGAACATGGGCTGGGACATCCCTCCTCCAATGCCCACTGTGTGCTGGAATGACCCAGTGGCGAAGAAATGCATGGCGGCCATCACCTTAGCCGTGGGGGTGACAGCAGTCGGATACACCCTGCGGGGACGGAGATGGGGTTCTAACATGGCACACAGTCGATGCAGGGTTGGCCTGTCCAGCCGAAACTTCCTAATGACCTCCGTATCCTCCATGTCTGCCAGCAATTGGCATGGGCGGTCAATGTTCGGTCTCCGCCTAGGGACAATGGCAGAGGACACATGTCAAAGCAACACGACACATAGCAATTTCGCATACACATCACTGACATGACTGAGCAAGCACATGAGCCACAGCCCAGCTGTCAAGCTGGGACGGCACGGCCACAATACACTTACACAGGTCTCCCACCAATGGCAATGGCTAGTGATACAAACCACTGCCATGTGCATGCACATGGGGATCTAGGCCCCAATGACTTGCGGGGCGTGCTGATGGGGACTGACTGCATATCCGTCAAGCGGCAACGCCACGGCAACATGAATGTCTGCTGAGCATGGAACTGCTTCCGCGGCTGGATGAGTATGGCACACGACGACGACGATGTGGGCACAGGCTGAGCGGCCAAAACAAGTGGGACCTGTGGCACGAGGGGATATGAGACAGTAGTAGGTGTCAGCACTGCACCCTATGTACAGCACTGTACGGATCACACCTCCCGAAACATTGACAGGTGTCCACATTGACAGCCCCATGCCAAGACGGCTGTGTGCTTGCAGTCACACGTCACAGGTGAGAGGTTACATTGCACGTGCCAGGTGGCAGACGTACACAGTGGGAGCTGGCATGTGTGTGCATGTGTCTCCTGTTCAGGATCCACCAGATGGGCGCTGACTCTGTACTGACCATTGGACACAGCATGTTCCGTGGAAGGCTTGTGTGTGTGGGATGGTGGCACTGGATGTGCCTCCGTTGGGTGGGGGCCATGCACAGGGCGGGTACGTCGATGATTGCGCATTGTTGGTCACGGTGGGTGCACCAACTGAAGATGTGTTGCCCTGTGTTCAATTCCTATGTCCGCATGATGATGGACTGTAGATGTGGGCAGACTACACATTGGTCGATGTGCTGTCTATATGCATGTGCCTTCACACCAGGCACAGCTGCCCCTGCACATGTGACCCCTGCTGGACTCGCTGCTGGGTCTGTGGAGCTGATGCACCTTCTGCGCGTGGGGCGGACAGCTCTCCTCACTTCCCTCATTGCGCATGTCATGACTTTGCCGCAGGTGACATGGATCATGGAGGGCCCACATGTACGCGTGGGTAGGCTACACATGATTGTACACTGGTCGCCACCCCCAGTCAGTGTTTCGAATGGGAAGGTTGTCGTGCTGGTGGTATGTTCGATGTGGCGGATGGGCGGGCCTAGGTGCGGGCTTACATTCCGGACATGGGGGGTAGTTGGATTGGCGACTAGTTGCAGTACACACGGGACACGTCTCTTCCTTTCCACATCTGGGTCATCCCTTGTACTAACTGACAGTGATACAGTCATCTTCGCCCCAGCCCTCATGTCCTCCCCTCGCTCCCCCAATATGCATGCTCACCTGCGAGGCTAGCGCTTGCACAGGCAGCCCCAAGCTCGCACCAGAGAGGGCAAGGAGTGTATGTGTGGGTCCAGTTGCACGAGTGGGCTGTCTCAGGGTATGATGTGTCGCGGGACGCCGTCCACCTGCGTGGTGCCCCAAATGGAGACCCGGCCTGCATGGACTATGCATCACAGTCTTCGCCTTCCGGATCCGCCACCTGCGACACCCAGTGGCTGTGGCTGCCCTTGCGGCCAGGCCGCGTCCGTCTGTGGCTGATGGCCCACACATTCACTCTTTGGCCTCTCTGGGGAGGGCTCGGGGGTGGTGGCGCACGCGCTTGCACTTAGTCGCAATGGCATGTGGCGTGGTTGGTATGATGGGCAATGGATGGGATGGTGCGAGCCACCTCCCGTGACGTCAGTGCTGCTCGTGCTGTGGTGCGTCCCCCTACACTTCCATCTGACTTGTGCCATGCTAGACGTTGAGGTTCTATTGCCTGCGTGATATGACCAGGAGGAGCGCGAGGAGACCTCTCGCACACCATGCTCCACTGCCATCCCGTGCCCTGTATCGCCTGTGCGGATTGACTATGTTGGGGTTACACCTGGTCGACTGGGGCTGTGTGTGCCTTGTCAGGGGCATGGCGGGCGCACAACAGGATCCAGCTTGTCCACAGAGGGTGGGCTGAGGTGCGCCTGGTACCGCTTTGTACATGTGCCCGGCTGCTGTGCACACACGTGTTCACTCCCCCCGACAGGTGTCCTCTCACAATGCCCAGGGAAGCGGTGGTGTACTGTTCATGACCCCTCCCAACACGGCGTGCTCCAACTTGGCATGTGCGCATCTACCCGTCGCACCCACCCACCTGAGCACTGCGTCCATACGACTTCACACGACACATGTGTGTCTTCCACAGTAGTGCTACTCATTTGCGTTGACATCCAATACCAGTGGACTACATGGTCATGTCACGACTGCCGTGTACTTCACATACTCTCATCCTCTCTCATTCGTACTTGTGAAATGAGTCAGCGGAGACAGTTTTGGTTTCAAACATTATATTGAGTCTTCTGTCCTCTGTGATGCAGTATAGTGGACACTACTGGCAGCGGGATACATGTTGAGGATATACTGAGCATGATTGCAAATGGGATAGGGTGTGGGGTTACATGTGATTGGCTGTTGCATGTGGGATGTGGGCTTCAGAGTGACATCTGCTTGGCCAAGGCTGTGCTAATGTACATTTACGTATAGCTGCGGAGCTGCGGACTTTGACACAGACGGTATACATGTAGCCTACCAGACCGCTTGGCATCATGGGCACAGTCCATCTCAGTTCCATGTGACAGGTTTGCTGCGGTTGTTCCTCATGCACGCGTGCATGTGAGATGACATCAGGGCATGTGCTTGCGTGCATGCAGCGGCGTGCCACTTGTTGTTGCACTGTGGTGGTTACTGGACATGTCACAGTCACTGGGGTCGTGTTGTTGTTGTATGCACTTGTCGTCCATGCAAAGGTCCTGGTATGGGATTCCCGGGGCGGGGGTGGGAGGGGTGCAGCACCCACAGACTCCAGGCGACCTATTCATGTCCACTGAGCGGTGTGTGTGTCCATGTGCGCTGGATCCATGTCGTGTTCTGGTTGTTCGTGCAGTTCCGTCCATGTGGGTGCGATACACAGAGCCCATGCCACTGCCTCCCACGATGCATGCGGTGTTCCTGGATGTGATGGGGAACAGTGTGCATGTCCCGGTCATATCCGATGTCATGGCGATGTCGTTGATGGTGTGGTTACAGTTGCCGGTCGTTTGGTATGGCTGTTGTGGTGGTGACTGGCCAGTCCGTGCGGAAGCGAAGCATGGGTGCGGGGTTGGACATCATAGGTCACTCGGGGAACCTGCGTTGTGGTCCGACGTATTTACAGGTTGTCAGGTATGCGATGCCGTCCAGCAGGGCTTCCATGTCATTGGTGGTGTACATGTTTGCCAGCCAATGAAGCGGATGGTGGCTGTCAAGGTGTTGTTCGTAGGTTGTCCCTTGGAGGACCATGATGGGGCATGCTGGGTGACATTCGATGTAGCTGTTATCGATGATCCGTCGTGTGGAGGCACAGTGGTCCCATTTCAGTGCGGGTGCGATGTTGGCCACATACGCCATGCCCCCATAGGCAGAGCAGGCCCTGTCGTGTGCGTCCAGAGGGAGGAGTAGTGGTAGCAGGTCCGCCTTCAGACATGCCGGGTTGGAGAGGCATATCTCGACGGGATGCTGGTAGGGACACCTCCGACAGTAGAAGACGGGCATGACGCAGCTGAACAATGTGATGCGGTAAGTCAGTCGGTAACTTACGTTCAGCAGGGACAGGAGATCGCATCCCAATGTATGGCACAGGTTGGTTTTGTACAGCTTGAGCTGTTCGGCGTAGTTGGGTAGGTGTGTTGCGGTTGCCATTTCGCAGCGGTTCGTTGAGGTGGCGTGCTCCGGCTGTGTGTGCAGTCTGCAATGTGCACGCTCCGGGGTTGCTGTGAGCTCTGTGTAGTCGTAGGGAGACAGGACTTGTGTTCTGTTGGCTTGTTTGGAGGACACGGGCCCTCTTCCCACATGCTTCTCAGACAGTTCAAGGTCAGTGCTGTGTGACTCCTTCCAATTAACTTGCATGTGGCCGACATGGGGAGTATTTTCTTCTTTCTTCCCTGTCCGTTGTGTGCTTCTGTGATATGCGCTATCTGCCCTGTGGTCGGTCTCCTCGGCATGCCTGTGTTGGTCTATTCTTGGACAATGGCTGTATTCACCGGCTTCTGTCGTAGGGCTGTGGTTTCGGAGTTGGAATGGAAGGTCATTCAGTGCTGTCTGCTCTCCCTTGTGTGGGCGGCAGGCTGCCTTTCCGCTCTGCGTTGGGCCTTGTGTGTGGATGTTATTCTTGGGCCACCTGTTGTCGGTCCCCGGGCTCTTTGGTGTTCCGTTTTATATGTCTTGTTCATATGTGCAGGGTGGTATGGGTGTTTCTGTGTGGTACTGGCGTTCCTCTTCCCGAAGGGGCCCTGCTTCTCCTAGTTGGTGTTGCCGCCGCTGTGTGCTACGCCATGTTTGTTACACTGGGGTGTGTCCTGCTGTTGCGTGTCTTCACTGACATGTGTGCGTCGGTTGTGTGGCGTTGGGTGTTGTCCGTGCATTGGGCGTTGGGGACATGTCTGTGGCCGGCCTGTCACGTGTCATGTGCGTTCGGGGTGGGGCTGATGTGTGTGCTGCTTGGTTGTGTCCCTGTGTCTGTGTGCGACGCATGCATGGCGCTGCGGTTGGCCTCTGCGTTGTGCGCATGTGTGGCGGCGTCATCGCCGCTTTGGGGCCGTGACGGGGTGGTTGGTTCCTAGTCCCAGGTGGTGTGTACACATGTGTTCTGCGATGTTACGATTTGGCCTGTGTGTCATATGTGGATGCGATGGTGGATGTGTTGTGTACACGCGCTGGTGGGGGTTGTCCGCTTTTCCGCCCTTGCACTGTGTGCGCTGTTTGCGTGCACTTGTTGTGTGTGTGCCTACCTGCGTCTCCGCGGTACGTTGCGTCCTTGGTGGTGCATCAGCAGGAGCATGGGGAGGGCCTGCAGTGCTGGATTCATGCTCGGGGGAGCCGCTTCTTCGTTGTCCGTGCTCGGCGTCCGTGTTACCGCTTCGGTTTGTCGTACGGTATCTCTTGGCCGTGGGAGCCGTTTGTTTGCGGCATCGTAATTTATGCGCCGGGCGGGACGTGTTTCGTCGGACGGTGTGTGTCAGTTGGGCTGCGCCGCTACGTGTACGGGCGCACTTTGATGGCGGACGGTGTTGCTGGCTTGCCGGCGGTGTTTGGCCTACTTTTCGCATCGTAATTGGGCTGGCGTGTGGACTGCTGCGTGCCGGCGGTAACTGGTGCTTTTTGCATCCGCCAGCACGGCGGTTGTGCTTCCGCCCGCCATCGTAATGGGCCCCTAAGTTTCAATAAAAAACTTACAATTTGGATAATTTAGAATATTAACATTTTTAAATTTTAATTGTGATTTAGAATTCAATATTTATATTTTTGAATTTTTGTGAGAAGGGGTGTCTCAAATTTTTAATAATAATCTTTTTAATAATGGTATTTTTTATTCATTTATTTTCTTAAATTTTTTATTTAAAATTTTTGGGGACAAATTAAAAAAATTGTGTTAAATTGTTAATTTTGATAAAAAAATTTAATAAAAAAAAAAATCAAAGTTGTGAAATATTTTATATTTTTACGTATTTGTAATGTTTTAAATATGTAGCATTTTCCTTTATTTTATATTTTTGGGGAGTTAGGAATAGTCAATTTTTTGGGTTTATTATCCAGCTCTTTCTTTGAGTTTAGTTGGTTTTGGAGTTGGAATAGAAACTTTTTATGGTTTATTATCCAGCACTTTCTTTGAGTTTAGTTGGTTTTGGAGTTGGAATAGCAATTTATTATGGTTTATTATCGAGCACTTTTCCTGAGTTTAGATGGTTTTGGAGTTGGAATAGTAATTTTTCGGGGTTTATTATCCAGCACTTTCCCTGAGTTTAGTTGGTTTTGCAGTTGGAATAGTAATTTTTGGGGGTTTATTATCCAGCACTTTCCCTGAATTTTAGTTGGTTTTGGAGTTGAAATATTAATTTATTATGGTTTATTATCCAGCACTTTCCCTAAGTTTAGTTAATTTTGGAGTTAGAATAGTAATTTTTGGGGGTTTATTATCCAGCACTTTCCCTGAGTTTAGTTGGTTTTGGAGTTAGGCATAGTACATTTTTATTGTTTATATGTAGATTTTAAAAAAAAGGAGACGTATGTTAGATTTTATTGTTAATGTTTTTATTTGCAAACATGTATTTTTTTGGTTCACAATTAAATTGTTTTTTATTTAGTTTTGTTTTTTGCTTGGGGCAAACTTTGAATGTGCCATCCATCATCCACATTTCGCAGTTTTTAAGTTTTTTGTTGTTGGTAGCAAAGATGAGAATTCGTTTTTCATGACTGTTATTGTCATGAATAATGAATTTCTCATCTTTGTGGGTGACAGTGTATTCCGGTAAGATTTCTATTTCTGTAAAGGTTTGGGGGGTGGGTGGTGTTTGAGCACTAGCTCTTTTAGTTTCTATTTATATTTGAGAGATTTATAGAGCGCAACAGCTGCCCCCGCCAAGAGGCGTCCCGGCGCTAAACAACAAATTAGGAGACCACAGCGCAAAGAGACCTACACAGTCGGAAAGAGAAAAGTTTTAATAGCTTTCCTAAATTTGACAAAATTACTGAGACCACGAATATAGAGAGGCAATGAATTCCAGAGAATAGCTGCTCTATACCGGAAGGAACGCCCACCGGCCCGGGTCCTCCTGACCCGAGGGACCACTAGTAGATGTTGGCCCATAGAGCGAAGCTGACGGGAGGGGACATAAAAGGATAGCAGATCCGTCAGAATGCTGGGGGAGGCGGCCTTCGAGATTTTAAAGGCAAAACAGAGAGCCTTGAACTCGATCCGTTGAGCTACAGGCAGCCAATGGAGGCGGCGAATTGTATTAGCAACCGAGCAGACTCTACGCAGACCCAGAAGAGATCTTGCCGCAGCGTTCTGAACTCTCTGTAACCTGAGTACTTCCGCCATGTTAGCCCCCAGATACAGAGAGTTCGCGTAATCAAGCCTCGATATAATCAGGGCCTGGATAATAATCTGTCTGGTCGGGGCATCAAAGAAGCCCAAAATAGGTTTGAGACCGCGCAGCAAACCAAAACAGGTACCCGCCACCTTCTTCGTTTGGGTCTGGAAATTGAGAGAGGCATCCATCCAAACCCCCAAATTCTTCACCACCTGTTTAGGGGGAAGGCGGGTGCCTAAATTCATGGGCCACCAATACTCATTCCATAACCCATGATCCCTACCCACCAGCAACACCTCTGACTTGCTAGCATTCAGCTGGAGGCAGTTGGCTGTCATCCACCCGGCAACTGCAGCAAGATCGCCTTGAAACTTAGAGGCATCGTGCTTAGCGTTGCTCGAGAGGGCTACCACCAGCTGCATGTCGTCGGCGTAGGAGACCACAGTCAGTCCTCTGCTCTTGGCTAATACAGCCAGAGGTTGTACATACAAATTAAAGAGCAGAGGGCTCAATGAAGAGGTGGGCGAGGTAAAAGGGGGAGCAGTCACCTGAAAAGTCCTGTCGGACAGAAATGACACCAGCCACTTCAGAGCAAGGCCACCAATGCCAGCCTCTTCCAGACGGCGCAACAGGACAGCATGGGACACAGTGTCGAATGCGGCACTGAGATCCAAAAGGATCAGTGCTGATGTCTGTCCTGCGTCCATGGCTGTCCAGAGGTGTTCCGTCACCGCCAGGAGCGCTGACTCAGTGCTATGGCCGGGGCGGAAGCCATTTTGCGAGGGATCAAGAATATCGTTGGTGGTCAAATGGTCTGAAAGGATGGAATTAATATATGCCTCTGTGATCTTAGCAGGCCATGGAAGTAATGAGATTGGCCTAAAATGTTCTGGCTTTTTAGGGTCCGATGAAGGTTTTTTAAGCAACGGTATCACCCTAGCCTGTTTCCATGCTGTGGGCACAACAGCTAGGCTTAATGATTTATTAATCACTTGACCTAGGAGAGGAGATATAGAGGGTAACATTTTCCTAAAATGGCCAGGTTTCAGTGGGTCGGCTGGTGAGCCCGATTTAATTTTAGCACAGAGGGCAAGTAGGCGGTCCAACTGAATCTGAGGGAAAGCCTCTAAAGTGGTAATCGTATCCTTAATAGGTATAGCAGGGCGGCCGGATTGGGTCGCAGGAAAGAATTTATAAATGTCTTCTACCTTTTTCAGAAAAAATAAGGCAAGCTCCTCGCATTGTTTGTCCGAGGTAATCAGTGGGCCAGCGCTCCCCCTCTGAGTTTTAAGACTTGAAACAATGGAAAAAATACTCTTTGCAGGGTTGGTGCTGTTCCTAATTTCTTTGGCATAGAAAGCAGCTCGCTCTATATGAATAGCCTTGTGATAAAGCTTTACAGCATCCCGATAGAGAACTTTAGATAACGGGTCAAAGTCCCTTCTCCAAAATCTTTCATATTTTTTGCAAGTTTTCCGCAGCGCAGCTAATTTATCGTTGTACCAGGGATTCGATTTGGAGGTGCGGTTCAGGGACCATTTAGCTGGAATCAGCTTATCCAGCGGTTGTTGGATCCAATCTGAAAAGGCCGAATTAGCCTTGTCAGGATCCATTGGTAACACTGGAGCTGTAGCGGATAGCTGGGCTTGAAATTGATCCCAATTTAGTTTGTGCCACGGGCGTTTAAGGAACGGAGGATTATTTATTTGGCGCACAGGTACAGTGTCCTGAATAGACAAGGAAATAAAGAAGTGGTCAGACCAACCCACAGGAACCGGCGGTTGGACCGTGAGGGACGAAATGTTAGTAAAAACAGGGTCAAGCAGATGACCAGCCGAGTGCGTAGGGCCAGAAACACGCTGGATGAGCTGACAGGCCGCCAAATCCGCCACTAGGTTAGCCACCTCCGCATCACAGTGGTTATCGAAATGAAAATTCAAGTCTCCTAAGACTGTAAGATTAGGGGTGTTAACTGCTAAAGTGCTGACGGTTTCAACAAGGGCTTCCCTAAAAGCCTTAGATGGACCCGGGGGACGATATACCAGTAGACCAGTCATGGTATAATTGGGATTAAAAGCAATTTTAAAACAAGCACATTCACAGTCCACAATGGGCTGTTTGATAAAGGTACAGAGATAACCGGTTTTGACAATAACCGCAATACCCCCACCTCTTGTTTCTCTGTTCAAAATGTGAATAACATAACCCTCCAGGAGTGCTAACCCCGGGATTGCCACTGAATCCTCAGAGAGCCAGGTCTCAGTCAGAAACAGGGTATCTGGAGATTCCGTTTCCAAAAGGTCATAAACATCAACCCAATGTTTGGCCAGAGAACGACAATTAAGAAGGAAAATGGTCGTAAATTTGCCTGGAGGAGAGGGACGGGCATGTGGAGCTACTGGGGTAAACGATGAAAAGCCACAGCCTCAGCAGCTAAAAGGACCCTCTAAACCATCGAGACCATGGGCCAGACACCCAGCAGACGGCGTCCTAAGTGCTAACAACTCATTCTGGGCATAAGTATGTTGTAATTTTGTAGGTTTAGCAACATGTCTAGCGTCTGGCAAAGGCCTGGCGCGGACGGGCGCAGACGGGCTTGCCTTTGGTGCGCCGGCGGCACACCGGCGGCGTGTCCGCTGCGCGGCTGGGCTGACATGTGCTTTAAATATGCCCCCGGTAGCGGAAATGGAAAGAGGAGGGCGGAGCCACGTCCCTCCACACAAACAGCACAAGCTACAGTGGACCGGGGACTGGCTCAAGTGCAAATGCGCAAAAAATGAGTAAAAACAGGATTCAAAGCCCGTAATTTTAAAAATATCTTAAAAGTATCCCTTACACAATGCAAGCGCTGGCAGGCAAGCGCGCTGTCTCCTAATGCTGCGCGGCCGGGCTGACATGTGCTTTAAATATGCCCCCGGTAGCGGAAATGGAAAGAGGAGGGCGGAGCCACGTCCCTCCACACAAACAGCACAAGCTGCGGTGGACCGGGGACTGGCTCAAGTGCAAATGCGCAAAAAGTGAGTAAAAACAGGATTCAAAGCCCTTAATTTCTCTTTTTGGCTCTTATTCTATTTAGAGTGGGGATGGATGGTAGTTGTCCTGTGACATGTTCAGGGACCCTAGTTAATACGTTTTTTAGTATTTTGGTACTGGTCTGTTAAGAAGCTGGTGCTTGCTTCTCTGATTGTTTCTAGAGCATCTCTGATCTTGATTTCTGTCACATTGGGGGGATGATTGTGTTCTCTGACATTAGCTACATTTGTTTCTACTGTTGTGGCTCACCCATAGCAAGAATTGGAGTAGTATTTACTACATTTACAATGGGTTTTGTTTCCAGTTATTTCTTCTTGCGTATAAGTGTAGCCCATGTAGCATAGAAGTAGTTTTCCCTTTTGTGATGTGATGAATTTTGCTCCTTCTGCCATTTTTTTGGTTTTGTCTGTAAATATATATATATATATATGCAGAAACCAAGTTGCTCCTTCCGGGATGCTGGAACCCAAGAAGGGTGGTGTACACTCCGGCGGAGCGCGCCGGTTGTTGCAATATCCAATTAAAGTTCCGTGTAGTACACTCTCAGGAAGAAACAGACAGAGCACAGGCAAGGTATCCAAGATTTAATCCACACAACGCTTTTCGGCGAGAGCCTTGATCACGTGTGAAAAGTGCACACTACAAGCCGTTACTGATAAAGTTTTTGGCCACAATCATCAACAACATCAACAAAGGACAACATAAACTTTGTTACCACCAGTTTTCATGGCCGCCATCTTAGACTAGCAAAAGAATGTCTATGTGAATACATTGCAGCCTAGAAGTAACGGGCAATTTGTCAAAGTTAGTGCGAAATAATATCACTAATGATTAATTGGTTGTCACTGAACTGAATAAGTTATTGAGATCCGTGTAGGAAAGTTGATGAAAAACGGAATAAACATCGACTTACTAGGCTACCATGATGCAATATTAAAACATGATTATTAATAACAGACATAGTGCCACTGCGACCGTCAAAGAAATAAAGGTTAAAGCGTCAATTACGCAGATGTGTGAGGTGGTAAAGGAAATACGAAGTGCACATTGCCTCTGGTTACATGCCTAAACGTAAATAGAAAATGCCAAGTAAATTAAACTATCCTGGTATAGGATATACAAGGCTCATCCAAGCAACGTGATATGAAAATCACATACCAACTGAGCTATCATACATAATGTACGAATTAACAAGGATGGTCAAAGTGTACAAGAACGCTCTGGGGATCCTAGCGGACTAAGGGGTCGATTCCGATTCCGAAAAAGCACCGACCGACTCGGAGCCGGAATTAATTCCGACCGACACGTACCTGTGGCGCCCGACACGCCAAGTACGATGCAAAGCGTGCAAAATCCGACCGACACGTACTGAACCCAAGCCGAACGACCGAGCCGCATGGAAAACAGCAATACGGCCGGAAAAACACGCGAATCGAACCGACCGACACGCACCCGGAATAAATCCAACCGAAACGTACCCGCGAACTCCGAACCGCAAAGTACGATGCAAGGCGCGAAAACCACGACCGAGTCGTACGGAGGACAAGCCGTACGACCGACACGCATACAAAACTGCGAGCCGAAGTAACACAAAACACCGCTACCGACGCGTACGCAGCATAGAAAACTGCACAAACACAGCGTGAACGAAACGGAGAAGACCGTACGAGACAACTGCAGGGTCCGACTCGGTCACAAGAACGTTTCCAACATGCACAGAAAGTACTAAGGAAAAATACACAAAAAAAGGCCAAACAAGCAATTACAAAGCCAATAAATACTGGGGGTGGGGACAGAGAACAAAGACACACCCACAACTCCACCCATATAAAGGACACAAATCCCAACCATGATCCTTTGCAAATGCTATTCTACTGCCAGCACTCAACAGACAGCAACCACACACCCACAGCTCATCCCTCACACAAGCCACACACCATCAGCACACCAACAAATAGCTACCTCACATACACCCAGCAAAACACACACTCACACACCCTCACCTGCACACCAACACACACATCACTCACCATCATCACCCATCACCATGCCCCCAAAGAAGAATCACAAGTTCCTAGATTGTGAATTGGAAGTCCTGGTAGACGAGATCCTCAGGGTAGAGCCACAGCTGTTTGGCACACTGGTCCAACAGACACCCATCTCCCAGAAAACAAAGATGTGGGAGAGGATCATCAACAGGTTGAACGCACAATCACCATGTCTGCGCACAAAGACTGACATCCAGAACAGGTGGTATGACGTGCGCAGGAGGGTACGGGAGCTGCTGAAGAAGGACTACCTCCTGAGCCAATACACCGGCAGTGGCCCTCCTGCCAAGCCAGTATACCTCAGGCCCTGGGAGGAGAAGGTGCGGGCCATCCTTCCGCCAGTGAGCGTCTATGGACTAGAGAACATCCCAGAGCCTGGTGAGTACACAACAAATGTACACAATATTCTGCCACAATACACACACACATCACTGTCAAGGGGAGAGTCAAACCATGCACTCATAGCAATTACACAGCAACCAGAACAGAATCATCCCAAAATGTGTATGTCAGTCAGATAAACACAACACATGCCATCTCAAAGTTACATTTAACCGTGTCATCACATGTACAAACACAACTACAACTACAGCTAGGCAGTGACACAAATATAACTAACAAACACATCCAGACATGTAGCCACCACTACAACACCAACACACAGTGAAGACCACTGAAAGAAAGGAATTATGTGTATGCTGGGCAAGTCAGTGTAGCCAATAGCATCATGGGAGTCGTAGTCACAGATATTGCTCACCCCCACAACTGTCCCATCAACACCACCATGAACCATGCGCACATCACAGGGAGTGGAAAAGGACTCACAAGATGGCTGACACTGGCTACTGCTGTGGGGAGCACAAGGCCCTGCTGGCAACTGTGCAACAACCAACAGCAGGACACCACTGACTGACATCCTGAGAGACAACTTCCACTCCCTGCAATGGAAGCACGTTCCATGGTGGGATATCTGGCTGGGTGGGAAGGAGGACTCGCAGCACTGACCATAGTCACAAGCACCTCCCCTCACACACCCCCTCAACACAAACTCCACATAACCCACCTGGGAGAATGCAATGCCTCACATCCTAACTCAAGATCCCACAAAGAACCTCCACCCTGGGTTATGTTGTGTGAAGCACAGGGACACTCTTGGGACTTTTAGCCAAACAACTGCCAGGACAACACTCCCAGCCATCACTCCCAGCCATCCTGTCAGCACAGGCAGCCCACCCCACAGGGAAGCAGAGTCAAAAGGAAGGAAGCATGGGCATGCTGGGAAGGGGGGTGGAGGCAATAGCATGATGGGAGACGTAGTCACAGCTCTACATCCCCCACCACATGGCCCAGCAAGCTCACACTCACGCATGCACATCCCACAGAGAGTGGAAAGGCCCATCAAAGATGTCTGACACTGTTGCTGTGTCGTGGGGAGCACAAGGGCATGCTGGGAACTGCACACCAACCAACAGCAGGACACCACTGTCAGCCATCTTGCCATTGCTCTCACACCCACACACACTGAACTCCCCACAAAAGCAAGTAAGTATGGGAATGCTGGGAAGTGGGGTGGAGGCAATAGCATGATGGGAGTCATAGTCACAGACATAGCTCACCCCCACAACTGTCCCATCAACACCACCCTGAACCATGCTCACATCACAGGGAGTGGAAAACAACTGACAAGATGGCTGACACTGGCTACTGCTGTGGGGAGCACAAGGCCCTGCTGGCAACTGTGCAACAACCAACAGCAGGACACCACTGACTGACATCCTGAAAGACAACTTTCACTCCCTGCAATGCAAGCACAGTCCATGGTGGGATAACTGACTGGCTGGGTGGAAAGGAGGGCCGGCTGTCAACCAAATACAACCAATGCAGACCATGTTCACACCCCAACAAATACATAGAAATGCCCAAATAATGCAGGACAATGTGCTACACCAATATCAACCCCTGACTGTGACAACTTAGGACAATGCAATGTACAGGCCCGCACCCAGAGGCACAGTCACAACTGTCAGGTGTGTCAACCATTGATGACTGCAGAAACATAACATACATTGTGTGTGTCTCCCAAAAACAGGTGATGATGGGGACACAGCAGCAGACGCTGAGGAGTCCCAGTACCAGGCTCAAGAGGATACGGAGCTCACTGGTGTCGTACAGCCTCTGCCCTCCTCCGATGAAGAAGACCAACCTGGCACCTCCGGTGTAAGTCAACATGCAGCACCAGCAGGACCACCAGCTGCAGCACCAGCAGGACCACCACCTGCACCCCTGCACCCACCCCTCCAACGACTGTCACCACAAATACCATCCCTGCCGACATGGACAGAACAAGGAGCACCAGCACAGGGACCCTGGACCAACGTGGGGCCATGGACACCACCACCACCACCAACCCCCAAGGGGGACCAGGGTCATCTGTGCGTGCCACTGCACGCACTGCACATATCGGCAGGGGTGGTGGGAGGGGTGGGAGACAGAGGTCGCTGCTTGCAGAGGTGTCTGGTGTGCATGATGACCCACAACTGGTACACATAGCCGATGCGTACCAGTCCAGCACCGGAGATCTCAGCCAGGTAGTGGGGCTCCTCAGAGACATGAAACAGCAGCAGGCTGCCCATCATGCCCGCTTGGACTCACACATGTCCCGCGTGGAGTCCAAGTGGGACGCACTGCAAGAGATGACGGCGGTGCACAGGGACATTTTACAATGCCTCCGCCAGATGAACAGCAACCAGTCTACACCTCCCTGTGTGCCAACAACATCTGGTGCTGAACAAACTGCAACTGCCACAGGGAGGGAGGATGACTCTGGCGGAGAGTCCCCTGCACCGCAGCAGCCTGTACTTGAGGGCCCCCCCCCAAAGAAGAGGGGTCGTCCGAGGAGGGGCAAGTGAGAGGCCGATGGCCAAGTGCAACCCCCAGGAAGCCTGAACCTGTTCTGGATGTTCACCTTTGTGCACAAACTGTTCACCCTGTTGACGGCAACACAACTCCCACACATGACATGGGGAGTACAAGTTGGACCAATGTCTCAGACAACTGTGGCCCGATACTGGGGATTTTGTCTACAAGGACTTTCAATTCACCTAGGAACTTCTGATTGCAATATAAATGTACATCACTAATCATCCTATGCACTATTCACACAAATGTATCACAATAAACACACTAATACACCATACTTGCCTCTGTTGTGATTCCAACGTGGGTGCTGTCATGGGGATGATGAACTGCAAAATTACACTGTGTATGCGAACTGCAACAGCAAGTACAACACAGGCATGTGAGTAATGGCAACGTGACACATATGAGGGAGACACACCACCAGGGCTACACAACACATACACACCTAGGCCATCTGACTCATTGCCTACACTGATGTTGCCAGGAAAGACGGTGCAATGCACAGACACCACACCTATTCCCAGTTGTAGTCAAGTAGCCCACAGGTGCAGTAAGCAAATGGCAGTCAAATGTGTGACCACAGACAACGCACATCACAAAGTGAAGCACAGGTTTATTACACAGTTGCAACATGTCGTAACCACTACAGATGCAAGGTAATCCCACCTGGCAGCGGGCACACAGTCAACAACTGTAGAAGGAAGGAAGTCCATGGGTGTGGTGCACATCACCTGTAGGGACACAACAGCTACCACCCTGGAAGTACAATCACGTCGTCGGTGGACACAGTTGACCAAACGAATCTGAAAGTACCCTGTGAAGGACAGAAATGACACACAGTCAAAAGCAATGGAGAACAGGACAGAACAGCAAAACTCATGCACAATACATGTTACAAGATACCCACCCAGAACCAAGTTAGCATGTCAACACTGTTGGGGAGTACAGACCACCTGTAAGCACACATCGCTACACACATCCGGTCAAGTAGCCCATGGACACACTCCAACAGCACCAGAGCACCACCTACACATATCATGCCAACTCACATCATTGACATGACACCTCAGGATACTCACATTCAGCTAAAGAAGTTGGTGATGAGCTGTGTGCGGACATCACCCTCATCATCATCATCATCACTGGCATCGTGGTCCAGGCCAGGATCCTCCACAGGTGGCGGATGTTGGTCATTGTCATCCTGGATGAGAGGCAACTCCTTCCGCACTGCCAGGTTGTGGAGCATGCAGCAGACGATGATAATCTTGCACACCTTCGCTGGGGCATATGGGAGGGACCCTCCTGTCTTGTCGAGGCAGCGGAAGCGGCTCTTCAGGAGACCAAATGTCCGCTCAATGACTCTCCTGGTCCGACCATGTGCCTCATTGTAGCGCATCTGGGCTGGTGTCACAGGGTTCCTGAGGGGTGTCAGCAACCACGGCATGTTGGGGTATCCCGAGTCACCTACGGACAGACAAGTGCACATTAGCTGACTTGGAAAAGTGGGCGGAATACTACAGATCAGATCACACACAATGGCACAAAGTCAGTACACACCGACAAGCCAGGCACGCTGGTTCTGCATCTGTGCCATCATCCTGGGGATGCGACTACTCCTCATCACAAAGGCATCGTGTGCTGAACCAGGGAAATGGGCACACACGTGTGAGATGGTCATATCTGCAAGACACACCACCAGTGCATTGACCGAGTGGTAATGCTTGCGGTTACGGTAGGCCTGCTCCTGGGCCTGTGGTGGTACCAAAGCCACATGTGTCCCATCAATGGAGCCAATGACATGCGGCATCCTCCCCAGGGCATAGAAGTCACTCTTGACGTCAGTGAGTCGTTGCAGTCTAGGGAAATAGATGTACCGGTTCAGGTATAGCAACATTGCCTCCAAAACATCGCGGAGCACACGGCTCAACATGGTCTGTGACATCCCACCAGCAGTCGCCACAGTATGTTGGAAGGTACCGGTGGCAAAGAAGTGTAGGGCTGCCATCACCTTCACCTTGGGGGTCAGCGCTGTAGGATACGGCCGGCCAGGCTGCAAATGTGGGGCCAACTGCACTGCCAAATCCTCAATCAGCTGCCTGGTGAAGCGGTACCGTCGGATGCTGTCCCGTTCCACCATCGTTGCCAGGTCTGGGAATGGTCGATGGACAGCAGGAGCCCTGCAGTGCAGAGGAGAAGAAAGCAAGATTGTCAGTCACCCCACATATGGGGCATTGAACACACTCAATATCACATCATACATCATTATGAGGCACAACTACATGAAGTGTGCAGTTCCGTAAGGACATGTATGGTACATACATGGCCAACATCTGTCATCACGGTTCAACAAGTGGCATCAATAAGTCCCAGGTTGGCCCATTGGATATCATGAGGCCGTGTCACAGTTCCCATCTCCTGCTGCCATGTCACAATCACCCCCACAGTGACATGTGAGGACAGATGTGCCCCAGGCATCACAGCTCAACGACAGGTACATTCCCAGGGACCCTGTACTGCCACATGGACACTGGCATTACATGGAGTATCAGGTATACACCACAGCAAAACAACCATGACCCCCACAGGTAGTGGTTCCACTTGCCTCTGCAGGACAGACATGGACGTCTGTGACACACACACGCACAACATCAAAGTCCATGCACACACAATGTGGATGTGGAGACTGTCTCCCATTGTGCACATGAAATCAGAGACATTGTAAACACTACATGCACACAGACTGTGGAGGACCATCACTATTGTGCCACTGGGACACCCTGGCTCAAACATACCGTCCCACATGGGACTCACGGGGTATGTGACATGACATACACATACACCACCGTGAAATGTGACCATGGCACATGCACAGATATGAACAGTTGCACATCACAGTGGTCATGTACACGTAACACCCAGGATCCTGTCCCCATGAACACGTGCACAGCCTGGGGGTGGCTGCCCCCAGGTGACACCCACAGGACAACATGTACACCAACATACACACAATAGGAAATGCAGCCTTACATGCCTTATGATACAGTTTGGACAGGCTGTGGTCTTGTAGGTGTGCCCCTCACTCCCTGGGAGCTATCTGTGGCTGGCATATGTTCATCTGAGACAGGCATGGTGACATATGCCAGTCACTTGTACAGGGATGCGTTGAACAGCAATGGACCGATCGGTGCACCCGGCCGGCCCATTGCATTCAATGTGTGCGGGTACGCGTTGTACCCCTGTACGCGTTGTACCGCAATGGACCGATCGGTGCGCCCGGCCGGCCCATTGCATTCAATGTGTGCGGGTACGCATTGTACCCCTGTACGCGTTGAACAGCAATGGACCGATCGGTGCACCCGGCCGGCCCATTGCATTCAATGTGTGCGGGTATGCGTTGTACCCCTGTACGAGTTGTACCGCAATGGACCGATCGGTGCGCCCGGCCGGCCCATTGCATTCAATGTGTGCGGGTACGCGTTGTACCCCTGTACGCGTTGAACAGCAATGGACCAATCGGTGCACCCGGCCGGCCCATTGCATTCAATGTGTGCGGGTACGCGTTGTACCCCTGTACGCGTTGTACCGCAATGGACCGATCGGTGCGCCCGGCCGGCCCATTGCATTCAATATGTGCGGGTACGCGTTGTACCCCTGTACGCGTTGTACCGCAATGGACCGATCGGTGCACCCGGCCGGCCCATTGCATTCAATGTGTGCTGGTACGCGTTGTACCCCTGTACGCGTTGAACAGCAATGGACCGATCGGTGCGCACCCATTGCCAATGGCCTAGCCTGGCAACGGACGCGTTTTCGAAATTCAAACGAGTCGGTTGCTGGAAATTCAGTTGGTCACCCACAACAATGTTGCAAAATCATGTATGTCATGAAGTTGAAGATTTGAAGGATGCTGTGGGTGTGTATTGGTGCTGCTATTCCATGGATTGGCAAGATTCAGAAGATGCAAACGACTTGGACCTATCACTTTGGACACATGGGACAGTATCTGCCTCTCCAGCACATATATATTGCTGGCTGTTCCCACTTGCCTGCACTACATGCTCCAGGACGACATCTGCCACTGCACTGCTGCTGTCTCTGCCCCCTCTGGACCCTGCAATGGCACGTACTGTGGAGAGAGCCCCAGCCTTCAGCCTTGAGGAGAACCAGGCCCTGCTGGACAGCCTACTTCCACAGTACAGCAAGCTGTATGGGACACCAGGGGAGCAGGTGAGTGTTCTGTGCACTGCCTTTCTGAATGTGCATTTTGTCTGACTGGCAAGGCTGAAAGTCTGCACGCCACTGGCTAGCAGGCTCACTGAGTAGTTGTCACCCCCATAGTGTGTAGTGACATGCACTGGACAGGTATGGTGCAGTGACAGTGCATTTGAACAAGGTTTTACTTCCCATGCAATGATACCATGTAGTGACTTCTGGCAAACTGTCCATGGGCAGCGTTGCACTGCCTGTGTACATCATGTGCCCCTGTGATTGAGACATGTATATACAACTGTGTCATGCACGGATATGTTGCATGTGTAGTAATGGCCTTTTCACTTTGTCATCCTCACAGGTTAATGCCCATCGGAAGCAGGAGATCTGGAAGGACATCGTCCGGGCTGTCCGGTCCGTGGGGGTCTACAAGCGCCGGATCCGCAACTGCCAGAAGAGGTGGCAGGACCTTCGGGGCTGGACCCGGAGGATTGCACGGGTCCAGCTGAAGCTGTCGCCTCCTCGCAGGAGGGGCGGAACACGGACCCTGACCCCCCACATGCTCCAGATCCTGGCGGTGGTGTTTCCAGACCTGGATGGGCAGCTGAAGGCCAGACAGCAGCAAGGAGGGGGTGAGTCAAAGACTGCACTGTGAACTCTGTATTACATGCTATGTGCCCTCCTCTGGCTTGGTTAAACTGCCACAGTACAGCAGTCATGTTGTCCAGGAGCCATGTCCCTCTATTGTGCACTGCCCACTCCTCATCTGATACCCAGGTGTGGCCCTTACATTCAGGGAATTCTGTCACTTGGGACTGTGTCCTTGCAGTTTGCTTCACTCAAGGTGGGGGACAGCATCTGTTTCCCTAACTCTGTTGTGGGCATCATGGGTGGGTCCATTGTTCACACAACGCCTGTGTTCGGACATGTAATCTGCGTGTTGCTTTGATATGCGGTCCACTTGCTGAGCTGAGCCACCACATGTGCCTGGGGTATCTGGCACACACCCATGCAGCGGGTGGGAACAATGTCTGGGCCCCAGGAGTGTGCAGATTACGTGTGTCACACATACATAGCCAGCTATCCACTGTCCAGGGCTCATCCCTCATTCATGTGGGGCAGGACAGTCATGCCTACTCCAGCCCATCCAATACACCTGTACTCCCACTCCCATGTATCAGCTGACACATTGTGCGCAGTGATTTGACCCCTCAGGTGTCTGCCTCTGTGTCAGTGTGCTGTGGATTTGTTGCCAGGACTGCTGGGGTGTTTCTCGGTAGGGGCTCAGCATGCCACTGGAGATGTGACCATAGGAGACGATACTTGTGTGTCACATAGGTGTTTGATCAGCTGCCCGTGCAGACTGGGGTATGCGAATGTGAAGTTCAGGCAGCTGTTTCCCATTCACAGCAGATTGTGAGGGGCTCAGGTTCAGAGGGTAGTGTCACAGGTCTCCCATATGTCCAATCGGTATGACCTGGACAGATGAGGGTTAAGATGATGTGTTGTGTGGGAGATGTACATGTGCACTTGTGCAGCTCCAGGACTTGCATTCCCCATGACCTACTATTGTGACACAGTGCAGAGTGTTGTTGTCTGGCTGCCAAGTCATACATCACTGAGACAGTGATGTATGACTTAGCAGTCATGCCTCCGCCATGGCATGTGTCTACTTATTGGTGATCCTGCAGGGGAGTGACATGTGCTACATGCACACCATTGTGGCGATGGCTATCAGGACATGGGTGCATCATGGTGTCTGTCGCTGGTATGCATCACATGCATTTCCTATTTGACTCTGGGCATCCTTTCATCCGGAAACCTGTACTGACTCAGTGGCAAGAGTTGTGATGTGTGCATGTCCACATGCTACACCGTGTCCTCTGCACTGTCCAACTACTGTGTAGGTGGTGCATGTGTCCACACTGGGGTGTTGCTATCCAACAGACACCAGACAGATGGGTGCAAGGCCATGTGGGATGTGAGTGCCATGGTTGGCATCAGACTGACAATTGGCTTCTCCTGTTCAGTTAGGGCACTTTTAGCAATGTTCAACTAATGATGCCAGGGCTTGCTCTGTAATGTGCTGTGCTCACAGTGGTGTGTGCGTTTGGTGCAGGTGACTGATGTCTGTCTGTTTCCCCATTGTTTGCAGATACATCCACGGCCACGGAAGGGGACAGCTCCACGGACCAGGAGGAGCCGGAGAGCCAGACTGGGTCAGCAGCCGAGGAGTGGTCGGAGGGACCCAGTGGCACAGAGGGCGGGGGGAGCCACACCGAGGAGTCCTCAGCAGCATCCACCTCAGCTGAGGACCACAGCGGCTCGGAGGATGACTCCCTTATGGAGGCGGGTGTCAGCAGACACCACACCCCAGCTAGTGTTGCTGTCCCCGCCACCACCAGCACCACCACTGCCCTCCCATCGGCTCCCATTCCCCAGGTCCGTGGAGGCTCCCATGTTCGGGAGCGTGTCTCCTTTGGGCCAGGCACCGCACCCCCTGCCCCTGTGTCCCCTGCTGCCCTGAGTGAGGAGTCTGTGTACCTCCTTCGCCAGCTCCATGTAGGGCAGACAGCCATGCTGAGTGTCCTCCATGCGCACACCGCTCTGTTGACTCAGCTGGTGTCGTTCATGGAGGGCATCTCATCGGGCATGTCTGACCTACAGAGGGGCAATAGGTCCATGGACTCCTCCCTGACGGCAGCAGTGTCCCTCCTCAGACAGTCCCTCACCCCTCCTGCCTCTGCTCCATCCACACTCCCCAGCACCTTACCCGTCCCAAGCACACACACACCGGCACAGGCACACACCAGCACACACACGTCCAGCACACAGACACACACGCCACAAACAAAACGCACACGCACGCACAGTCAGTGGACTGTAACCAGACTCACAGGGGATGGGGCCCTGAAACACACACACGCATCCACGAGCACTGCGCAGTCCTCAGTTGCCTCTCCCTCCAAAGCACCCTCCCTTGCCTCACCTGCAACCCCAAAGACCCAGCGGCTCTTCCTCAGTGACCTCGGCCTCTTCCCCTCCGATCCAGCTGATACAGCATTCAGGGGGAAGAGGAAGCCCACCCACATGGAGCAGAGTGCCCTTCGCCCCCGGACACCCTCCCCCAGGTGCAGACAGACTGAGGCCCCCACCCGCAAGTCCCCCCGGAGTCGTAAGAGCAAGACCCCGCCGCCGCCCTGCAGCTCAGGCACCAGGTCTCCTTCCTCCATCCCTCAGGCCCCCACGCCACAGGTGCCCCCACCACACCCTGCCCCAGGTTCCCCCACCCACAGATATACCATCCCCAAGAGGATCCGGCCTTCTCCCCCTGCCACTTGCTCTCCCGGCACCACACCCCCGCTGCGCTTGTCTGTGCCACTGATGTGGTGAGGGTGTCCTCCCCTCTGTCCAGCCCACCTTGCCTGTTCCCCATTCTCCTCCCCTGGTGGTAGGCACTGCAGTGGAGTCCACTACCACCCTGTCTGACTTGGGCACTGCAGTGGCGGACCTGTCCACTCCATCTGCAGGGTCCACTGCAGTCGTGCCGGCACCCACAACATTCTAGTCATGCCCCCAGTTGTGCCGGCACACACCATGTCAGACACCTCCACTGCAGTTGTCAGTGGCTCTCCAGCACCCACCACCCCTTCCCTGCCTCCTCCTGGTGAGCCCTGATCCTGTCCCTGCGGTGCCTGGCCTGCCCCCCCGGTTGCCCCTCCTAGTGGATTGTCCCTGGTTTTGTGCAGTGCAGGCATGCGTAGGGGGACATCTGCCACTGTCACCCTGTTTGGACTTTGACAATGGACTGGCCATTGGCCTTTGTGTTTTTTCTGGACTTTCACTTTTAAACACACATATGCTGAATAAAGCAACTTTCTGTTCTCTAGTGCTTATGCTTCTGATGTACATGTTGTTGATGATGCTAACCATGCCCTTGCTGCAGTGATGGTGATATTTGGTCTCATGATAATGAAGTGTTACTGTGCAGGAACACATGTGGTCCAGGGGGAATGTGTCCTATCCTGTGGTGTATCCATGTCATCCATAGCAGCATCTGAGGGTGTCATGTGTTCAGTATTTGGCAATGGGATTTCCTACTTACATTAGCAATTTCACATCTGTGGCTTCCACCCCTGCACATCTGTTGTGCCTGCCATTGTTCAATTCGTCTACTTCCCTGACCATGTGGCCATCTCCACTGGACATGCAGGTTTGGGCATCAATGGGGAAGGACTCATCTGTGTTGTCAGTGCAACATTGCTATACAAGTGTGTTGGATCTGTGCTGATGATTTCGTTGGCACTTCCATGACCAGGCTGATGTGACAGGAGCCTTCATTTGGTGCTAATTGTTGATTGTGTGACCAAGTGCTCAGCTGACATGATGGGGCCCTACTGAGGCAACATATGGCACAGCTTTCCTCACACAGGAGTGGAGTCCCCTCATGGCAGTGTTACTCCTGTGACATTGCCTGCGCCCAAGGTGTGTGTTGTATGAGCATGTCTGTGTGTTCACTTCCGTTTTGCTGTGCATGCTGTGATCCCTAGTGTTGTACCTGTTTGTGATGCTTGCTGAGTTGACCTATGTTTCCCCAAAGTCTTCTCCCTGGGTTCTCTGTGATGTGGGTGCATGGCACATTACTGGTCATCAGGGTATCACCCATAGGTGTGTTTGCTGTCAGGGCTGAGTTTGTGTGCAGAAGCAGATGGGTCACAGTCAGGTTTCCCCTTGGCACTTGTTGTTTGCACCTGTCATGTGATTTCCAGTTTGTGTTATCTTTCAGTGATTGTGACACGTTGTATGTGTGACTGCTGGCACTCCTCAGGGTCCGGGCTGCAATGTTGGTTGTTGTCTATGTGTCATCTTTGTGGGTGACCTTGGCTTCTTCATTGGTGTGTGACTGTGGCTGGGATCCCATTGGTTGGTGTGGTATTGCCGTCATGTCCATGTACAGCGTAATGTGCAGTGTGTCAGACATTCAGGAGTCTTGTTGAGTGGCCATGTGTGATGTGTTTCTGCACCTTGGTTCCCACCCACCACCCTGGAATTGTCATGGGTGCATGTGCAATGTCACCAGTGCATGTGTGCTTCACTGCTGCACATTGTTGGAGGTCGAGGTGTGTGGTGTTGAGTGTGTGCAGATGAGAGTTGTTGCCCGGCTAGACCCCTGCCTCCATGTTGGCCTTGGCTTACTGGCCGTGCTGATTGATTTGTGCTTCTGTAGGTGTGATGGTAGTTTGTTGCTCAGGACACATGACTGTGGTTCACAGTGTGAACGACATTTAGCCCAGGGTCACCACATTGTGGGGGCCCTGGGGGTAGTGCTGTGGTGTGTCTGTGTCTTGCTGTGTCAGTTGCTGTTCCTACGTGCCTGTGTGATTTGTGCTCCCTCTCATCTGACAATGCCTGATTGCCCACATAGGGGATTTGGATCCATGAGTTACCTTTGTGTGGCACTGTATGCACATCTGTATGATTGGTATTCAGGCCTCCTCATGTGTTGTGTGGTTGCCTGGGGACACTGGCACCCCCCTCACCTGTTGTGTTTGATGTGCAGTGTGGGTCTGCCTGTTTGTGTTTGTGCATCTGCACCACTGCATTGGCATATCTTAGGTGTGCCATTGGCTGTATGTAGTTTGGTGGGTTTCCCCTGCTGTCCCTGGGACTCCTAGGTCATCAGTCAGCACAATGATCATGGTTTGTGTGTCCCATTGCTGCCATGGTATGGTATCTGTTCACCTCACATCTACAGTCTCCACAGGGTATCTGCATTTGTGTGCCCATTGGTGCAAATATGTGGGTCTACATTCTGATGGTCACTTCTGTCATTGTGTCATTGATGAATGTTGACTGTGTCAGCCCCCATGGGTGTTGTTTGTCTGCACATGGCCAAAGGTATGTCTTATTTGCACTGCAGTATTTGCCTCCCCCAATCTATGTTGCAATGGGACACATGCACTACTTTGCCACTGATGTGTTTTATGTTCTGTGACCAGGAATCATCCATGCAGTTTGTCAGTTGCAGCTTTTTCTTTGTCAACACTTACATTTTGGTCACTGTGATGATGGGGGTTTGTACCCCATTGCCACAATGTTCAAAATGTGCTTCAGCTATGGACCCCACACTTACCTTTTGGTCACTGTGATGATGGGGGTTTGGACCCCATTGCCACAATGTTCAAAATGTGCTTCAGATATGGACCCCACACTTACCTTTTGGTCACTGTGATGATGGGGGTTTGGACCCCATTGCCACAATGTTCAAAATGTGATTCAGCTATGGACCCCACACTTACCTTTTGGTCACTGTGATGATGGGGGTTTGGACCCCATTGCCAGAATGTTCAAAATGTGCTTCAGCTATGGACCCCACACTTACATTTTGGTCACTGTGATGATGGGGGTTTGGACCCCATTGCCACAATGGTCAAAATGTGCTTCAGATATGGACCCCACACTTACCTTTTGGTCACTGTGATGATGGGGGTTTGGACCCCATTGCCACAATGGTCATGGCCTGCTTGCATTGTGGGGGCCACACACATATATGTGTGGCACATGTGATAGGGGGTCACATTGTATGTTCAAAGTCATGTTCAGTGTTGTAGGCATTTGACACAGTCTACACACGCTTGTCATGGTGTTGGGGGATGTCTTTTCTTGCATTCCCTATGTTGTGGTGTGCTGGTTGTGTCATGCATTGTCCATCCTATGAGTGGGGGTGGTGTTGGTGGTAGGCATCCAGCCCCCATGGGTAGAGGTGGTAGTAGTGACAGGCATCCAGCCCCCTGGGTAAGGGTGGTAGTGGTGGTAGGCATCCAGCCCCCCCTGGGTAGAGGTGGTAGTCGTGGTAGGCATCCAGCCCCCCCTGGGTAAGGATGGTAGTAGTGGTAGGCATCCAGCCCCCCCGGGTAAGGGTGGTAGTAGTGGTGGGCATCTGGCACCCCCATGGCTAAGGGTGGTAGTAGTGGTAGGCATCCAGCCCCCTGGCTTAGGGTGGTAGTAGTGGTAGGCATCCAGCCCCCCTGGGTAAGGGTGGTAGTGGTGGTGGGCATCTGGCACCCCCTGGCTAAGGGTGGTAGTAGTGGTAGGCATCCAGCCCCCTGGGTAAGGGTGGTAGTGGTGGTGGGCATCTGGCACCCCCTGGCTAAGGGTGGTAGTAGTGGTAGGCATCCAGCCCCCCTGGGTAAGGGTGGTAGTGGTGGTGGGCATCTGGCACCCCCTGGCTAAGGGTGGTAGTAGTGGTAGGCATCCAGCCCCCCTGGGTAAGGGTGGTAGTTGTGGTAGGCATCCAGCCCCCTGGGTAAGGGTGGTAGTGGTGGTGGGCATCTGGCACCCCCTGGCTAAGGGTGGTAGTTGTGGTAGGCATCCAGCACCCCTGGGTAAGGGTGGTAGTGGTGGTGGGCATCTGGCACCCCCTGGCTAAGGGTGGTAGTAGTGGTAGGCATCCAGCCCCCTGGGTAAGGGTGATAGTGGTGGTAGGCATCCAGCCCCCCTGGGTAAGGGTGGTAGTGGTGGTGGGCATCTGGCACCCCCTGGCTAAGGGTGGTAGTTGTGGTAGGCATCCAGCACCCCTGGGTAAGGGTGGTAGTGGTGGTGGGCATCTGGCACCCCCTGGCTAAGGGTGGTAGTAGTGGTAGGCATCCAGCCCCCCTGGGTAAGGGTGGTAGTGGTGGTGGGCATCTGGCACCCCCCTGGCTAAGGGTGGTAGTTGTGGTAGGCATCCAGCACCCCTGGGTAAGGGTGGTAGTGGTGGTGGGCATCTGGCACCCCCCTGGGTAAAGGTGGTAGTAGTGGTAGGCATCCAGCCCCCTGGGTAAGGGTGTTAGTAGTGGTAGGCATCCAGCCCCCCCTGGGTAAGGGTGGTAGTAGTGGTGGGCATCTGGCACCCCCATGGCTAAGGGTGGTAGTAGTGGGAGGCATCCAGCCCCCCTGGCTTAGGGTGATAGTAGTGGTAGGCATCCAGCCCCCCCTGGGTAAGGGTGGTAGTGGTGGTGGGCATCTGGCACCCCCCTGGCTAAGGGTGGTAGTTGTGGTAGGCATCCAGCACCCCTGGGTAAGGGTGGTAGTGGTGGTGGGCATCTGGCACCCCCCTGGCTAAGGGTGGTAGTAGTGGTAGGCATCCAGCCCCCCTGGGTAAGGGTGGTAGTAGTGGTAGGCATCCAGCCCCCCCTGGGTAAGGGTGGT
Source organism: Calotriton arnoldi (assembly GCA_963921515.1). Lineage (NCBI taxonomy): Eukaryota > Metazoa > Chordata > Amphibia > Caudata > Salamandridae > Calotriton > Calotriton arnoldi. The sequence goes on from CAWUFW010012012.1 coordinate 237,584, forward strand.
AGTAGTGGTGGGCATCTGGCACCCCCATGGCTAAGGGTGCTAGTAGTGGTAGGCATCCAGCCCCCCTGGCTTAGGGTGGTAGTAGTGGTAGGCATCCAGCCCCCCCTGGGTAAGGGTGGTAGTGGTGGTGGGCATCTGGCACCCCCCTGGCTAAGGGTGGTAGTTGTGGTAGGCATCCAGCACCCCTGGGTAAGGGTGGTAGTGGTGGTGGGCATCTGGCACCCCCCTGGCTAAGGGTGGTAGTAGTGGTAGGCATCCAGCCCCCCTGGGTAAGGGTGGTAGTAGTGGTAGGCATCTGGCACCCCCTGGCTAAGGGTGGTAGTAGTGGTGGACATCCAGCCCCCTGGGTAAGGGTGGTAGTAGTGGTTGGCATCCGGCCCCCCTGGGTAGGGGTGGTAGTGGTGGTGCGCATCCAGGCCCCTGTGTGCATATGTGGCATTGGTGATGGGCATCCCGCCCCTATGGTGCTGCTGTTGCTGGTGTAAGTAAATTCTGCATCCCTCTGTGTGTGTGTGATGTGTCGTGTACGTGTTGTATGTATTTTGTGGTTGGTGTCTGACTTACCTTCTGCGCCGTACGCGTCCGTGCCTGTTCCGGTAGTAAATGTAGAATATTGGTAGGATCGGGACGAAGGGATTCATGGTTGGTTCGTGTCGTTCGTCTTTCTCGTTGCTTCGCGTCGTCCTCGTCGCTGGCGTGTTCGCCTCGTAGCCGTGGATCGTGTTGTGGCGCGAATCGGAGCTTATGTGCGCCTCTCCCGGATGCTTTGACGTGCCGTGCGTAGCGACGGGTTCGGCGTGTACGGAAAGCGCATCGTACTTGTTCGGCCGGAAGGGGCTGCATTTTGGCTTCCGTGCGACTCGATTCTGCGTTTCCGGATTCGCCTCGGTCGGAGAACAGGACCTGGATTGGGTGAGTACGACTCGGCCGGATTCTGTGCTGTTGTGCGCATCGTACTTACTCGTTCGGTATGATGTACGGATCGGTCGGGAAACAGGCATTCGCATGGCTTTTTTCCCGACCGAATGGTATTGGGTGCGCCTCCGACCGAGATCGGAATCGGCCCCGAAGTTGTGGGCTACCACTAGTGGAACAGTGAGGGACCTGTTAAATACAATCAGAAAAATCTATGCTCATACGTGCTTGGTTCAGGCAATAGAAGCAGAAGGTAGTAGTCGATGATTGTGCATCTATCAGTAACTGGCTAGTGGAAAGTGATTATACAATACAGTGTAACTGGTGAGACGTCTGAAGCTAGAGGAAAAGGGTAGGATGCCCGTTATTATATATTATATATATAATAAGGTCTTGAATAGTAAACAGGTTTGTATAATTATTATATTTGAAATTAAGCTTACATTTGTCTTGTTTTCATTTTCTTGTTGGATATTTTATCCATGGTCATGGTTGATTAACTGGTTTATTTTTTCTGTTGGTTTAGAAGCACAATGTTATTTTTATTAAAGTGTTACATTTAATTTGATTATTTTGTTTATTTAGTTTCTATTATTATTTAGTTGAGAGAAAAAAATACCTACTATTTTTAGTTGATGAAGTTTACTTCGTTGATGTTGTTATATGTTGAAGTTTGTAGAAGCTGTGAATTGTTAGTCATATTTTGCTTTTTTATGTAATTTATTGTTTTTTATTAGTTTGGTCTATTTATTGGTTAATTTATATACTTACTTGGGGGTCCATTACGATGGCGGGCGGACAAAGTCCGCCCGCCATCGCAACGGAGAAAGGGACCGCCCACCACATGTGCGGCGGTCCCGCGATTCGAATTAGGATGCGCCCGCCACACTGGCGGGCGCATCCCCCATACTCAGCATTGTGGCGGGCGGTGCTCACAGCACCGCCCGCCACAATGCTGGAAATGCATGTTGTGCATTTGCATGCACAGGGTGACAGGCACCGCTCGGTGCCTGCCACCTTGTGCATTCAAACCCCCCATGTGCACCCCTCACCCCCCCAACACCCTGGGGGCCCGCAACGGGCCCCCAATTGCAATTACCATATGCCTTTCCATGGTGGCAACGCCGCCATGGAAAGGCACACCTCCGCCAGCATCGTAATATGGATGGCGGTGTCTTGCAGACACCGCCACCATATAATGCCCCTTTTCCGCCGGTCGACGAGTCGACCGGCGGAAAAGCGGCGGACAGTTTTTCCGTCCGCCGGGGTCCCCCCGCCATAGTAATATGGCGGGGGGTAAATGTGTGGCGGGCGGAGGGAAATAGCGGGCGGATCGCCACCGCCATAAGGGCGGTGGAGATCCGCCCGCTATTGTAATGACCCCCTTGGTTTTATATTTTTGTTTCATGTTGATTTTGTTCTTGTTTTTAAAGTTAATCCTTGTTTTGAGGTTTTTAGGTGGAGTTTTAGTGAAGTGTAATCTGTGAAACATAAAAGAAAACGTTATAGTTTTAGTTAATTTGATTATTTCAATTATTTAGACGCTATTTTTATTTTGTTATAAAAAAATATATACTTACTATTTTTAGTTGATGAAGTTTCTTTCCTTGATGTTGTGGTTTTGTTGACTTCTGTAGAAGCTGTTTAAAAAAGTATTTGTTAGCTATGTTTTGCTTTTTTATTAAGTTTATTAGTTTTAAATCCTTTACTTTATTTGCTGTTTAAGTCATATACTTACTTTGTAATATATTTTTTGCAAAGTTGATTTTATTGTAGTTGTGGATGTAAATCTTTGGATTGAATTTCCTAGGTGGATTTTTAGTGAAGTTTAATCTGTGATATAAAAAGGAAAATATGTTATAGTTTTCGTAAATTTTTTTAAGCTCATTTTATTTATTTAGTTACAAAGGGGCTGATTATGATGGCGGTCGTAGGCACCTCCGCGGTGCTGGCGGAAAACGTTGATTTAGTGTCTCCGGGAGCGGTCATCGCGACCGTCATATTACAATGGGCAAAGATAGCCCTTTTCCTGCCCGTCACGGTGTTTCCGGATCTGCCAGATATTTTGTTACGCAACGGTGCCGGAGGGAGCCAATAGAGAAAGGCAGCTGTGCGGAATGACGTTCCGACCGCCCGCCACATCACGATGCATCAATCAGGCCATCGGAACGTGGCGGTAAAACCAGCTCATCATAGATGGCGGAAGCACAACTACGGAGAGAGAAACTCGAGTAAGAGACACCTCTCTACGTTCCTGCACGTCATGGATCCTCCTCTACAATTCCTGCCGCTGCTCTACCTGAACCACTGCCAGCAGATAAGACGTTGTTGCTGTCAACTGCAGAGGTAAGTCCAAAACATCACCTCGTTTGCAACCCCTTGACAACAACACACAGCAATCGCGCAGGTATAATTTACCTGTCAACATCGGACACCCTGATGGACACAGGAACATATACCACAGTTAAAGTACCCATTTTTTTCACAAAGGTACATTGTCACCTCAGCATCGTGGGCTCCCATCTTACCAGAAATTATGCCATCTAGCCTGCCCGTGGCGGTCACGTCACAGCAGCGGTGAAGCGGTGGCCAAACTTGCCCATATGGTTGTAGAAGTCCAGCACATGGTCCCAGGCTAGCAATATCCTAATACCATCCTCCAGCCCACACCCAATCCAAATGAGCCTGAAATTACCACATTATAGCTGCTGCAAGGAGTGATGTGCAGGCACAGTGTTCATAGTGACATCTCAGTAGGACCATATAAAAATGTATAGCACCATGAGTGACGAATGAGGCAGGAGTCACCTGAAATGGACAATAGTGATCATTGCACTCAAATCAGGGTCAGACAAGATCCAAGGTGGACTAGAGGAGGCCAGAGCAACCAGGATATGTATGGGGAGTCCACAGTAGTACAACAAGGTGTTGGATGAGTCAGAGAGCAAAGGCAGATGACAAATTAAGAGAGCCACAGCTGCCACATAATCACAGTTCAGCACACACCCTAAGCAGACATTGCCAGGCTCATCACATACAATGGCAGACTATACCACATAATGACAGGCCATACCATGCAACACTGTAGAAATCGTCTGACTCAAACTGCAAACTCAAACTAAACACCAGTGTGCATTTGTCTCCTGTGCACTGCTGCACTAAATGACCCCATGTGAGTATGTCCTGTACATCAACAACACTGACTACTCTGCCACTTCACTGAACACCTCCAAACCAACAGTCAACCACTCCAAATGTAGCAACAACTAGAAAATATTGAATGAATGCCAACGTGTCAGGAAGAGTCCATCTTGATAGCAGGAAACTCTGAACTAAGACTCATGACAAACCTCCTCTTCTTCACACCTGCATCCACTCAATTGAATAAATGTGAGTAATTGAATTAATAAGGAATCATTGTGCAGATTACAAACCTTGGAACTGGTCAGTCTGCATGTCAACTCCTTGATACAGCTCACAAACTCTTACTTTGCCTCCTGCACAAAGTATAAGTCACCATCACTGTATGAGAACAAGTGACCTATTCAAAAGTGGAGGGAACAGGGCAGGAAATGTATGGAGAAATGAGTGGTACCAAATGTTAATGGAATGTAAGAGGTCCCACATGTGGCACTACACTCGGCACATCAAGTAATCCATGTGTGGCACAGATAATCTAATCAAATTAAAGTAATCATCAGTGCACTATCACTGTGATCCAGGAATGCATGTAAGGCATTGGACCACAATGAGATGACCTGTCATTAGACATACAGTGACCAGCACCTAATTTTTCTGAACTAATATGTCATGTGTATGCCACTGGCACAACACTTATGCCTTGCAGTGACATTCCCTGACTGGTAAACGAAATACTAACCTTAACACTTACTCCTCACCTAACCATCTACCACCTTCCCAATTCCTACACCTGGGGCAATCTCTGAAAAAGTTGCTAATCTACTCCTATGGGTTCCCTGCTACACAATGCTACACACTGGTGTGTATCTCAAAATCACAGAGCTCAACTCAAGGATGTCTGATCTAATGCTGAAGTGAACACAATTACTAAATACATGTATCACAAACCACACCAAAAGAAGTCCAACAATCTTGGACATGTGCAGCAAAAGAGTGGATAGTCAATCTGCTCACAGTCCTCCCTGGAACAGATATAACTTTTGCTCTGGCTAACTGCACAGACTGCATAATCCATCTAAAGAAAAATCTCCATAAAAAAATGACACATCTAACACCAAAGTGTGTGCATCCAGACAAATCTGCCAAGACAGCCATAGACACTCCACCGGTTACAAAGTGACCATGGTGTCAGTGTGCCGGACAAGCATTCCCGGGAACAATCCTGATAAGCGACTATTCAAAGATAGGGGGACATAGCACAAATCTGCCCACAAAACCAGCAAATAAACAAGACTATACATTGTATTATGTGACATACACACAAGAAATGCACAGTACCAAACACACACCCATCTGAATTCATTCAAATACACACACTCCTTACACACAATGTCCTGCAAAAACAACATAACCCACACATGGACTTGTCAGTAGAAAGAGCCTGTTGTAGGGATTCTGCAGATACACAGAACTATGAACAGGATTATGGACCTCGGTGTATAGGGGCTATGCCTTCCTACCACCTTAGTACCCACAATCCCAGGACCGACTAGCTATATTGTCTCACTCGCTCTCCTACTCACTAATGGAGAAACAAATGATTAGACAACCCAGAACACTACAGTCCCGGATTTCTCAGGAATCGTGGTAACAAGACATCCCTTTCGCTCACTTCTCTCGTACTTGTCCACAACAAGATCTGATAGTCACTGAATTAGTATAAAATATTTATTTCAACTAACGTGCTCTAAAATGCAGTATAAGTGCCACTACTAGCGTAATAATGCATAATACAAATATTGTCGGCATAGCAGCAAGTCTATACATTATGAAGGGAGATGTCATCATACAAAGACATTGGAAACGGGACTACAGTGCCCATGCTCCCTCCCCATGGTCTGAATATAATGTATTATATAATAGAAGATCTCTGGGCTTTGTCAGCAGACCCCATACCTTTAGGTCATAGATCGTATTTCTATATCACAGGTTCGTATTGCTCCTCTCCCTGGAAAGGTGCCTCACCAAGTGTTCCAAAAACAGCAGTTGCAGAGTATGTTTTGTCTATGTGCTTCGGCCTGACCAGAACAGAATAACAAGGGGCATAGTTGATTGACCTTGCTTACAATGTTCAGACTAAACTCCAGGAATAAGCGGAGAACGATCGCAGCAGACAGTTCTCATGTGAAAAGTGTAAATAGTCTTGCATAAGAGAAAGCGTCTAGTAACGTGTGCAAAAGTAGCATCATGGCTCCCGGGCTCATGCTAACTTAAAGATGTCGACAGTGCCCCTAGCAACCATGTGACAAGCCAATACAGGCCAAAACCTGCAACTCTTCCCAACAACACCAAAACATATGCACATCCTAAAACATCCCAAAGCAATCTATCCTGGACATCAGGGGGACTAACACCTGGCAAGGACAATGCATCATCCAACGACAGCAGTGCATGCACAGTAAGCAGTGTGTGAGCACCACTAAATCTAGTAACAGACATATCGGAATTCACCACCATGAACAAGAACATCACAAATCATCACAGCACACGGATCACTCCACACACAAGATGGGTAGTAGTGCCTCAGCAAAGACCTGCACACTTTTTCTATCACCTACTGCTACACAACTCAGGCAAACACATATGCATGGAGCAAGACTAGAGGACTGTGATGTAAACTCATTTGTACTATACAGGATTACCCATGACTGCATTTAAGTAGACTCAAAGAGCACATATCAAATAGTGAAATAGTGCTGAGGAGCACAATGGTTTTGGACACAAATCATATGCCCACAGTATAGTGTCACACTATGGAGTGGTGGAGAGGGTCAAACACTGGCATCAGCATGTAGTGGAATATTGTTGAGTGAAGTGGTGTACACAAGAGTATTGTACAGGTCAGGAGTGGACAGAGCAAAAAGACATTATGGAGTATCTCACATTGTGTAGGCCTCAAATGGTCTCATTGTGACAGCACTGTCATACAGTGGTCACAGGTACACTGTCACAGCACACAGTGGAGTAACAGAGATTGGATTTGTGTACAGCACTGGTATGTTTTTGAATACCACATAGTGGAGTAGATAAAGTGTAATGTGACATCAGTGTATGGCAAATGTCACATATAATGTATGTGTGCCATAGTAGGTCAGCACAGTGAGAACAAAGGTAAGCAAGACCTATGCCTGATCCCAAAACTCACATCCCACACATTGAAGTGACACACTCTGCATACTCACAAATGATGTGGACAACAAGGATGTGTACCCTAGGACTGCAAGGTCACACTGACACAGTGCACATTGCTCCGGCAACAACTTCAACATGTGCACATAACCTCCTGCAGGTGTCTCATCATGTAAACAAACAGGCACTCATAAACTGCATCATACATGTGTGAAAGGGTAATGCTCAAGGGCACATACACATTCATACATCAGCTAATGACATGACAATCACACTGCAAGATGACTCCAGTGCACACATGTAAATGTACCCATGTGACTATGAATTCATACCTATCCAAGATGACTACACAACTACACTGGTGAGTACACATCAAGATACGTCCCCCACATATGATGTACCCTGTTCACCCCTCAAGTCATCAAGTTAAAAAAATAGCTGTTGTTGATGTAGAGGATCCAAATATTAGCCCTGGGCGTTGAACTCTGCTCCGTTCACGGAGTTTGCGGAGTTTTCTGCACTCCGCGGAGCTCGTGGAGTGCAGAAAACTCCGCTTCGCGTAGTGCGGCGGAGTTTTTTTCCCGCCCGTGCTCGCGAACAGTAAGTTCACGTGCGCAAGCTGGCGCTTGGGTAAAATTTCTACCCGAGCGACAGGAAGACCAGCGCAAACAGCAGTTCAAACTACACTCCGCCACTTGCGGAACTTTGCGGCGGTTTTTTGTAACTTCACGGAGTTCCGCGTAGCAAACTCCGTCAACTACGCCCAGGATTACCAAATATGACATGTGTACAAAAGTAGAGCACAGACACATTAATGTAGAGAACAAGAGTAGACCATCACAGACAAGCATCATGGCCCCATTAACCCTCTGAGTCAATAAGCACATTACTTGCTGCAACCTCTGGGAGCACTTGCAATAGCAAATCAAGGCCAGTCCAATGTGAATGTTGTATTCAGAGTATGGAACAGATGAACATATACAAATACATTGTACTGCATCATTAGCAAGGCCAGCGACAAAGCTCAGAAGATAAATATAAATTTTAATACATAAACTTTGTAACTTCAATGAAAGCGCAAAACATACAGGCCAACGGCCAGTCCACACTTGTGTGCATGTAAACCTGCACTACAAACTTGCAACACAGTCCACTGCCATGGAAATCTCCCCAGGATAGGGGCATCAAATAGGCAGTACATGCACCGCTCAGGGAGGAATGTTGTGGGAAGGCGGACTCTGGTTTGAAATTGGGGAGACCTGGAACTGAGAGGGGGGTGACTGACCGGGGTAGTCGGAGGACTGGACCTGGGAGGGAGAGAACTGGCTGAGGTAGAGGGATCCCTTGATGTGGGAGACAGAGGGCTGGCAGGACCTGGTGGAGTCGTGGCACGGGGAGGCAGAGAAATGCTGGGGGGAGGCTCAGTGGATGATGTTGCCTGTAGAGGGCTGGATCTTACTTGTTTTGCGATACGATATCCACTAAGCGTCTTGGGCCAAGGGAGAAGTGATGTAGACACAACAGCCTCCTTCTTGCCAGAAAGTGGTGCAGGTGATGGTGCCTCTTTCCGGCGACATTTACCAGATCTGGTGGTATGCTCTGAGGGGGTGGCCTTTTGCCCTGTCTCCCCTCTTGTGGAGGTACTTTTGCCTATTTAGCCTTGTGTCCATGCTTCACATGGGGGGTAGGTGGGAGTGAAAGTTTTGGGCAAACTAGCCCTCTGAAGAGGGGGCAGGTGTGGCAGGCACCAGGTCCACGTCAGCCAGGGCAAGTGTTTGGGCGGCTTCGGGATGAGGTGTGGGGATGGGAGGGCTCTTGGAGGGGAAGGAATCGGAGGTATGCAATGTGGATGCTTGTTTTTTGCCTTTATGTTTCTGAGTGTCCTGTGATGGTCTTGTTGTAATGCTGTCATGTGTGCTTTTGGTGTGCTTTGGGGATGTTGTATGGTGTTTGTGTCATTTTGATTGGTGTTGTTGTGTGCTGCCTGTGAATGAGTGGGTGCCTGAGTGCTCTGGTGTGTGTGTGCTCTGGTCAGGTGGGGGCACTGGGAGGGTGGTTGCGGAAGGGACAGGAGCTGGAATGGAAGCTTGGGACTGCAGAATGGCTGCCGTCAGTGTGGAGGTCAAAGACTGGACAGTTCTGTGCAGGCCACCGACGTCCGAATGAATGCCCTCCAGGAACGCAACAACCTGTGACAACTTGTTGCCATGATCCTGGAGGGCATTCAGGAGCGCAGTCTGACCCACAGACAGCGGCCGCAAAATGTCTATGGCCTCCACACTGAGGGCAGTAGGGGACACAGGGGCAGGGGCAGCGGTGCCTGGAGGAAGGAGACTCTGCCCTTCTTAGGGCCATGGGAACAGATACCAGTTTGGGGAGCAGCAGGGAGGGTGGACACAGGGGGGTGTGGCAGACAAAGAAGCAGATGTCGAACTTCCTTTGTCCGCCAACACCGAGGAGTCACCGCTGGAGTGTGAAGATGTAGAGGTAGGTGTTTCTGGCCCGGACTCCCCCAGGGCACTCCTGTCCCCCTCCCAGGCGCTGGTCCCCTCAGTGTCGCAGAACTCCCGGGGACCAGTAATGCCAGCTGCTTCCCCAAAGGTGTCTTGGCACCTCTCCTTCCCTGCCCTTGGTAGCTGCTGTAAGAGACAGAGACATAGGTTCAGTGAAGTGGCCTGCTCACAAAGATGACATGCAATGCAAACATAATTCATTTGACTTAAGACCCACATTTAACTCGTACATGTACTGGCTGCCTAAGCCCAATCTCATGGCAGATCACCTGATGCATTTACACAGGTTTAGTGGACGTTATGCTCCACAATGCGTTGACACAGCCAAATTGCTGTGCATGTGTCTACCTCTCAACATCACATCCTATTGTCTGTAGACACACCTACATGCCTTTAGTCAAGAGAGCTATACATCCAATTATGTTGTGTTACTCTCACTTGAAGTATGAGCTCACTAAAACCCACAGATACAAAGTGAAACATGACTATTGTTAAGTGACATTACATCCTTCCATCCAACTATGTTGGTACTGCAGCACAACTAATGCTGGACATTGTTTACCAAATTGTAGAGTCATCAATGACATGAAAGTGCACACCACAAATATCTCAAGGCACTACAACATGATGCTCACTGCTGTTCACTGCCAGTTGATGTCTCTGGGGCTTACACCTCTGCATATGTTACATATACACATTTTTAGGGATGAAGTGTCACGAAACACCATGTACTAATGTTTTCAAGAAGACAATGCACAATAGCATGACTAGGGAAATGTGACGCATGGGCCTTGCGTGTTGTGACATGTCACAAACCAACACCATTCTAATTACTGGCCAATCCATCAATGATCCAAGGCATGAGAGTGCCATGTGTAGTTGAAGCTCTGAATGGCCTCCATAAGGACAGGCAATGTGTGCTAATAGCTAGGGTCTGGCATCTGACATCCCTACGTTGTGCTGAATGCTGACATCCAGGACACATCAATGTCACAAGACATCACTCACTAATGTAAACCAGCAGCCACAACTTGACCATGCACTGATACATATGGACACCCCTCTGCAATGCACACATAGTAAGTACTGCCACTCAGAGTGACATTGGCTTTTTGCATCGAAGGTTACAGTACAACACCTCACTTACATCACAATTTGCCATACACACTGATCACATCCAACCTGTTAAGCCCTAGGGCCAACTCCCAATAGCCACGTTTAGCTCCATAGCTTCTACCTTCCACTGTCTAACCATCACAGACATGTTGCCATGTGCACAATGAGCAAATGCAGATCATCCAATGCATCACTGCAATCAACACCATCTACACCATCAGCGCCTGTGTGCAGTTTCTGTCACTTTGGCAGGGAATTACTTCATGTGATGCCATGATGCTGATATTTGTCTAAATGTGTCGCTGTAATGCTGTCATCTGTATCATTTTGCTGTACTCCACCCATGGGACAGGTGTAACCTCTGCTAACTCACTGCACCCTGAGTCCACATTTGAGCATGTCTCTATGCACTTGGACTTCATCACATGAGTCACAATATTGAGGGAGCCACACAGCACACACAAGGCTGATAAGTGTACTGTGCTAGACACTTCACAAAACTTATTTTCCTGTGTATGAATGGCTCAGTTCAGACACCATTTTCAAGATGGTAAATGCAAACATGGAAAGATGATTTGCAATGACACTGTTCATGTCCCTACATGACAGTACAAATGTTATACACATGCAGAACCTCTGCCCTTGCCACTGAGGCTACTTAGAAGCAATTGCATCACACTAGAGACATCACAGAGGTTCCTGGTTTGCTCATGGTTGGGATTGATGCTGTCAGTTATGCACCAAGCCACACTTAGCCCAATACTCACCCCAACTTGCTGCTGTTGGGCCCTCAAGCGTCCATCCAGCTCTGGCTGTGTCACTGCCAGGATGCGGGCCAATAGTGGGGTCATGCTCCGGCGCGCCAACCTGCCAATTCGAGGGACCAGCCCCAGCGTCATTTCTGCAACGTTTTTGCTGAGGCGGCAGATGTCATCCCACCTCTTGTGGCAGTGAGTATGTCACCGGTTCGAGAACCCCAGGGCCCGCACCTTGCGGGCGATGGCCGTCCATATTGCCTTTCGCCGTTGGATCTTAAGCTGTAGGCATGGGAGACAAGATGAAAACTTTTTAAACAGTATGTTGTAGACCATTGTGTGCCAGTCATGATGCATTTATACACATACCACACACATTGATCAATGGACAGCAGAGTCCATAGACCATGTCACATATTACACTCTGACCAAGCTTGCAGGGTCCAATTAACTATCTATGAGGATGGACCAAATACATGCACATACCATTTACATGCGGAGGGAGTGCACAGAAAGCAAGGTGAAACAGGGCATCATCTGTGGTGCGTGATGTGAGTGAGCCTGACAGACAATACACTGTAATTGATACCTATTGGTCATACTCACTGTGTCTAACACTACACAGCATCCCTGGTGTCCGGACGTGGGTAGGTCCCACCACGAGGAGCCCTGAAACTTGAGGACTCCATCTACCGCCAGTTGTGCAGTTGGTGTGGACGCACAGGCTGACGCACCTTCTCTGGAACCATTAGGTCCGTGAGAAGGACGCTCTTCACCCCACTTGACATTTTTTCCACACACGGGTTACATAGGTATCCGGCTTCACAAGGGACAGTACACCTGGGAATTCCCTAACTGCCTCCTTGTATTGTATTATAGAGTAGATTAGGTACGCCCCCCGGTCCGGAAGAAACGCCACTCATCCACTAGGAGAAATTAGGTGTGAAACATGTCGACCTTTTAACCACATTTTTTTCCCCCCACATTTCACATCCGAGCTGTAGCAAGTTTAATCCTCCTGCCAGCCGTGACTCTTGCAGTCTGTTTTTAACCTTAGCACCTGTGCCCAGCTAAATAAAATACATTTTGGGACACCTGTAGCTAATTTTAACATCATCACACCACTCTACTCACTTTGCTTCTGTGCCCCACCTCTTCATTACAACAGGGCCTATACCGTTTAACATCATTAAAGATCTCCGGCTAAGAGCCCCCCCGCGGGGCCCGTCGGGCATTACAGCGCGGGCCCGATGAGGAGCTGCTCTATGATGAAGCAAGACACCCCTTAGGGTGGGTGAGGGCCATTGTTCCTATTGGAGCACTCCCCCTCCCCGCAGTTCTGTTCCTTCTCTCGCTGACCGCCCGACTTCCCCTCCTTTTCCCGCCCTGCCTCGGCCCTCCCCGTCCTCCCCCTCCAACCCCAAAAAGGAACTGCATACCCTCTTGTGCATAGACATTGTTTAGGGCATGTATGCAGGACCTGGATAAATAAAGCCCTTGTCCCCCCATTTGATTTATTTTCTAACACTACACACCCTTTAATGTCCAGTACCATTGAATAGCTACACGTGTCATGAATGTCACGATAAGGTACCTGACACTACACTCTCTCACTCATGTGACAAGGTGTAGGCCTGTCTTTTGTACTCCTCATACCTCTATATGCTGCTTCTAATATATAAGAGGGTGGACTGCTCATATCTCTTGCAAAGTCTTTTTTGTGATGTGGGCAGATACATTGTGCATTCACAGTACAGGCCTTAGGGGTTTTAGTAGAAGCAAAATGTGGGCCATCACAAGTTTCACCTGCATGTAGAATGAGAATGATGACCCAGTATATACATATGTGAACCTCTACACATAGGCTGAGGGCTGTTAGCCCGAAACCAGTCCCAGGATGCTTGTTTCCGGTCCAGGGATGACATGGCTTGGCAGTTTGGGCTGGACTGTTCCCATGAGGCACAGAGTCAAGAATTATTTGCATATAGCTGTGTCTGAACTGGGGTGGCGAAGTGAGCTAAAGAACAATGATGGATTCAACCCAGATCTGTGACTGGGGGTGAGTAACTGGAAAGTTTCAGCGCTCCGTCCATCATCTTCTTGTGTTTGCTTTGTTCCCCCTAAGTTGGCAGGGTATGCTCAGACGTGGGTCCCTTGCTCACTTTGTCACTGTATTCAAGCTAGCCTGGCTGATGAGGGCTGTTAGCCCAAAACCGGTCCCAGGATGCTTGTTTCTGGTCCAGGGAAGACATGGTTTGGCAGTTCGGGCTGGACTGTTCCCATGAGGCACAGAGTCAAGACTGATTTGCATATAGCTGGGTCTCAACTGGGGTGGCGAAGTGAGCTGAAGAACGATGATGGATTCAACCCAGATCTGTGACTGGGGGCTTGTAACCGGAAAGTTTCAGCGCTCCATCCATCATCTCCTTGTGTTTGCTTTGTTCGCCCTAAGTTGGCAGGGTATGGCCAGACGTGGGTCCCTTGCTCACTTTGCCACTGGATTCAAGCTAGCCTGGCTGATGAGGGCTGTTAGCCCAAAACCGGTCCCAGGATGCTTGTTTCCGGTCCAGGGAAGACATGGCTTGGCAGTTTGGGCTGGACTGTTCCCATGAAGCACAGAGTCAAGACTGATTTGCATATAGCTGTGTCTTAACTAGGGTGGCGAAGTGAGCTAAAGAACAATGATGGATTCAACCCTGATCTGTGACTGGGGGTGAGTGTCTGAAAAGTTTCAGCGCTCCATCCATCATCTCCTTGTGTTTGCTCTACACATAATGGCACCAAATATAAGGATGACATGTCCACTGTACATTTAGCAGATGTGTGAGAGGTGAGTTGCCACTAATCTAGACAGATCCAGGCCTTGAACTCTTGTGCTGACTGGACTCATCTCCACAGTGTAACTGGCAAATCATTACACCCACCAATCTGTATCCTCTGCCCAATCGACAGGTACCATCTCACTAATAATTATGGTTAAACTTACTGAAGGTGTACATGATATTTGACATTGAATCTGTGCTCAAAGTGATAGTTGCTCCAGTCATCAGTGTAACTGTACTACTGCTATAAACCGGTATGTACAAATCATCATTGCATGCAGTCAGGGATCAAGGGGAATAATGCTCTACACACCATCAACGTGAAGTCATTCTGCTACACAGCATCACACACATTTTCATTACCCCTTCAGAGAACAATATGTGTGATTTAAGGGTTTAAGGGAGCTGCACCAGTGACAATGGTGCCATCCTCCCCACATACTCAAGTTAAACAAATTGTACATCATATAGGGGCCATGCAGATGTCAAAATCGGAATGCATGAACATTGGCTTGCACTCTGAGGCACAGAGTAGTGTACAGTCACATAGGATGTGCATTATAATCACTCAAAAGAAGTTACACATTCATTTACCAGTACCTCTGGAGCACCATATAGCTGCCCGTACTGGCCAAGGACCTCGTCCACCAGGACCTCCAGCTCCTCTGTGGTGAAGGGACGGGCCCTGATGTTCTCATTACGAGCCATTACTGGTTCCAGAGATGATGTATAGCAGCAGTTGGTGGGGAGAAATGGCAGGCAGCAGTGTCTGTAGGCAAGTGACAAGTGTGGCCATTTCACACACATATATTAGCCCCTGGGGTTGTTTCTGTGTTAATCTGCTAATGCCATTGGTCCGCTTCTTCCGCATTATTCAATTGGGGCCAATGCCTGTGCCCGCAGTGGCGGAGCATGCCTACCACAACGTTCAAATATGAAAGGCACTACCACGATGGCGGTTCCCATTGGCTGCAATGTTGTTCGCATAGGCGGTGTCACACCGCGGGGATCAGGATGTCTCCACCGCTACCCGGCATTATTCAATTGGGGCCAATGCCTGTGCCCGCAGTGGCAGAGCACACCTACTGTGACGTTCAAATATGTAAGGCACTACCGCAATGGCAGTTCCCATTGGCTGCAATGTTGTTCGCATTGGCGGTGTCACACCGCGGGGGTCGGGATGTCTCCACCGCTACCCGGCATTATTCAATTGGGGCCAATGTCTGTGCCCGCAGTGGCTGACAGCGACTGCGCCTGAACACACATTGTGCATTTGCAATATCGATTTGCAACTTGCATCACTGATCCCAACATAATCATCCAAAAATAACTGCACCTTGTAAAGGGATTGGAGAGTGTGAAATTTAACTTTTGTCTTCCCACACATGAAATGTAAGTACACATGGGACAAAATGCATTGGTATGTCTGTCATCCCATGTCATTTTCATCCATGTGTGCATGTATACACATTTCATGTGGATTTGTGTTTCATTGTTGGGGACATTGCATTGTGTGTAATGCTAACTCCTACCACAATCAGGCTGGACTGCCCACATAACATGCATATATTTCTGTACACAGTGTTGTATATGTATGTATTATTGTCCATCTTACACTCACTGGCAGCATTTTGTCATCATGTTGTGTTTTGTGGGACTCAAGGTGGATTTTGTGCACTTACAGCAGCTATATACAGGTCAGCATTGATGCTGTTTGCCACATGTGCTGTATCAACTACCCACAGGGCTGGGTACACATGATTTAGCAGTGTAACATATGCCATACACATATTCTAATTGTGATTTGACAAGAGTTAGTATGTACACCCTGGCTACCTATTTGACTACAGGGGATCAAGGTGTCTATGCATGTCACTTGTACCTTAAATGGATTCAACAGTCCTGTCAATGTTGTGGTTGTGTGAGTCATTCTGTAAGCTGTTACCCACATCTCATCTTTGACTCTTTGTACACCTGTCTACTGCCATATTACATAGGAGAAGACCACCTGTGTATCGGCCTATACCAGACCTGTTGACAATGGTGGATACAGATATCATAAAGAACTTCCGTCTCAATCGCCTTACCCTTCAAGAGCTATGTGCTCAGTTGGAGCCCCATCTGAGGTCTTACAGAACCTACCCAACAGCTTTGACAGAAAAAGTGAAGGTGATGGACGCCCTGCATTACTTTGCCACTGGTTCATTTCAGTACATGATGGCCATCGCAGGTGGGATGTCTCAACCTATGTTCAGCATGGTGTTGTGTGATGTCCTGTCTGCATTGTTGATATACAAGGACAGCTACATGCACTTTCCAAAGAGACATGAATTGGCAGATGTGAAGGCTGAATTTTATGACCTTGGTCACATCCCAAATGTTGTTGGTGCCATTGACAGCAGACACATTGGCCTTGTTCCACCACAGGTACGGGAGCACATCTACTGTAGCAGGAAGCATTACCATTCAATAAATGTGTAAGTGGTATGCCAAGCCCATGTGATAATATCCCACGTGTGTGCCAAATATCCTGGATCTGCACATGACTCCTACATAATGCAGAACAGCCTCATCCCACAACTGATGGCAAATCTTCATCCAGAGTGGGCCTGGCTTGTTGGTGAGTGAGCTGTGCCATTAATTGTGGTGTATGTGTGACATGCTGGTCTTCTCAAATACTTCAATTACATTGTTTGTCTGTGTTTCTCACAACTAGTTAATTCAATGTATCCCAACAGGCCTTGGTTGCTGACCCCACTGGGGAATCCAAGGACGCCAGGGGAAGTCCGCTTCAGTGATGCCCATGGGAGGACACTTCATGTTGTGGAGGGAGCTTTTGGACTTCTGAAGGCTAGATTTAGGTGTCTGGACAAGAGTGGTGGTGCACAACTCTACTCTCCACAGAAAGTGTGTAAGATCACTGTTGCCTGCAGCATGCTCCACAACCTGGCCTTGTGCAAAGAGATCCCCCTGATTCAGGACAATGATGAGCAGCAGGAGCCCCCCGCAGCAAACCCACCCACGCCCAGTGACGATGATAGTGGTGAGGAGGAAGGTCTTGACCTGCGTCAATAGCTCATCAACAACTACTTCCCTTGAGTGTAAGTTAGCATTGATCAGCTATGACTGTGTTAGTTTGCTTTGCTGTTAGGGCAGAAACATTGATGATGTTTTGGGATGATGGCTGTTGTTGGCCCATTGCTGTGGGGTAATTTGTTCATCGCTGTGTTTGTATTTCCAGTTACCTGATGTCTATGTTGATGGTGTTGGTCAGTGTTGTCTGAAATGAATCTTGCACAGTGTTGACCAGTAGTGTATTGTTGCTGTAATGCCATCATAGTGTCGTTCTAGGTCCCTCCGCACAATCAATGGATTGTCACAATCAAATCTTGTGGTACATTGAAATCTGAGTTTTTCATTGTACTTACTCTGATAAATATAGCACTCACACAAAGGCATATGGGTGTTAATTGTGTTTATTTTCTACCACATTGTGTTTGTATTAAAGTGAGTCAGATGTTAATTGTGCATACAGAGTGTTTCAGTTGTCAGTGATGGTAACAGAGACAAATAGAGTAGTCACCACATTAGTGGAATTCCACAGTCCAACAGACTTCTGCCATCAACATGGCAATGTGGGACTGGTTGGTGAACAAAGTCAATGTCCGGTGCAGCACTGGTGACATCAGGGCTGGCTCAGCGACCTGGTTTGGCTTGGTGCTTTGCCAAGTGATCCTCCTGTGGTGTTTCTCGTCTGTCCCCTATTGCGTTTGGCAGGGGGGGTCTGCTGCAGGCTCAGAGGTGTCTGAGCAGTCATTGGCTTGCAGCTCATCCCTCCCTGTGGCCGCTGCTGAGGTGGTGGGAGTATCAGCAGGCTGGCCACTGGAGGGTGGGGGAGGCGTTACTTGAGCTGCATGTATGTCCCTCAGTACACTCACAAGCTGGCCCCTGAGATCTACCAGTTGTCCCATACGGGTGTCCATGGACCACTGCAGCAGGCGGAGCTCACTCAGTTCTTCTACAACCTGGCCCATCTGTCCCTGGTTCTGTTGGTACACCCCAAGGACTCCAGCAATGGTGGCCTGGGCTTCTGTCTCAGTGTCCTTCTGTGCTTAGCACCCAGCTGCCCTCCCACCTGCTCTGCTCACACGGACCTGTGGCCTTGGCTGTACAAGCACCCGCACACTGTCCCCAGCATCTTCGGCATGGGTGGTGGTGTTGGTAACCACTGAGACAGGGACAGTGTTGCAGGCAGCTGTGGTGATGGTGGAGGTGGTTGCTACACAGGTAATTGTTTTCAGGGCTCTGCGTTGTTGTTGCTGCAGTTGTGTTGAGAGTGGTGGTGGTGGTGGTGGTGGGAATGAGGCCCTGAGACTAAATGGAGAGTATCTGTATCTGAGAGTTCATGCTCTGGCAGGGGAGACTTGCTCTGCTGGTTGGTGGTGGTCTAGCCAGCTGTTGATTGTGATTCACCTGTTGAACAGAGGTTACATTGTCAGCATGTTAAGTACACTCCACAACTTTGGTGACACTGTCATTGATGTTTTAGTGGAGAAGAACAAACTTTTAACATTGAAAAATACTAGTCATTTGTAACAGTTCATCTGCTGTATGACTTGATGTTGAGGTACATTCATTACTTGTTAACGATGTGACATTACAAAACCAAACATTTCACATGTATAGATAGGGTGTATCAAAGGACATGTCATCATCTTCCAACTTGGTGCTCATTCGCTTTAGTTTAGGCAGGGCTATTGTAGGCTTTGCTATTAATATGTTTCAACTATGCGGACACTTCCTAATTTCTGTATGTCATGTTGCATTAACATCATGTGTGTTGTGTCCTTTGTATGAGTGTCCATTCATGTATTTTGTGCATATGAGCCTTCATGGTTTCCAAAACTGGGACTTACAAATATTATTTTGTGCATATCATGCTTTTGCTCTGCTTTTCTTAACATGGGACTTTGTGATTCAAAGTGTGATTCATGTGTCATATACGTGAGCTTTGCTGTGTGCGCACTGGATGTGAAATATATGGAGCATTGTAGAATTGGCTATCAAGTGAGGGATGTATTGGTCATATTGCTCCATGCTGTTTGGGAGTGAGGCCAGAGAGCATGAGCTGGCTACCTACCTGTGAGGAGGTACTGTGGAGGGAGATGGCTGCCACATGGCTCTGGGGTGGGGGGAGTGTTCCATGCAGTTTGAGAGGGAGGCCAAGGAGCATGAGCTGGCTACCTACCTGTGAGGAGGTACTGTGGAGGGAGATGGCTGGCACATGACTCTGGGATGGGGGGAGTGTTCCATGCTGTTTGGGAGGGAGGCAAGATGGTCTTGTGGGAGTTGTGGTGTTGATGTCATATCCCAACAACCCCCTCTCTACTAAGATGGCTACCTACCTGTAAGGTAAAGCATAGGAAGGAAATGCTATCCATGTGACACATTTTTTTGAAAGAGTGCGTTGTACATATTTTTGCCTGGGAATTATAGCTCAATGGTTGTGCATGACAGTGTGATGTGATACATTTGTTGGTACTTACCAGTCTCCACTCCCCCCAGCTTCTCCTGTGAGACTCTCTGGATGCAGGATGGCAAGCAACTTCCCCTCCCATTCAGTGAATGTTAGTGGTGGAATGGGAGGGCCACTGTCAGTTCTCTGAGCTGCCTCATGGTTCCTGTTGGCATGGTATTTCACCCTGGTCTTGAGGTCATGCCACCTCTTCTTGATGTCACGCAGTGTGCGCAGGGTGGTACCTACTGCATTGACTTTGTTGACAATCCTTTCCCACAGTTGATTTTTTCTAACAAGTGGGGTCTGTTGGACCATGACTGCAAACAAATATGGTTCTACTCTAATTATCTCATCTACCATCACTGGCAACTCATTGTCAGTGAATTTGGGCATTTTTTTCTGTGACATGGTGTATGCTGTGCAAATATGAGACAAGTGCAGGGAGTGATGTGGTGGTGGAGGTGTGTAAGGTGTGTCAGGTATGTGTGTGAAAAGTCTTGGGGTGTGTGGATAGGTGGGTGTGTTGTTGTGCTGTGTGATAAGTTGCCTCTCCTAACAGCTGTGGTGTCTGGCCCTTCAATGCTGTTGTTTTGCAAAGGATGATGGTCAGGGAAGGGGTTGGTTTTATACTCTGCAATGCGGGTGTGTCCACATGAGGAATGATCATCAGGTGTATTTTTCAATTATGGCCATGGCTTTCAGTGCTTTGAAAAAACTGGGGGGTCTATCATTGGGGCGTGTCAGATGTAATTGAGGGCAGCAGAGAGAACTAGCCCACTTAAAGCTCTGGTTATGACATTTCTTGCCTTTAATTAGAAATTTTCAGAATAGTTGTTTGTGTAGTTCTTTTTTCGTTCTGTTTTCTGTCTCGTACAGGTTCGTTCTTCCTCCGTGTTTGTCCGTTATACGGTAAATTTTGGGTTAATTAATTGATTGTTTTTATACTGTTTATTTAATTAGTTAGAGTTTTATATTGGTTTGTGTAGTTTAAATTTATTGTTCGAGATAGCTTTTTTGAATTTTTTAGCAGTTACCTTTTAATTTGTTTAATATTTATTATGTTTATTTAACGCTTGTTTTTATTTTGTTTATTATTCTTATTTAAATGTATATGTAGATAAATGTGATATATTTTTTTATACAATATATATTTATGTTTGTTTATTTTTGGTAGATGTGATATTTTTTCTATGTTGTATTGTTTGTTTATTTATTTGCTTTTGGATTTTTTGTGTGTTTGTTTTATTTATTGTTATTAATTTTATAATTTTTTTAGTGTATGTTTAAAATGTTTGAAATATGTTATTTTATTATATTATTGAAAATAGTTTATTTTTATGTTTAAATGTTATTTTCGATATAGTTTATATGTATTTTATCAATGTTTGTGTTGTCGATATCATTTATATAAAAAAATTGGTTGTGTTTTATTTTATTTTAATCGATATTTTTGTGTTCTTTATGTTTGTTGTTGATATTTTTGTCATCGAGATTTTTTCAAACAATTTTTTTATCGATGTTTGTGTTATTTCTGTTGTGTATTGGGTGTCGATAATTTTGTATACGATATTGTAGACTCGATATGTTTGTAGTTCGATGTTATAGGAGTCGATGTTGTATCAGTGATTGACCTATAGTGGGTGCCCCCTTATGTTGAGACACAACTATGCTTCTCTGACGATCTCTTCCAAGAGTGAAACTTGTGTCAGTCAGGAGCTGCTTTTTTTACTCCAGTTTGGCTTGGATGACTGAATCATCCAAGCTACAAGTGCCTGGATTGGTAAAGGATTTTTGTCATCTTTCAACTCAGTGTGGATTTGACTAGCTAATCCTGGGCTTATAGACTGTGCCCTAAATGTGGTGTGAGAAAGTCATCCTTTTTGCCCTGCTCACCCCCGTTTTTTCATTGATACTGGTGGTAACTGACTCTGATTGTGTCCTGGGCTCTGCTAACCAGACCCAGGGTCAGTGCTCCATATAAAAGGTGTTGGAATGGGTAAATACGATGTCAATAAATACCATGATATGTGCAGACCGACAACCGCAATACCAATAAATGCAATGGCAATGTATGCCATGATCTATGCCTGCAAAGCGTCTATGCTGGCAGTGACAATGTCAATATATGCCATAAACCAGGCACGAATGACAATGTTGTTACCTGTTAAAACAATGTCGATGTATGCCATGATCTAGGCACACATAACTATGCCAAAATCAGTAAAGACAATGTCAATGTACGCTATGACAACTGTATGAACAATGTTGAGAATGTCAATAAAAGTTATACCAGTGACTGCCATATTATTTTTAGGAGTTCCTGTGAACTCATATTATTGCTGTTGAATTTACCCAAGGTGACCGCCTCATCAACCCAGAGTCACAGATATATGGTCAGGCAGGTCTTGTAACCCACACCCTTGTGTATCAAATGACAGGTCACAGGTGGGGTCTCTCTTAACCCAAAGACAAACTCAAGCCCTGGGATAATTCACCACAAATAGGTCCAAGGAAATTGGCCCCAATAAAACAAGTTTTGTCCAGGGCTCACGTTCCCCAAAAATACCACAAAGTTAGATGCCACATGTAGATAGAAACACTCAACCAATCAGGACACGGCGCACACACCACACATAGTGATCTTGTGCTCCTCATGCCAGACATCTGGACACATACACACTGGTCCCACACTAGCTCTCCCCAAGGTCGAGAGCCATGTGTCCTTATCAGATGACCAAACTTGTTAATTTATGACTGAGATGCTTTTTCAAGAATGCAGGAATTACTTTATTGTACCTCACGAGAGGTATATAACGTCAGGCAAAACTTTGCACATCAAGAGACTTTCCTCAGGCGCATCCTGTTGAGACACTCCCAGCCGCTGCATTTAATTAAACCAACTTGCTCCTGTTTTGCCAAGTGCCTTTTGTCTTTTCATTTCTTTAAGGTAAAGTCATATCCAAGCAACAAATGTATTTGGTAATTAGGTGTAATTACAATTGGTATGGCAATTTCCCTCAGGACAGTCACTGTTCCTTCAGTGGCTAGGGCCCTACATGGTGTGTTCACTAGAGTGAGTTTCCCAAAAGAGATAGTTTCAGATAGAAGCACGAATTTCAAGGCTGACTATATGAAGGCGATGTGGGAAGAATATGGTGTTACCTACAAGTTTACTTCCCCATATCATCCCCATACTAATGGTCTGGTGGAAAGGTTCAATAAGACCCTGAAGGGCATGATCATGGGTTTGTCTGACGAACTCAAGAATAGATGGGACCTTCTCCTCCCATGCCTCATGATTGCATATAGGAAGCTGCCACAAAAAGGGGTTGGATTTTTGAGTTTTAGCTTCATGTTGAGTCTTAACCCTGAAGCCCATTGATTTTTTTTTAAAGAGTTGGGCTCTTTTCTTTCCATGTCTTATCTTTTATCACCTGGTCACACTAGAGACCAGGATAAAGCTCACAATTTCATAATGCATAACAGCAGAGCTTAAACCAGCTAGTAATAGTCCTGTATGGGTACCTAGTTACTGAATTCAAAGGGCAGTGAGTATTTTACCTACCTCCCATAGAGACCTCCATGCTAATCCTTGCTATATACAATTCACTTCTTAAAGTCACTTCCACAACGACACATTACTGGAGAATAGCACCCTTTGTCAATCCCTCTTTAGTGGATGAGTCAATTATATCTTGTCAGCTATGAAATCACATATCTGCATACTCTTGATAATGTAAAAAAAAAAAACATAGGCATTCTCAACTTGGATCTTATTCCAGCAACAATGTACTCCCTGAGCACTCTATGGGAAAGCTGAAAACAATAAATGTGATATTTGCGATCACTAAATGAATCCTCTGAGAGAGGAGAAGAGCTAAAGGCAGTTTGTATGACTCGCAGCCAGCCAAGCAGTTCAAGCACTTAAAATTTGGAAGTGAATAAGAGACAGAACATATCACATCCATGCTGGGCTCCCATCTTGCCATAAACACCACAACGTCCGCTCCAGCTCCAGCATTCCAACCGCCAGCCAGACTTGAAACATTAGATCACTCCTTGGTAATTCGAAGAGAGTTCTGCATACTTGAGGCAGAAGCGATGAGATCCAGAAGCTGAGGGTAGGCACAAACCACTCCATGGGTAGATGGTCTCCGTATGGAATCTCACAGACAGCAGGACAGCAACACTGGTCTGGGCTCCAGGTCACCATGACAGGTGCAAACAAAACGTCTCTTGTGAACATCTCCCATCATACTTCGGTTGTACACTCATTACTCCCCACTCCAAACTTAACTACATTGAGGAATGTGTGTGATTTTAGGTAGAGGTTAAATTCACTATCCCTAAACCACCCATAGCTACATTGCACAAAGTGTTGGACTTTGTAGTGGTTAAATTTACTATTCCCACTCCAAATTTAACCACATTGGGGAAAGTGTTGGACTGTGGGAGGATTAAATATACTATTCCCACTCCAAATATAGCCACATTGGAGAACTTATCTAACAACGGAGCAGGGGTCAATATTCACTATTTCATCTCCAAACTTAACCTCATTGTGGAATATTGAACTTAGGGGGGTGGGCTTAGATTTACTATTTACACTCTAAACTTAATTACATTGGTGAAAGATCCTAGAGGCACACCACACTTAAGCTGTTGTAACTCTGAGAGACAAGAGCTATCCCTGACCTGAAAGCGTTTATTATCGAGGAAAGAGGTCAACCATTTTAATGCTTTTCCTATTACCCTTAATATCTCTAGCCTATGTTGAAGGATAGAGTGAGACAGTTTCGAAAGCTGCACTCAAATCCAAAAGGATGAGCGCAGATGATCCTCCCTGGTCAAGAGTTTGCTTCAAGTCTTTTGTAGCCAGCAGCTAAGCCATCTCCATACTGTACCACAGTCTGAAGCTTATTATCCAGTGATACATTGTACATGCTAGAGAGAGCTGGAAGTAGAGTGTCTCTTACTTTCATCATGATGTCTATCGGCACTAAATCAAGGAAGAACCAGACTTAAATGATTTTGCTGCTTCCGGCGGAGACGGCGAGAGACACACAGGTGATTCGGCCCTGATGCATCGAGGAAACCACCTCGAGTGACTCTCACTGATCTCATGGGGTCTTACCCTAATTACTAAGGGAAGTACTACTCCCTTCGTTTATCCAGCGGTACTGAAATCTTTGGGCCACTGTAGATATAATCTTTTAAATTCATTTGCTTGGTCCTGACGAAGCGCTCTGGATCTCCTCCTGAGACCATAGGAAAGCGCGAAACATGTTGACCGGGATATATGCCCATTAGGGACATATGGTTTTACCCAGCTACAAAGGGACATAACATCCCCTAGAGCAGCACCACACACTTTGTTTTTAATAATGACAGAGGGATCACCTTAATAAAATTATTCACTCTCCCTCCAGCCATTTTTTAATACACTTTAGGACTTCACTGCCACTTACACCCACGCACCCATACAGCTTCATCAAAAGATCTCCGATAAAGAGACCCTTCGGGGGACCCGTAGGGCATTGCAGCGCCGGCCCGACGAGGAGCAAAGCCCAATGATGAAGCATGACATCCTTCGGGGTGTGTGAGGGCAACAAGAGGAGGACAAACTGTCCCCCACAGATAGAGTAGCACACGACTAGAGTACTCCCTACTTCCACCTCTTTCTCCTATAAGGAACAGTGACTCCCCTTTTGGTATAAATTTGCTGCTTCCCAGACAGTATTACAGCAAAGTTGGGGGAAAGCTGAGAGAACCGGGGAGACTTTTCTATCTGGCAACCCCTCATTCTTATAGTAATATTATTTTGAAACTCCTGACAAAGAGTCATAGATGATTTAACCTTACTAAGGAAAAAATTGGCCAGTTAATTTCAGCGTTCCTTAGAAGGAGGTGGGCCTGCTCCTGCCACTTTTGTTTTCTGGAAGGAGTTCACAATTATATAAATTTCCTTCGAGGCTTGTGAGGACTGAGAGATCCGTTGACAAAAGCCTGCCAGGGTATCTTTCCTGATAGCATGTTGACATTAATAAATGGTCTTCCTCTCTTCGTTGTAGTGTGCCCTCCATTTTCTTTCCTCTCTCTTGCAGGTCTTCTTAAGGTCCATGATTTCTGGAGTGAATCATATGATACAAGGGCTCTTTCGAGAGGATATTTGGGGTCTTCATAGGAAAAAAGTGTCAAGAGACAAATCCATCCATTCTTTGAATGCCTGATAGACGGTATCTATATCCCCATCCAGACTCTGGGAAGAGGCTTGCAGAGCTTCTGACCAGAATGTAATGTCCAATTTAGACCACAGTCTGGTCAACCTGGTAGAGGTGGTGCTAAGTGAAGGTGGCCCAGTCCTTTTAATAAAAAACTCGATCAACAGGTGATCTGATCAGAGTACAGGTTCTGGCTCATTCACCACCATATTGGTCAAGTTTGTAATGAAAGCATCCAATAGGTGGCCTTCTCCAATAGGAACAGTTTGAATTAATCTTAGCCACTGGCAATTGTTTGGGGCTGCACTCAAGTCCATTGTTTTTTGCCCACCATGCCATCTGAGTATGGACACAACCACATGCTAATCAGCCTTGACTCTGCTCCAATAAGAACAATCCATCCCAAACTGCAAGGCCAGGTCCTCCCTGAACCAGAACACAAGCAACCCAAGACTGGTTTTGCACTACTTAGGGCTCATTAGTCTGGTATAGCTTGGTTCCAGTGGCACAGTGAGCACAGGAACACTGTTTTTGCATACCATTGAACTCAAGGCAACAACTGTAGCAACATGTTGCAGCAGCAACAAATTGCTATCTACCCATTTCAATATACTGTAAATATATATCTTCAAGTCCTTGATCTCACAATGGAAATAATAATCAAAATGTCAGAAAATGTTAAATGTTATTGGTAACTGGTAAAAAATATACATGGTCCAATTATGGACCATCACAGCAAATATAGATAGAATGCAGTTTTATCATAGAACTCTGAATGTTATTGTATTCTTAGGGCCTTATTATGACTATAGTGGTCCATAGGACTGCCGTAGTCATTGTCACGGTCTGACAACTGCCTCACTATAGGACCACCTGCAGCATTACAACTGTGGCAGTTGGACCACCATGAGACTGCTGGCACCACAGGGATCAAGGATCTCTCTGGGCTGGCTGTCTTTCCCTGGTAAGAATATGCTGGCAGTGCCACAGCCAGCACCACTGAGCATATTTTGAGTTGCCTCACCTCAACCCTTTTCAGGGCAGTGCAACCGCCATGAAAAGGGTGGCGGAGAGGCAACAAGTGGGGCCTTAACTGGGACCCCTGCCACTCTAGGGCCTGGGGTTGCAATCGGGGTATTTATGCATCCCAGTTCCTGCACAGTGCGGCATGCACCACATGTCGCACCGTGTATGAACTTGCAGACGGCGTTGTAACTGCGGCGGTCTTCCTGTAAGGCTCTCAAATGAGCCTTACAGACCGCTACTGTTGCAGCACCACCGTACCACCGCAGATTACAATCATAATCTGGTGGGTGGTGTTGGAACATCTTTGGCGGTCTTCCTGCGGGGTGCTGGCATGGCGGCCCACGGGAGGACCGCCAAAGTTGTAATAAGGCCCTAAGTGTCAATCATTTTGACCTTTTATACTAAATTCAATAACGGATCTATAGCTTACTTTGTAATACTAAACAATGGCATGTTGAAAATACAGAAAAATTAATGTGAAATCTTTTTCATTTATTTTTCCAGGATCGTTTGAATTTGTCTGGCTGTTGAACACTGTAATTCATACTTGGAATGTTGTGGATATCCTCAGAATGATGGTGCTCACCACTGGCATAATTCTGGTCCACAGACTATAATGACAAATACTGGTTCGTTGCCGATATTCTTAGCATGATGGTGGTCACAATGGCATAATATTTGAGCTATTACAGTATTACAGTTAACGGTAATCTTTAACATATTGTGGGTAGCCTGAGCTTTACTGACTCCTTTCATTGTTGGTGGTCCTGGTGTAATTGTGCAAATCAGCAACGTATTTTAGTAAAACTTAGCATCAGTCATTTTTGACATACTGGTTTAACTTTGGCCATCCCTGGCATAAGGTTGATGGGCAACACTGTATACTTAAATGTAATCAATAAGTGATGTTTACGGATTAATGCATAGGCATTTGAATTGGAGTTTATATATCTAAAAAAGAAATGCTTGGATATGATAGAAAATTGATTTTTATTTTCCTGCCATGTAGACAGTTGAGAGCATTGTAATAGCATTTCTAATCTATAGATTAAACTCAAATTAGAGAGATAATTCAAAATGAGTTAGAGACATGTATTGCTGATATAGTTTTCCTAGAGCCAGAGTGCACTGACTAGTGTTGCTGTGATGTTTGCTGTAATTTGTGACTTATGCGGATGCATTTTATCATCTATGTTAATATAATGCTATACGCCATGATCACTCCAGCTATCTGATGCCTAAGCTTGTAAAACCCCCAAGCCATGTATGATGTTTGGTAAGTTTACTAACTGTGTATAGCTGTAAGGTTTCTGTAGCACGAGTGGTAAAATTCTACTATCTTGGTCTTCTGTTAGGCTAACCCTTACAGGTGCATTTTCAGTTACATGACTGAGAAACGACTTAAAAGTTGAAGATGGAGAAATGAAAGGAAGTGAAATGTAGAAGTGATGAAATATGTTAAATGGAGCACGTGACATAGTAACTACAGCTATTTACTTTGGAAGCAGGGTCAACAAGTTCAAGCTCAAAATCCTGTGATTCTGGACAAACCAAGTAATCTACCTGTGTCCAAACGTGTGTAATGTATTTGTGTAATACTTTCTTGATGTACACATTTTTGTAGATTGGCTCCCACCCCTCATTGCTTCTTTAGCTAGGTTTGTGCTTTGTGGATGGCAACAAATATATGCATATTTTTTTTATTTTTAGAAAAAGTGATAGGCCAGGTGAAACTGCAAATTCAGATTTTTTGATCTGCCTATAATAACTATGCCAGCCTGTAGAAAACTATTATTGACAAAATTATCCATTTTGATAACATTATTGAAGATTCTTGGAACAAGTGAATCGTCACTTCAAATATGACTCTTCAAAACATTCAATCTTTTAGTCAACTTATACAACATTGTGTCCTATATTGCACCAATTGACTCAATTTTTTTAAAAAAAGTCTTAAAGCAGAGAGTAGCTGCCAACCTGGTCTTTACTCACCTTGCTAGGTCGCTCAGTGCAGTCCAGAGTAGGTATTTATGGTGCACCAATTTCAAAGCTCACTAGCTACCACAAGATATTAATGTCACAGCAGTTTAAAAGATCACCAGCCACCACTGACCATGACATATATTGAGGATCCTTTTGCTTAGTCAGACTCATAGAAAAGCCTTCATCAATGTCTTACCAAAGATGGTAAATGCTGTTAATGGAAATATTTAGAGTTCTGATCATTTAGTAGGAAATATATTTTACTGACCTGTACTATTCCACCTTTGGAGGTGTCACTTGATGTTTGCATTTTAGGTGGTCTGACTCTAAATTTCATCAAGACGCAGCATGGATAAAAAGGTATGCTTCCCATAGAATGCAGACTCTTAAAGGTATACATCTTAACTTACAGATAGGACACATTGGGCGGTGAACCAACACGCTTGGCTTTTTGGATTTGAGCTTCGCTGATATCTCTCCCAACCACCTTCTGAAAGTGAGCAGCTAAGACATTTGTGCTCTGTCCACTGCCACAACCGACGTCCACTGCCAGTTCAAAGGGTCCTCCCTTCTGGAAAAGGTAGAGACTGGGGTTAAATATCACAGAATTTTTTTTTCCATGTATAGTATACATACTGCTGTGTCAAGGCATCTCATTTGGTGACAGCCAGTGAAAATGAATGGTTGTTCGATCCCAATTCTGCTATGTGACCTCCAATGTCTTACTGTTTGTTTTATATTCACTGGTAGGAGGTTTACCATAGTATTCTATAAAATCAAGCAAATTATCTAGTACTCTTTAATAAATCTTTAATCAACAAACCCAACTTAGTTTATTCCAAACAATTTAGTCAAGAAAAGATATACTGCATTAGTTGATTTTTGAGCAGTTTGAACAAAGCTTTCCACTAGAAAACATGACACTGTGAAAAATGCAATTACCTTGCTGTTTTCAAAACTTTAAATAATGATTTGCTCATCGTTACTCCTCATCATCTGCTCTAAGTTGCCTCTTACCTTCTCTTCCAGGTAGGACAGGATCACATCATATACCTCCTTAGGTGCAAGAAGCATGTGTTTCTGAAAGATTGATGCACGATTCTTTGTTTAAAAAAATCGGAATGCCATCTCGAGTGGCAAAGAAAACAAAATCAACAATAAGCATATAAGAACCAGCCACTGGACTAAAGAGTTAATTTAGAAAATGACAAAGAAGAAAATGAGTCAAAAACAATTAATCCCAGTGATGCATTCATCGGTCATTGTCTGACACTGAGGAGGGCTTTAACGGAATATCTTGTGCTTGCACAAGAGGTTTTCTTTCATAGAGATCAAGGAAGGGGGTGAAGTGGAATCCTTTATGCTTCAGCCCCAACCCCATGCCAGCATGCTGATGTCACAAACCCCAACTGGAGCAGAGGAACAGCAGGATAGTATATTGCTCATTCATCCGGTAGGGTTTTCTTTGGCCTGAATGCCCCCCATGTCTGAGGGACGCACTATGATCCATGAGAAGGAAGACCAATAGACACCAGCGATTGTAGGGTTTTAGGGATACGGTCCCCCTGGTACAAGGGTCAACCACACCCTCCAGGGGATTAAAAATTTGAAAAGAGGTTTATTTTCCCTCAAGGAAAACATATGAAGAACATGATTCTGTGGGGGTAGGCCCGTTCTTCATATGGATTAACCCTCGGGGGCCATATTGGTTTGACCATGCTGCAATTGCACCCCGCAGGGGAAAGCAAACATCTCCATGGCTAAAACAAAATGTAATATAACTGATGCTCATGTAAAGCCCACCAACACCGTTGGATGGAATTCATGCTATATAAAAATATCAAAAATATAACAAGGGGGATTGGCCCTTTCTACTGTTGTGTAGTTCCTAAAAATACATAGGATCTGCATGTTTGTAGGGTACATAAACTAAGGGATTGGTGTACAGACTGATTCCGGCCACCACCACAGGATATGTCAGTCTATAGACCAGCTAGCACACAGTGCCACCATAAGCCCCCTAACCATACCAAGGAGTGAATAGTTTCTGGCAACCAACGAACATGACAACCATTGACCCTTCAGGGATTGTGGAAAGAGTACAGTAGTTTTCACTCAGTCAATCGTACTCACTTAGTCTCAGAGAGATACCCAGAATAAACGTTGGGGACATTTTCAATAAGCTTTTACTGAACCAGCCTCGTTCTAGTATAAAACATGTTTGCTTCAACAATCATTAGACAGAAGCAAATGGAAAAGATTACAAGCACCAACAGAGTAAATAGAAGGTAGAATTATACCATGGTGCTAAAACAGTGAATATATGCAGGCATATAAACATGACAGTAATCAAGCGCACTTCTACGATGCGGACCCTACCTAAGTGTACCTAGCATGTATGTGGGTGTAAAGCCAAGAATCCCCTAGGAATGAGCAAACCCCATTACCTGATGGGAGAGAACGAAGGACCCCGTCTTGGTCACGAGTTGAACACCCCGCAAAGGATGTCAGACCGCTGCTTGTCTTGAAGCTTGAGCGGGACAGGAACTCAGTGTCAGCATGAAAGTGTCTCCTCTGCTTATCTAGTGAAGGTATGGTTCTTTTATACCATAAAGATATCCTCGGGGTTCCTACCACAATCGATATGTTGTGAGTATGACTATATAAATGAGCCCAAATCAATACCTGCAATTATGCAAAGTAGTTCTGTTGCCCTAGGATGAAGATGACCATGACTTTTATACATAGTACATCATGTGCAGGGAAATTTTCCAAGAATCCTCATATATAATAAATGAGGCTAGTTTCAAGGA
This sequence comes from Calotriton arnoldi, assembly GCA_963921515.1. NCBI lineage: Eukaryota > Metazoa > Chordata > Amphibia > Caudata > Salamandridae > Calotriton > Calotriton arnoldi. Next base: position 269,596 of record CAWUFW010012012.1, read on the forward strand.
AACCAATCAACATTTATTCAGCACATAACAGGGTAAAAGGTCAGTACTAGAACCGTTATGCAGAGCAAGGTAGGACAAATGTAGGTGAAAGGTCATTTTGCCTTTTAGGCCTAGTTTGGGGTACATAACACTATACCTGGGCTGACACCCTGGGGGCACATTATTTTGGCCACAGATATATTTACAAACACCTCCTTAGCCAACAAAAATTAAAGCAACTTTGTATAATGTAACTGATGCTCATGTAAAGTGCACCAATACCTTTGGGTTGAGTTTGCGCTAAATAAAACTACAAGTGTTTATAAAGAAACAAGCAAACCCTGTGAGTCAAGAGGGACTGATGGTATGCAGTGTATTTTAAGAGACAAGGGTCCCCCTATCCTAGTCAGGATTGAAACGTCATCGACAAACACATCTTGACTCCAAACTGGTTCATTTGGATTTATGTGGAGCACAAGATGTTCGTTGTAGTGTGACTGTTCTTAACATGTAATTTACTGTTGAAGTCACTATGTATGTAAATGACTGAGGTCTGGAAATCTGTTGACTTCCAACTTTTTTACCCACTGTTTTTCTTTGTGTTTTTTTTATTGTATGTTTAATAAACACATTGGTTCTCCATTTGGATAATATCAACACAGGTATTAATGTGGTTCTGTGTACCATTGCCCTATACATCTCTGGTAGGGACCCTTCGCATATAAAACTACAAAGCTAAAAGCTGTATGGCATATGGGTGTTGGACCTTCTGACATAGGGGAAGATCGACTGGGAGCATATCTTTTTTGTCATGTGTGTTTTCCCCTGAAAAAACATACATTTCCAAAAAGAATTTTGTTAGAGAGTCGGCCCTCCTGACACATGGGTTGACCCCTCTGGGCCCATAGACTCCCTAAACGATGATGTTTTGTATAAGCCCTGACAAAACATGAACTGACAATAAGGTCTGTCAGTCACTGCCAGTCTTTCAGCTTTGCAAATGGTTGCTTAACTATCCGATTTTCTAGTGTGGACACTTATTGTCATACCCAAGCCCAGTTTTTGGCACTGTCTGACTCAGATATGTTTTTTTCTTGCCTCCCACCTAAAATTGTCTCTGCCCGCATGTCAGTGCCATAATAAATGAACAATGGCTGTAATGGGCTCACTCCTTGTACTTTGAAGTATTCTGTGGTATTGGGTATGTGGCAAGATGTTTTCTGACTAGCTTTGTATGGTTGAAGAATCTGGTCATTCTTATCTACTCTTCCCATGTACTTGTTGTATTCAAGTATAGAGGTAGGCTTGTGAACTTCGATTAACTGACCCCAAACTATGACCCGGGAACTGCTCCCATCATGGATTGTGGTGTGCATGTACACATCCCGTCTATTGGAGAATATGACTGTGAGCATTTCTTTCGATTGCAATACAGTAGTCTGGAATTTTCAGAGCTTCTCACAAACATGATCCTGGGGAATCCTTCACAGCAACATCGATCTGTATCACATTCTACAGTACCATCTATGTACAGCTTGCTGAACAGCTCTACTCCCACTATATAGAAGTTATACACATAAAGGTGATAACCTTTATGAAGGAGTGGTTGAACAAGCTCCTATACAGTCTTTGCTGTGACTCCTAGCAAAGATTTATGGTGGATTCCTTCCCTCTATACACTCTCAGGCTATAAACATAACCAGTAGAGCTCACACACACCGTATACTGTTTGATGCCATAACAAACTCTTTTGATCGGTATGTACTACCTGAACAGCAGCCACCCTTTGTAAAGGAACAAGGAATCATCAATGGCTAAATCTTTCCAGGAGTATAAACCTGGCAGACAAATGTTACAGGACAGGCTGCCTTTTGAAGAACCTGTAATGGTCTGGATGGTCCCAGGGTAATGCAGCAGAATTATCTCTGCTCATGACTGGTATGAAGCTGGGTGATACCTAAATCATGCCAGTAGACCAGTCACACTGTATGCTTGGCCTGTGCCCCCAAATTGAGCGTAAGACCCAGACATTTCTTCAACTACCCAAATGAAGTTGGAGTCAGCCAGTGTGACCCATGATGAGGCCTAAGAGTGTCTCCATGCTCCTTCGGAAAATGTTTGGCATTCAAAAAGGGATGGACATAGTCAAGAGGAAAAAATGTGCTGTAATGACTTATATCCAGCACCTGCAGTAAATTGGGGGCTGCCAAGAGAGCACTCAGTCGGTGCTTGTCACCACATATGTCTGCTCTCTTGGCTGGCCTACCTTGCTACTGTCTGCACAGATTGTGCTTGCAAAGGGTCATTATGACTTCCTTGACCATGTTCCTCAGCATCACTGGAAGATGAGTGAATGGATGGAACTTCACAGACTGAAAGATCACTCAAAGATTCTGCTCTATCTTCTGCTCCCTAAGATGCCTTCTCAGTATCTGTTCCTGTCTCAGAGCTGTGCACCATAACTCAAGCCATGCACATCACATCTCAATAGATTCCCCTTGTTGTCTAGTTTTAAAACATGTGCAGGTTTGCGAGGTATCCTTTTAGACCCGGCATCTTTTGGCATGTTTCCCCTGTCTTTTTGCTTTCTGCCCTCGTGTTTTTGATGGAATGCTGAACTTCATGTTGCTGGTTTAGTGACTGTGCACTATTTCACTGCTATTCAGTGTTAAAGTGCAAGTGCACCTACTGTAAATTGTGATATGATTGGTTGTTCAAGAATGGCATATTTGATTTACTAGTTAGTCCCTAGTACAGTGCATTGTGTGTGCCCAGGGCCTGTAAATCAAATGTTACTTGTGGACCTGCAGCACCGGTTATGCCACCCACCCAAGTAGCCTTTTTGTCTGCGTGCAGTTTTAACTGCCATGTCGACTTGGCAAGTGCACCCACTTACCAGGCCCTGACCTCCCCTTTTCTTACATGTAAGTCACCCCTAAGGTAGGCCCAAGGAACCCCCATGGGCGGGTAGCAGTGTAGGTTAAAGTTAGGACATGTGTTGGTAACTTTTACATCTCCTGATAGTGACATACTGCTGATTTATATAGGCTAACATTAGAGCTGCCTTGTAACATTTTACAAGTATAACTTTCAATGTGGAACATCTAGAGATTTGGGGTTTAGGATCCCTGAGCTGAGAATTTAATAGCACATCTTTTAGTAAAGGTGGTTTTTAAATTGTGTGTTGGAAAATGCCACTTTTAGAAAGTGGACATTTTCTTGCTCAACCATCCTGTGTGCCTCTGCCTGCTTGTAGATTCACTGTCTGGGTTTAGACTGACAGCGGCTGTTTGTGCATTCACTCCAGACACTCACACAAATGTTTCAGCTGCTACAGAAGGAAAAAGCAACCCAATGCCGTCAACTACGCCGCTGCTGCCCTTTGCCGCCGAAGCGGGGGCTGCTGACGATTGCGCAACCTGCAGCTGCACACACTTGGATGAGCATTTACGGACGGCGTCTTCATCACTATGGATGCGGCACTCGGAGACGAACATACGGGGCTTTTAGACAGGATGACATACTTTCAGCTGAGGGCAGCATTGCGCGCGCAATAGGAATCATTCCAGATCGCACCGCCCACGTTCCAAGTCCTGGAAGCGGTCCCAAGTTCAAGCCCTAGTAGGTACCTGCTTTGGACTACTACGGATGCTAAAGAAACTTCTGTCGCTTCTCCCCCAGGACTCCAGGAGGACAGTGGTTCAGGCCCTGATCACGTCCAGACTGGACTACGCTAATGCCCTCCATCTGGGTTTGCCGGACTACCTGCTCCAGCGGCTCCAGGTAGTGCAAAATTCAGCAGCAAAGGCGATTCCTAAACTGAAGCCTAGATCACATATGACCCCCCCATCTGAAGTCCCTACACTGGCTCCCCGTTAGGGAAAGAATAAAATTTAAGGCTCTGGTTATCTTTTTCAAAGCCTTCCATGGCACAGGGGCCGCCTATCTCAGAAAACGAGTCAGCTGTTATGTGCCTACCAGGACACTCAGATCGTCCACCGCCAACCTGGCTTGCATCCCCAAAGCTCGTCTGCCACGCAGAGGTGGCAGATCTTTTGGCTTTTTGGGAGCCCACATCTGGAATAAACTGCTGGCAGCTCTGAGATCACTAACAGTGCTCTCCCACTTTAAAAAACAACTGAAAACATGGCTATTTAAAAACTAAGCCTATGTAGGGTATGCACATGTGAACTGTCAGCTCCAGGACACTCCGGATGGAGTAGCTGCACGCTATACAAATCTCGATCATTCATTCATTCATAACTAACCCCTCACCTCGTAATCTCATAACACGCTTCTACTCTGGCATGCAGCGAGAGTCCCCTGTCAGCGTGCCCCTAGCCCAGCGTGAATGGGAGGATAGTCTGTGAGCTCCGTTTGAGGAGGGCGTGTGGGCCTATTGTTGCGCGCTATCCAGGGATATGTCGCCTAACTATAGGCTTAGGCTTGTTCATTTTAAATATCTTCATAGACTGTATAGGACCCCTATGTAGTTGCGCAGGGTGGGGCTGAGTGTGGATGCGCGATGTGCGCGATGTAGTGCACTGGAGTCCACGTTCATGCAACTGGCTTAGGAGTGTGGAGCTGTTGTGGAATTCTGGAGCTGCGTGTTTGATGTGCTGGATGAAATGCTGGGGTTCCGGCTGGAGCGCACTCCGCTGACTGCCCTGTTGGGTTATGTTAAGAACTCCCCGGCTGAAGTGAGGAAGCTAGCGACCATGATGTTGCTGTTGGCCAAGAGACGAGTGGCGATTTGCTGGGGCCGCAAGATTAAGCAGCGCAGGGATGACTGGCTCAGGGATGCGGCGTTCTGTAATGGTCAGCTGTCTGAGTTTAGGGAACTAATGCCTGCCCAGGCGCGCCCTCACAATATGCTGAGCTTTTTTAGGGCGTACCCAGTTGTCCGTGCGCAGGCTCCTGCGACAGCGGTGTAGGCGGTGAGGGAGATGCGAGTCTAGCAGAAGGGGACTTCTTGCAAACTGATTCACTGTTTCCCTAAGAGTGGCCAGAGTGGAACACTTCCCTCCCCCCCTCCTCTTTTCCAGTCAGCCTCTCTTCCTGACCCCCTCCCATGTCTTCCCTTCTTCTCTTCCCTTCCCTTCTCTTTTTCTCCCCATTGTTGACAAGCGACTGTGCTTCACTGGGAGGTCATGTACACCAGCGACAACTTGTGAGAGATTCTGGAGCCTGTACAGGGCGATCAGACTACCGCACTCTCTGGTTTGTCGGATACATTTGCGAATGTGCACATGCAGCTACAAATGCTCTCAGTTAACCCTCCTCTCTTTAGCCTGATTTGTACTATTGCTGTCTGTATCTGTTGAAAATATACAAATAAAGGTTTGAGAAAAAAAAAACGATGCCACTGCTGGCTCCGTGACCAGTTAACACCACACCGAGCACTCACCGAGCAGCTGCTTGCACCATGTGGCCTCTGGGCACCACACGCTGCACCGCCTCACTGCACAATGCTGCCCTGGTGTCACCGCCGCTCCAAGCTGGCGACGATAATGCAGCCTCCACCGTGGTCTTGGGACACCACTCGTAAGGTATAGAAATCACCACCCATCTCACACTACAGCCTTGGTTCACCGATGCCAGCGCCATCAACTCCAGATTGTCAACTGATGCTGCTGCCTGCACCATGACCTGTGGACCCCATACACTGCATTGCCCCGCTTCACACCACAGCCTTGGGTTCACCTACGACAGCGCTTCAGCAAAGACAATACATTGCTTGCACCATGACCTGTCAGCACTTCAACAACCACCGCTCCATTCCTCACTGCAGCCCTGGTCTCACCGACGTCACTGTATGCCATCACCGAGCCGTTGCCTGCACCGCGACCTGAGGGGACCACACGACGCTCCGCTCCACTTCGCACCGCAGCCCTGAAGCCTACCGATGCCAGCGCTCCTGACTTTAACCTCATGGAGTTTGATCTGCAACGCCTGTGACTTCAAGGTCCACAATGCCCTGCATTTCCAAGGTACTGTTTGTGGGTCTTCCGACACTGTAGACGGCAAGCGACATCGTGGTCGGTCTGAACCTTTGGATTTTGGAACTGTCTTTTAAGATTATTCTTGCAAAATTCATATCTATATTACTGTATGTTGGATTTTTATCGTTCTGATCTTGTTTTACACAGATAAATACTGCCTATTTTTCTAAAACGTGTGTGGTGTCCTTTTGTAGTGTTTTCACTGTATTACTATATGTTATGTGCAAATGCTTTACACATTGCCTTTGAGATAAGCCTGACTGCTCGTGCCAAGCTACCAAGGGGGTGAGCAGGGGTTATTTTAAAAGTATAATGGGCATATTATCAAGGGCAGTATCGCCACTTTAGCGGCACTTTTTGCCGCTAAAGCGGCGATATTTTTATCGCCCTATTAGCAAGCTGTCGCTAACAGCTGTTAGCGCCAGCTTTATGGCGAAAGCGGCCGTTTTCTTGCCGCTTTGCATGTCAGCGATAATTATCGCTAATGACATGCAAAGTAGGCGTTCCCAACTAAAAGCGACTGAAAACAGTCGCAAACTCAACTTCCCCCTATTAGCAATGCCCGCGAAGCGATAAAATAATTTGCGCTAACCGCGATTATCGCTGGAATCTAACACCTCTTTAAAACTTGACTTAACCATTCTAGTCAATGGGAGGTGGATTGTAAGGTTAAGTCCTCACCTGCCTATTAGCAAGCTTTTCATTAGCGCGTGGAATTTATCGCTGGATTTCGAGCGCTATTGCTGGGTTTCGCCGCTATCGCTGGATTTTCTATCGCCTTGGAGATAAGCGTTGATAATAACGCGGTATCTCCGCAATGTAATCCAGCGATAGCCGGCGATAAAAAAAAAGCGCTAAGTGCGCTTTGCGATAATTATCGCACATCCTTGGTAATATGCCCCTAAGTCCCTTAGACTGACTAGAAGGAAGTGTCCCTACTTGGACAGGGTACAAACCTGCCAACTATGGGCACCCATTTCTAACATTTCTCTACGAGCCAGCTGACCTAGGGCCCAAAATCAAAAGGTATCTACTTCTGAAAACTCATCCATTTTTCAGCGATAACATGTGATGTGTCCATGCTCGGTTCTGACCCCTTTCCTGTCAATGCCACAAGGCATACCCACACAATGGGTACCATTTATATCAGGAGATTGGAAGGAATGCTATGTGGTAGGATATTTGTGGCTTCCTATAGATTCCAGAAGTTTCCATCACAGAAATGTACAGAAAATCTCTTTCTTGAACAAAGTTAGAGGTTTGCAAGGTCTTCTGTGTAGTAGAACCTGGTGAGAGCCACATGAGTCACCCCACCCGGGATTCCATTGTATGTCTATTTTCAAAAATATGCAGGTTTGCTAGGTTTCCCTAGGTGCCGGCAGAGCTAAGGCCTAAAATCTACAGCTACCAACATTGCAAAAAAGGGTCAGATTTCAGTGAAAAAAATGTAGGAATCCATGTTACATTGTGGACCCTTTCCAGTCCCTGCCGCTAGGCCTACCCTTACAAGTAAGGAGATTTTTTTATTGAGATACTTGGGGAGTCTAAGGGGCAGATTTACAAGCCCCTTGCGACACCTTTGCACTGCCGTTGCTTCACTTTTGTGACGCAACAGCGGAATAAAAGATGCAGCAAATTTACAACGTGACGCATCTAGGGAGATGCGTCACGTTGTAAAGCCCTGCGTGACATTATTCCTGCGTCAGGTATAATGTATGCAGGGTAGGCGTTCTCACGCAGGAAAGCCTCGTAAAAGTGACGCAGTGAAATCGACAAGATTTCACTGCTTGACTTTTAGGACGCCACTGCGTCAAAACCTTACGCCTGCTTGAAGCAGGCGTAAGGAGTGACGCAGTGTATTGGGAATAAGCCGCAATACGCATTGCTGGAGTTGCGTCGTGCTTGCGACACAACTTCAGCAATGCGTGACTTTTCTGCCAACAGATGCGTCAGAATTTCTGACACATCTGTTAAACCTTGCGCCATAGTGCGCCGTATTGTAAATATGGCGCATCTATGGTGGCGCAAGGGTTTTTCATGCAGGCGCAGGGAAACTGACGCATCTCTACAGAAGCGTCAGTTTCTTGTAAATCTGCCCCTAAATCTTTCCATCACAGAAATATGAGCAAAATTAGTTTTTTTAGTCTCTGTTTGAGGTTTGCAAGATCTTCTGGTTAAGAAAACCTGGTGAGAGCCATGCAAGTCTCCCCACTATAGTTTCCGCATGGTGTCTACTTTTCAACTATGTGCAGATTTGTTAGATTTCTCTAGATGGCAGCTGTCCTAGGGCCCAAAATCCACAGCTACCGGCTTTGCAAAATGGATGGTCAGTTTTCATTCGAATAAAGTAATGTGTCTATGTTGCATTTTGGTCCCTTTCCTGTTGGGGGCACAAAGCATACCCATACAAGTGAGATACCATTATTTTTGGGATACTTGAGGGAATGTCAGGTTGTAGGGAATTTGCAGTTTGTCACAGATTTTAGAATGTTCCATCACAGAAATGTGAGGAAAATGTGTACGGTTAGGCAAAGTTTGAGGTTTGCAAGGTCTTCTGACTAAGAAAACCTGATAAGAGGCACTTAAGTCACCCTACCCTAGATTCCCTTCTGTATCTAGTTGTCAAAAATGTGTATGTTTGCTAGATTTCCCTAGATGCCGGCTGAGCTAGAGACTACAATCTGCAGCTACCCACTTTGGAAAAAAAAAGGGTCAATTTTCAGTGATAAAATGTGATGTGTCCATGCTGCGTTTTGGCCGCTTTCCCTTTTGCTGCTACTCAACCTACCAACACAAGTGAGGTACCATTTTTATCAGTAAATTTGTGGAAATGCTATGTGGTGGGAAAATAGTGTCTCCCCTCAGATTCCAGAACTTTCCATCACAGAAATTTGAGGAAAATTTGTTTTTGTAGTCAAAGGTTGAGGTTTGCAAGAGCTTCTGGGTAAGAAAAGCTGGTGAGAGCCACATACGTCACCCGACCCTGGATTCACAGAGTGTCTAGCTTTAAAAAAGGGGTTCTATGTTTCTCTAGGTGCTGGCTGAAATAGAGACTAAAATCTACTGCTACCAACTTTGCAAATAACAGGTCATTTTTCAGTGTAAAAATGTGTTGTGTCCATGTTACTTTTTGGGCGCCTTTCCTGTTACGGGCATTAGGCCGAACCACACAAGGGAGGAACCGTTTTTATTGGGACACTTGATAGAATGCAATGGTTGGAGAAAAAATGCGATTCCCCACAGATTCCAGAACTTTCCATCATTGAAATTTGAGGAACGCTTGATTTGTTTTTGTCATCATTTGAGGTTTACAAGGCCTTCTGGGTAATAAAACTTGATGAAAGTCACGCATATCACCCCACCCTGATCTTCCACTGTGTATCTAGTTTTAAAAAATGTGCAGTTTCACTAGGTTTCCTTAGGTGCCGGCTGAATTAGGCCCTAAAACTTACAGCTACCAACATTGCAAAAAAAGGGGTTGTTTTCAGTGTAAAAATGTTATGTATCCGTGTTCTGGGCCCTTACCTCTCACTGGCACTAGGCCTACACACACAAGTAAGGTACCATTTTTATCGGGATACATGTAGGAACACAGAAGGGTGACATTTGTAATTACCTATTGGACTTTCTACCTTCCAAATTTAAGCCATTGTGAAAGAAAGAAGATATTTTGAAAAATTCCCTCTGAATAACATGGTAGCCTCTGTGCCAACAAATTCAGAGCTGTACAAATAACCACGGTTCCTAAACTCTGTATCTGTTGTCCATTTCAGAAATAAATAGGTTTCCTTGATACCAATGTTTCACTCTATATATTTTACCATATGAATTGATCTATACTTGGGACATAATGAAAACCATAGTAAGATGCAACTTAGTTGTTGGCTCTAAGTAACTTGGGTTCTTGGACAACCTACAAAATCTACGTATATCTGTAAATAGACGGGTCTAGCTGACATACCGGTATCCTGCTTTTCGTAAAATTGCAATCGTTATAAGAAGTCACAGTTATACAGTTAAAATGTTGTCACAACTGTTTTTTCCTATTCATTTTCACTATATTTTTATTTTAACAGTTTATTTGGGAAAATCATGAGATAGCTACACAATTGAGTCATTTTGAATGTTGTCTGCTTTTCATAAATCTATGTTTCACACTGTTTTCCACCATACACTGGACGTCAGTTAAACGCACAAACATTTGGAGAAACGGGCTACCTCTTTGAAAAATGCTGAAACTATGGTAAAGAAAAATGTTTTTTTTAATCAGCTCCATGTGTTCCTGAAAGCTGATGACGCTTGGACAACAAACTTTTGGTTGATGCCATTTTTAGATAAAATCCAGACACTTTTGTGCGGAGCACTTTTTTCCAATTTTCCCAATAAACTCAATATGTAGGTATATTTTGATTATTTTTTTGGTCCCGTCTAGGGAAATGCACAAACCCTGGGTACTTTTAGAATCCATGAGATGTTGGAAAAGAATTTACTTAAATTTGACATGAAAACCTTAATTGGAAAAAAGTTATGGAGGCCTAAGCGTGAACTACCTCAACTAGCCTAAACATGGCTGAGAACTGGGGTGAGAAAGCCTCAGCAGTTAAGGGGTTAAAAATGGATTCCATGCCATCGAACCTCAAGCATACCACACATGATGTTTCATCATACATGTATAGCTATCAGTGTGTCTCTATTGGAAATGAATCAGGGACTAGAAGAGTCCATATGTACTAGAAATATATCTGAAATCTACAAGAGTATTTTTGATTCCATTTGACAGGTTGTTGTTTATAAGCTGTCAACATGCTAACATGTTCGGGGATTTGATTTCTGCATTCCCCGAAGATAGTTTTGTATGTGCGGAGACTCTGCAGTTGTAAAGATACTCCTCGCAAAATACCTCTGTGGATAGCAAACAATCATTAAAGTACAAAAAAGTATACTTTTACCTTTGTGCCCAGATTGCGGAAACACTGGGACAGATGTGATCGGGGTGTGGCATTCTACTGTGGAATTATGCTACAATCAACTCCTAATCAGGCATATAGTAAGTAAGCAATGCCACAAATGAATATATGTAGAAGTGAGCATTACTGCACTACAAATGCTAGCATTGGAAGTTCTGCTTCCCACAAATTGTGTACTGGCTGTAACTGGCAACTTGGGGGAATCATAGTCTACCAATACTCATTCCTAAATAATGGCATTTCATTTTATACACACTATAAAACCTTTTTATGAATGAAAATGATCAATGGAATGCAGCTGTCATTGTGCCTGTAACAGTGACAAAATGTTTTCTTTCATTATGACAGTTCACATACCTTCTGTCTCCTCTCCCATAAGTCATATGTAGTGACATGATGCTGACTTATTGTGAGTTTAAATAAATGTTTGTATTCAAAATGTATTGAATGCAAAATTTAAGATGTAATATTCCTTTTTCTGTAACTAAATCTATCACATTGGGAATGGTTGGGAATGTCATAGTAAATTCAGAAAGGAACTTAGGTAAAAAACCTGTTACAAACCTGATGTCTAAATGCATGGCCATGTGTGAGAAATAACTTCATTGGCAGGTCCCAACTCTACCAACTTTGAAAAGCAACCTGACATACATATAAACTTTATTGGGGAAGGAGTCGAGTAGTAACAGGTGGCAGGCATCATGTCCACAGGCATGTTGATTACTAATGGGTTCTGTAATTAAAGCAATTATTCGCCTCACCTGCTTGTCTGCCCTGTGTTTACAGCAGCAACATGCCTCTAAGTAAATTTATACCTATGAAGAAACGTTTCCAATGCATAAAGACAGCAAACACAGGAGGAGTCCCTTGAATGCTCACAATAGATGATGACTAAGTATTGTATGTTACAGGACCTGAATGAGGAAACAACAACTAGTCTCCTATAGACTGTGGCTGTTAAAGATTCTTTAGCTCACACATCAACTCACGCATCCCCAGGTTCAAGATCATGAAGGCCACCTGTAGCAATGGCGTGGGTTTCATGGGAATATAAGGACATGAAGGAGGCCATAACTGTGTCAAGGTGAGCAAGGCAGTACCAGAAAATAAAACTAGATCTGCTAGTTCCACTTCCATGGCATCAATATCTCACTCAACAGGTAGGATTTAGAGAAAATGTATAATTCAAAGGCATTGCATCCTAAAGTGGCAGAAAGGACTCCCAGCTTTAAAGCCACTGTGTGTTAATCTATACAGAACCTCAAAAAGGGCCAACCCACAATACCTCAAGTAGATAATGTTGTCAGTGGACACAGGAATTATGTCAAAAACCTATTCAGGCAGAATGACTCACATTATCTCACATGCATAATTTAGCACCCAACACATAACAGCATGTTTGATGTGATGGAGGCAAAAGGCCAACCCCCTCCATCTCAGGTGTGTTTACCACACAGTGAGCAGCACCACTGCCAACTACTTCTTGAACAACTAAGGAGCCACAGGAAACAACTGAGGATAAGAAAGTGCCACACTTCAGACAACAATCATCAAGATGCTAATGTGTTGATGCAGCACTTTGCACTGTGCAATTTTCTGGTGCAAATTCAGGTTCAGGCTGCACTTGGATGAACCTTTAGTTCCAGACCGAGGCTGTCACAACAATCATTGAAATTAAATAATGCAAAGCAGATTTGGTCCCACACAGATGACAGAGAGTATTAGATTTGCATACCATGAATGTTTTATTAAAATAATAAATCAGTCCGACTCATTTTCTTTGAGGGATATATATATTCACCTAAAAGAACAAAGGTCTAGGTGACTTTACCTTGTAAATATAGGCAGGCACACTGCGCCGCCGGTGCATCAAAAAAAGTGACGTAGCGGCGGTGCCTTGGCCTTGCAAATGAGGCCCGCAGTGTGCAATATGCGTGACTGACAACATGATAAACAAAGGAAAAATTAATCCTCAGTGTAATTCAAGGACCCACTAACTGTCAGATCTGTGTTTTTTTAATGGAGGTTCTATCCTCTTATCATTTTTATGTATAGTTAAGTGATTACGGTTTTGATCGCGTTGTGAATGATCTCTCTCACAAGCAGTGCACTGGGTGCATGCTTGAAAACAAAGCATCATATTTACAAGCCCCTTGCGCCACCGGAGCATCACTTTCTTGTGACCCTCCTTTGGCGCAGAGTAGAAATTCATGGGGCTTTCTACAAGCCCCTTGTGCCGCCCGTGCGTCATTTTTTATGTGATTAAAAGTGACACATCGGCGACACAAGGGGCTTGTAAATACGCCCCCATATGTATGAGGCCACGCAAAGCCACTATGCATGGCTTTGGATGGCCTCATAGATATGGAGTAAGGCAAGCCGGCGCAAATCACTGCGTTGCCTTACTCTGTACTCTGGAGGCATTCCGTGGTGTTTGGGGTGAGTTTTCCCACACATAGCTCAAGGATTTTGACACTTTCCCAGATTTACAAGATCATGTAAACCTGAGGAAGTGCCAAATCCTTACGCTTCCCAAGGGGAGGTGTAAAGAGGAGAAATATCTTTACATCTCCTAGTTTCTTCCGCTTTCTATTTGTGCTGCATTTTGCAGCACACATGGAAAGGGGAAAACACCTCTTAGGATTTTTCTGAGCAGGTAGGTGCCCCTTCCTGCACAAAAACAACCCTACATGCAACGTAGACACCATTGCACCATGGTGCAAGGGGGCGTACGTTGGTGCTAGGCTGCAGAAACGGTGCCAGCACAGGGAGAAAGGACAGGAATGCACCGTATTGCCTAAATACATTCCTGCCCTTTCACTTTGACGTAGGGCAGTCCAGCAAGGTGACTTGCTCCACTGTCCTACACTCAAATCCTGTAAATGAGGGCCACAGTAATCTTCGATGGGCATGCGATATGTGTGAATGATAGTGCCCAAGACTTAGGCCCTTATTTACGAAGATTTATCGCAGGGCAGCGCAGCAAGTCAGCTTGCTGTGCTGCTCTATGCCAAAGTGAAAGTGCAGGAATGCACTGTATTTATACAATATGGCCCATTCTTGTCCTTTCCCCCTTCACTGGCACAGTTTCGGCGGGCTAGCACCAACACAGGCACCCTTCCACCATGGTGCCAGGGTGCCTGTATTGTCGGCAGGGTTGTTTTTGTGAACCAAGGACTAAACGGACAGGGATTTATTCCTGCTCGTGTACTCCATCCAGGCCAGGAGGGGTAACTCTACGCGAATTCACTAGCTCCGGTGAGTTAAGCGCTTGTCAGACCCGGTTCCTCAGGAGCAGTCCCCCCAAGAAGCCCACCTTCAGGCAGCCTTGACTCTGCGCTTAATAACACCAGAGTTTCAAGATGGCCAGATGGGGGGAAGGGAATTAGGGAGGGTACTGCGGGGAGGGAGATCTGGAACAGACGTATTGTACAGTTGAGTTGGTAATCTTTTACTTGTCTCCAAAAATATAAGCTATACATGCATAATATGTTCAATAAACACAGTTCTCATAATTACCTGTAAAGGAAAATACCATATGTTCTGTAATAGTGATTAGAAGTCTCAAATTGGTTGAAAAGTCCCAAAATAACCCGAATGGCATTACACAATATTCAAAAAGACCATACCTCGTACAGAAGGCCATTTTCCATTCGTCTCCTGGACGAACTCTGACTAGATGGTAAGCCCCTCTTAAGTCTAACTTGGTATATATTTGTGCAGTTCGTACTTGATTTAGCAGTACCGGAATGAGAGGAAGGGGGTATCTGTTTTTCACCGTGATGTTGTTCAGTGCTCTATAATCTATGCACGAGCGAAGCTCGTCATTCGCTTTAGGTACGAAGAAAAGAGGGGAAGTAGCAGGCGATCTTGAAGGTCTGATAAATCAATTTTTCAGGAATTTATCTAGATACTCTCGCAGGTGCTGATTTTCTACTTCAGTAAGAGCATATATCCTACTGTAGGTATTTTAGCCCCAGGAATCAGTTCTATTTCACAGTCATAATCACGATGTGGTGGTAAAATTTCTGCGCTTTTTTCACTGAAGACATCACCAAAAGAGGAGTATTGAGGAGGTAGTTCTATATCTTGTTCTGCGTCAGTGGCTATAAAATGTGCCCCAGTTGTTTTTTCTTTTGTGGTTTGAATTTCCTTTTTTGGACTTGTCGAGGATGAAAGACATTCCTGATTACACCAATCTGAATTAAAGGTAATACTTCTTTTGGCCCAATCTATGGTGGGATTATGTTGGGTTAACAAGGGCATTCCAAGAATAACTCCGAACTGTGGTGCGTCAATTACATCAAAACAGAGATCCTCTGTATGGTTATGTTCAGGAGAGGGAATGATCATGGTTAGAATTACTGTGGTATGAGTGATTAACCCAGAGGTAAGTAGTGAACCATCTACTGCAAGTACGGATTCTGGTTTATCTTTCTTGATAGTGGGTATTTGTAACTTTGAACAGAAAGTGACATCAATAAAATTCCCCGTGGCTCCAGAGTCTACCATTACCATTGCATCAATCTCAAGAATACCAGGTATGACAACCCACACATTCAGATTCAGATGTGGGGCCGCGCTTTGAAGAGTGTTAGCTATTAATTGATCAGAGAAATCATGAGATCTACTCAAGGAAGTCCCCTGTTTGTTCCTCGAGCCTCCTACTTTTCTTGTTTGGAAACAGCTGTTGTTATTGACTTAACTCCCTTGGGTTTTATTGGGCATTCTCTAACAAAATGTCCCTTTTTTCCACAGTATAGACACAAGCCTGACTTGCGTCTTGCATCCTTTTCTTTTTGAGATAGCGGTTTTCTTAAGCCTCCGATTTTCATTGGTTCACCATGGTCAGAAACAGGTGGAGTAACTCTCTCTCTAAGGCGTATTGAAGTTTTTAAATCTAGTTTTCGTCTATCACCGTTTCTTTCCGCTAAACGATGATCCAAACGCAGAGTTAGGGAAATGAGTTCCGCACGATCCCGAGGTTGAGGATCTATCGGGCAATTAAGTCTTTGAGGTCATCCTTTAGACCTTGGTAAAAGAGCGCTGATCTCTTTTCCTCGGGCCAATTGGTCTCAGCAATAAGTCAATTAAATTGGGTCAAGTAGCTAATTAAGTCTTTATTCCCTTGTTTGAGTTCAAGGAGCTCACGGTCTGCTGAGCCAGTAATCATGCGCCTATCGAAAACTTTCTCAAACTCGGTTTTAAAGGCTGACCAGTTATATAGTAAAGGATTGTCTGCATTCACCAAGGGTACAGCCCACATGGCTGCATCACCACTTAAGTAAGAAATGAGGAATGCTATCCGGGATTGTGCGTCTGGGAAGGACGCCGGTTTAACCAAGAAGTGTAATTGAATTTGCGTCAGGAAGGTTTGAAATTTACTTGGGTCTCCTGCAAACCTTTCAGGAGAGGCTAGGGGCACAGTGAAGAGATGGCAGTACGCAGTAGTAGATTTCAGTCAAGTAGTTTATTGAGGGAGTACAGAGAGCCGTCCCAGCTGATCCAGTAAAGGCACAGACAACAACTGCCACTGACAGAACACTCAGGGCAGAGAGTCTCCCAACATTCTGGATGACATCACAGAGTGGATGGACATGTGCCATCACCACATCACCACACCTCCCCCCTTTTGATAAAATGACTCTTGTGAACGGAAGAGGAGGTAGGGGTACAAAAAGGAAAAAGGAAGGAAATGAAATGGGGAACAAGCAATGAAGCTTAAACATAGTCTTGTAATCTTCGTGGTCTAATATTGGCTCTGGCGCTTTTCCTAACACCATCCCCCCTTGGAACATTCTGTTTGACCTTGACAATTTCGGAAGGGATAGAAGGATCTTTGGCAACACGAGAAGTGCTCCACCAGTTTCCATTAGACAACTTAACTGCGTTCTTACGCAAATCTACAATTTGTTGTGAGTCCAAAAATTTCGAAAAACCTTTTCTTACTGAAACAGGATTTTTGACTCTGACCCAGTCCCCAATACGGAGCCTGTGGGTTTCTTTCGTGGTGGAGGATTGTTGAGATTTTGAACAAACTTCAGTTGACGTCTTCTTGGCTGATTCCCACATGCACCTCATGTCACAACCAAGATGGAAAGAGTTGACCATCCAAAAGGGATACACTTGGGAGGGTGCTTTTCTGCCCCTCATAAGTTCGAAGGGAGAAAAATTGGTAGCGACATGAGGTGAAGTGCGATAAGACCAGACAAGGTCCTTCACAGCTTGGAAAATACAGGATTGAGACCTAAAGGCTGCTTGCACACACTCCACTACAACCCTGTTGATCCTTTCCGCTTTGCCATTACTTTGTGGATGGTAGAGTGGACTCCTGGTGTGCTTGATGCCACAGGAGTGCAGGAAAGAGGTCATTTCATGTGAAACAAATTGGACGCCGTTATCGGTGAGAATTTCCTCAGGATAACCCTCTCTGAGGAAAATGGCAGTCAAACAGTTGATGACACTTTTGGAATTGGGTGTAGAAATAGGTTCAACTTCCACCCACCTGGACAGATGGTCGATGAGGACTAAAAAGTACTTAGAGTCGGAAGGGAGAACATGGAATGGTCCAAGAAAATCCATGCCGAGTTTTTGCCAAGCTCTGCCAGGAGGGGGTACAGGGGCTTCCACTGTACCTTCGAGTACTAAGACTTTGTCGCTGACCTTGCAGCGTGAGCATTGCTTTACCAAGTCATCGATCTGGATATCCATTCTGGGCCACCAGAAATCAGTCCTGACTTTCCTTTTTGTGATAGTTGCTCCAAGATGACCAGAATGTGCTGCTAGAATGATCTTTTCACGATAAAAAGAGGGAGGAATAAGTTTGTCGCCTCTGACTACTTTTCCACTTTCCATGAGAGTACGTCCTTAATTTTCCAGAACATCTGAAGATCGGGTGAAAGACACCTTTCTTTTGGCCAGCCTTTCTTAATCAAAGATGCCACCTCCTTGAGAACTGAATCTTTATCAATCTGCATGATCCAGTCTTCTTCTGCAAAAGACAGATTTTCTTGACTAATAAGTGCCACAAAGCATTCTTCAACTTCGGTTTCCCAGTCTTGTGCATCCATGTCAGAGATGGGGAGTCTTGATAGGCAGTCCGCTCTGCAGTTCTTTCCCCCAGGAATATATTCCACTGTGAAAGTATATTCTAGAAGTTTTGTGGATAATCGTGCCAAACGAGAGGTGGTACGTTTGACATTTTTACCCGAGAGGATGTCAACCAGGGGACGATGGTCAGTCTTGAGGATGAAGGATCTGCCCCATACATATGATTTGAACTTTTCAATGCTCCAGACACAGGCTAACAATTCCTTTTCAATAACGGAATATTTTCGTTCAACAGGACGGAGAGTTCTGGATGCAAATCCTACTGTGTGTTCTTTTCCATCAACATATTGCGAGAGAACAGCTCCCAGGCCATACTCAGAGGCATCAACTGTGATAATTGTTTGCTTTCCTTCTACGAATGCTTGCAGAGCGGGGGCTTCAATTATATGGTCCTTAATGGACTGGAAACCTTTTGGCACTCCTCGGACCATATATAGGTTGCTCCTTTCTTTAGCAGCGCTCTGAAACACTCTGTGGTCTTTGCAAAGTCTTTCATAAACTTCGAATAGAACTCACAGAGGCCAAGAAAGGACATGAGCTGTTCCTTGTTTTGAGGAGGAGGTGCATCAACTATGCTTTTTATAAGACCAGGTCTGGGTTTGATGCCATTTTCGGAAATTACATGGCCTAAGTACTCGATCTCCTTCACCTTAAAGGTACACTTGCTTTTTTGTAAGGTGACACCTCTTTGTGCTAGAGCGTTGAACACTTGATCAATGGCAGAATCGTGCTCGGCTTCAGTTTTGGTGAAGATGAGAATATCGTCTTGAAAGACAACAACATGGGGATTGTGGTGGAACATCTCGGTCATCAATCTTTGGAATACGGCAGCAGCCGAGGCAAGGCCAAAGGGTAGGCGACAGAATTGAAATACACCATCTGGAGTGACAAAAGCTGTGAGATGTCGGGACTGAGGATGTAGTTCGACTTGATGGTAGGCAGCCTTAAGATCGAGTTTGGTGTACCATGAGGAGGAACCCACTTTGGCGATGAGATCTTCAATGCGCGGAAGGGAAATCCATCAACCCAGATGGCGTCGTTAAGGCTCCTCAAGTCGACACACATCCTCAGGTCCCCAGACCTCTTCTTGGCTAAGACAATGGGTGAAAGCCAAAGAGTGGATTCGACTTTTTCGATTATGCCTTGATCACATAATGACTGCAAATGCTTGGAAAGATCGCCTCTAATGCTTAAAGGAACATTGCGCAGTTTATGCTTGATGGGGACAGCATTTTCTTTGATTTTGATAAAATGTTGGAAGTTTGTGATCTTGCCCAGACGGTCTTCAAAATTTTTACTGTAGTTGTGTTCCCAATCGGTGGTCAGTTGAGAGGTGGACAGAGAGCTAATGTCTTTTGTGGGAGTAGAGTTGAATTGATGATCAATAAAAACTGGGTTGGGTAGGCCAGGTTTGATAGTGAGGCCAAACTCAGCTTGATGGATAAGACCAAGAACATTGATCCCACGTTTAGCCACATACACTTTACCATTGATAACTACCCCAAAGACACTGATTTTACCCCAAAAGTAGCCTAGTAAATCAATTCTACTGCCTTCAAAGGCTACTGTACGTATGTCGGGGGTAGTAAACTTTTGGTAGACCAAAACTTCATATACCTGTCTTGAGATACAATGGTGATGCGCGCTCCTGTGTCAACAAGGAGTTGAATGTGACTAGTTTCAATGGTAACATCTATTTCAGGATCAGGAATATGTTGCATAATGCATTTGTTAGAACAATTCTTGACTACAACAACATACTCCTGATTAATGACATCAGTCAGTCAAATTGATCATCGGAATCATTGAGTACACATCTTACATCTCTTCTTCTCCCTCCCATACAAACTTTTGCAAAATGACCCATTTTGCCACATTGGCCACATTGTTGATTAATAGCGGGACAGTTTTTGAAAGAAGAAACATGCATATTTGACCGACATCTATAACAACTTATTTTGTAATTAAGCGATCTGTTGTAATTAAGCGATGTATTGTAATTAAACGGTCTGTTAGGTGTAAACACTTTTCCACCTCTATTTGGTATGACATTTCTTCCACCCCTAGGTATGGTAGACCCTCTGGAGAAATTTGGGAAAAAAGGGAAAAATTTGCCCAAGCAAATGGAAGGGGCACGGCTCTCTGTACCGATGTGCCTTGGGGATAGTAAGAAAAAAAAAATACTTACAGTTGGGCTGCTGGGGCACACATAGAGGCTACCTTGGATTAAGAGACAGATGGCAGTTGATAGTAAGGCAGTCAATAGGCAGGATCCCATCCTCTGTCGCCAGTGAAGAGATGGCAGTACGCAGTAGTAGATTTCAGTCAAGTAGTTTATTGAGGGAGTACAGAGAGCCGTCCCAGCTGATGCAGTAAAGGCACAGACAACAACTGCCACTGACAGAACACTCAGGGCAGAGAGTCTCCCAACATTCTGGATGACATCACAGAGTGGATGGACATGTGCCATCACCACATCACCACACACAGTATATGGAACGGTTACTGAAACCGTTGGAGTAGGACCTGCAGATATTGCCATTCCGGTTGTAGGAGTTGTGGTAACACTTGTAGGAAGCTGACTCTGTATCTGCGATACTCAACTAGCCAAAGTAGCTGTCTCTAGTCTTGTGGCTGTTAATTCTTTCTGCATGTTCCCTAACATTTTACAAATATCGTCTAATGAGGCCATCTTGGTGATACTGCTCGGGAGGAACAAATTTCGTTGGCAGATTATTCTGTCAGACCCGGTTCCTCAGGAGCAGTCCCCCCAAGAAGCCCACCTTCAGGCAGCCTTGACTCTGCGCTTAATAACACCAGAGTTTCAAGATGGCCAGATGGGGGGGAAGGGAATTAGGGAGGTTACTGCGGGGAGGGAGATCTGGAACAGACGTAATGTACAGTTGAGTTGGTAACCTTTTACTTGTCTCCAAAAATATAAGCTATACATGCATAATATGTTCAATAAACACAGTTTTCATAATTACCTGTAAAGGAAAATACCATATGTTCTGTATAGTGATTAGCAGTCTCAAATTGGTTGAAAAGTCCCAAAATATCTCTTTCTCTGATAAGAAGTCCGGAATATCCACTGCCAAGGATTAGTTATAACCTTTAAATTAAGCACTTAATATCATCGAAGAACACTGATTAAATAACTGTGCGCAACTTGGTACTGTTCACATAAGAGTTTGTAACACCAAAGTTCAAATGAGCAATCAAAACATGCATACCATATGCTTAACTGTTCCTGGTTTGAGGCTTACTGTTCATAGTTAGAAGCATGTTTTTTCACTAATCTTTATACATCATACTGTTATTTATTGCCTCTAATAAGTTTTGCTCGCAGAAGATAATTTTGTCCTTTTATATAATCCTTGGGCTCAAATTACCCTTTACGCATTTCCCACTGAAGTCAAATTCAAATTAACTATTTATATGCCAAAATGTCTAAAACGAAGAGCTCTCAAAGTCTTTTGTAAAATAAAAGCGCTTTTGAAAAAGAAAACCTGTCAAGAGATTCATTGGATGATTTTAACCAGATGCAAGCACTCTGTGAAAATATAAACACTCGAGCTCATGCAATTCCTGAAATACAGTGAAGCACTAATGAAAACGAAGTCTCCTACCTGTAAACTTGTGAGGGGAGAGGGGTGGCCTACTTGCGTTGGTGACAGAAAACACCGGCACACAGGTTATTACTTCGGCCGTTAGGTCACGTGCGACCTTGGCCCCTTTATTATATACCCTCAGACCGAGCCCGGTCGCGAGGGGTGCTGTGCACGTGAATGTCGTCACGTAAAGGCCGGGTGACACTCTACATCCCTCCTTTCCTTTAGCCATAGCTAATCTATCAGTTAGAGGTGAAAGAGAGTGGAGATAAAGAGAAGAGAAAGACAAAAGTGAGAAAAGATAGCTTGCAGTGGAGGTGCCACATGCTCACAGAGTCTCTGGCCGGCCCACCCGGCATTCTCCTGCCGGTATCGTTACTTGGCACGCATAGTCCCTCAGCTTCTGGCTGGGTGCGGGGTTGGGCCTCAACTGATATCGTTGGCCGTGAGATGGCATTTCCTCAGGGCTCGAGGGAGCGCTACTTTGACGACCCACTGCATCAGTACCCTCTGCTGGACTGGACTGGCTTGTCCCGTGGTCTTCGTCTGACCCTTTTGCAGGTATCGGCGCTGGACTCTCTCGGCCATTGGGGACAGTTGTTGCAGAGAAGTCAGGCAAATCTTCTTCTGCCCCGGATGCCGCCTGGTCCGTCTGTGGGCTGTCGGAGATCTCCTTGAACCACGAGATGTTCCTCACCACAATGTGCCTTCCGCGCTGCGCGGTGACCATGGTTCCGTTGATCTGGACAACGACCCACTCCTCAGGTTCGTAGGGCGTGCGAAACTTCCAGCCAGGGTGGCGATTCTTTAGAACCACTCGTGCTCCGACTCGGATAGAGGGTATCTTGGCTCCGCGGCTGAGGGTGGCTTTGTTGTTGGTTTGTTGGCGCTTCTGTTGAGCTCGTTCCGGGTCAAAGCCTGGCGGTGTCCAGTTGGGGTCTTCTGGGATGATATCCCTGGGCAGCCGCCTTAGAAGGAGGGCTGCAGGGGCACACCCCGTCGTTGAATGAGGCGTCTGCCGGTAGGCGAATAGGAATTGGTGGAGACAAGTCTCCAGGTCTTGATGCCGGTCCACCCCTATGCATAGTGCTCTGTTCAAAGTCCGCATAAACCGCTCGACCTCGCCGTTGGCTTGAGGCCACTGCGGTGTGATCCGTCGATGTCGGATGGCCCGTTTCTGTAGAAAATCTTGAAATTCCTGACCCTGGAAGGGCGGTCCGTTGTCGGACTTCATTTCCTCCGGCAGACCAAACATTGCAAAGGTCTTCTCGAGTGCTGGCTGCACGTGTGTAAATGCGGTGGTTGGCACGAGCTCGACCACAGGAAACTTGGTGCATGAGTCAATAACTACTAGGGTGTGACGTCCGTCTGGGAAACTGACAAAATCGATGTTTACCTTGGTCCATGGCATGTCACATGGTCCTTCCGTGATGACCGGTGCAGGAGCTGGGTCCGCTCCCGTGATGGTGCAGGGGTGACAGGTCCTTACCTCTTCATCGACCATACTGTCCATCCCCGGGAACCACACTTTGGTTCGGAGCCTGGCCTTTGTCTTTGCCACACCTTGGTGCCCTTGGTGTGCTAGGGTTACCAGCCGGCGGTGCAGCTCCCTTGGGACCACGATCCTCTGACCTCTGAGTACCAACCCGGATCCTCCGATGCTCAGCTCATGCTTGACTCGCCATATCTGTCTCCTGGCATTCTGCTCTTCCTCGGTGAGTCCTGCCACCCCGTCCAAGAATCGGTGCCATCTTCCTGTCGTCAGGGCTTCTTTGACTCGTTGGAGGGTGGAGTCCGACTCTGTAGCACTGCTCATTTCTTCTTTGGTGATGGCCAGTGGACAGGCACTGTCTTCGATCATTTGCACAACGGCTTCCATGCTTGAGCTGTCATCCTGGGCCTGCCCATCCTCCGCCTGCAGTGGATGCCTCGATAGGAAGTCAGCGGGGTTGTCCGCCCCAGGGCGATACAGTAATTGGAAGGAGTATGCCTGCAACTGCACTGCCCACCGCTCGATCCTCGGAGGTGCCAGCCTGTTGGACCCACTGAACAGAGGTATGAGGGGCTTGTGGTCTGTTATGACCTTGAAGGAGTGGCCACACAGGTAAAGATGAAACTGCTGGCATGCCCAACGGATGGCTAGGGCTTCGCACTCTATCTGTGCATACCTTGTTTCTGTTGGCGAGAGTGCACGGCTGGCGTATGCTACTGGCACGTATAATCCTTGTCGGTCTTCCTGTAACAGTACTGCGCCTAGCCCCACCGGGCTCGCGTCGACAACCACTTCTGTGTTTCGCTTCGGGTGGAAATAAGCCATAGTTGTTTGGTCGAGCAGGGCCTTTTTGATGCCTTGAAACGCTGCCTCTTCTCGAGGGGTCCAGACCCATGGTGTCCCGGTTTTTGTTAGCTGCCTCAAAGGTTCGGAGATTGTGGCGAGGTTTGGTAGAAAACGGCCGCAGTAAGTTGCCATTCCTAGGAAGCTCCTTATGGCAGTCGGGTTTTGAGGCACAGGTGCGTTTCTTATAGCTGCCGATTTCCTGGGATCTACTCGAAGCCCTTCTCTGGAGAAGACATAACCGAAAAAGTCTATGGATCCTTGGTAGAAAGCACATTTCTTCCGGTGCAGGGTGAGGCCACAGTACGTTAACCTTTGCAGTGTGTCTCTCAGCCGAGTGTGATGTTCTTCGAGCCTCTGAGAGTAAATCAGGATGTCGTCACTGAGATTGATGACTCCGACCAGGCCATACAGGGTTTCTTGGACTGCATTTTGAAATACTTCAGCCGCAGACGACACCCCAAAGCTGAGCCGTGTGTATCTTCTCAGACCCACGTGCGTTGAAAATGTGGTTATGTACCTGCTTTCTGGAGCCAACTCGAGTTGATGATACCCGGAGTTCAGGTCAAGTTTTGAAAACCATTGGGCTCCATTCAAATCCGCCACGATGTCGTCCATCGTCGGGGTCACGTGCCGCTCCCTGCGGATAGCTAGGTTGGGGAGCCTCATGTCTACACATAGGCGAATGGCGCCCGGTTGTTTTGGCTTTGGCGCCACCACCAGCGGGGATACCCAGGGAGTGGGTCCCGACACTTTCTCGATCACTCCCATGTTCTCGAGGCTCTGTAGTTCTTGTTCCACCAGCGGGCGGAGGTGTATCGGTATCCGCCGGTGTCGGAGAGCACGCGGCTGGGCGCTTTTGTCGATGTGCAGTTTGACTTGGTAGTCTTTTAGTTTGCCTAGCCCTGTGAATAGCTGCGGGAATTCTTTCAGCATGTCTTCGGCATGGTGTTCGTGCACTTGTTTGGCGAAGAACACGAGTTCTAGGTCCTCCGCCGTGTGGCAGCTTAGCAGCGTGCCCTTTTCCCCTTCTGTGACGTGGAATGTTGTCATCACTGTGTGGGAGTCACTCGAGACTTCTACCTCCACCATTCCCCTCAGCGGTATGGGTTCGGTGCCTCCATACGTGAAGATCCTAGCCTTGCTTGGAACCAGAGGTGGTTTGGGCCTCAGCCGGTCGTATTGCTCAGAGTCCATAACGTTCACCGAGGCTCCGGTGTTGATGAGGGCCTGTACAGGGTGTCCGTTGACATTGACATGACACAGTGGGGGTGGGCGGCCTTTCCTGCCAGATCGGCCAGCGAATGAAACAACGAATATGTTGTCTTCATCTTCATAGTACGCCGCACTAGTAGTACCGGCTGCGACGTCCGACTCCTCCTGATCTTCCAGAGTGAGATTCCAGAGACTCCCCTGGTGCCCTCTAGTTGCGCCGCCACGTGCCCTTCCTCCTCGTCCGCGACAGACGCTGGCATAGTGATTTGCCCTGCCGCATTTTGCACACACCTGTCCTCTCGCGGGGCACCTGTCTTTTTCCCTGTGGTCGAATCCACAGTAACCACACTTGCTGCTGGGCCTGTTTCCCGTGCCCCGTCTTTGATTCCCCAACGGCCGCCGTTGAATGGTCTCTACGGCCTCCTCTTCCACTTGCACCTGCTTCGGCGTAGCAGCTGCTGACGTGTTCCTTATCCGAACAGCCTCCATTTCTTCAGCGCGCTTGTCGGACAACTCATGGGATCGAGCCAGTATTAAGATCTCATCCAGCGAGATTCCCGGCTGCCGCAAAATCAGGCGCCTCAGGGCAACAGACTTGCATCCTGCGATCAGCTGCGCTCTTATTTCGTCATTGTGGTCTATTCCTGTGCACGTGACCGCAAGTTTCCGGAGTCTGGCATAATACATGTCCACCATTTCTGCCTCAGTTTGTCGTGCCTGCCGTAACTTGAATCGCTCGTAATCCGGGTTCATCTGGGGATCGAAGTACCTGTTTAGAGCTACAATCGCGGCTTCATAGTCGTCAGCGTCGCCGGTATTGGGCAGTGTCTCAAACAGGTCGTATAATTCCTCCCCTCCAAAATGCATGAGCAACGAGCGCTTCACTTTCCCATCGTTCTCGCGGGTTCCGGTGAAGTAGCGATTTAGGCGTCCCACCCAGCGCTTCCATCGTGGTGCCGCTGTGGCTGGGTCTGTTAGCTGGCTAAACGGTGGCAGCGGCGTCACTGAGGCATGCGAATGGGGAGTTGTGTGTGCTGGTCCTTGTTCTGCTGGGTCGTCCCCCATGTTACTTCTTTATTGATGCCTGCACCCACTGTTATGTCGAATCCTGCGCTATTGAGAGCCCCTTCTTTTTTTTTTTTTTTCTCTCTCTCTCTCTGCACACTGTCTCTCTCTTTTACTAGTGCAGTTCGACCTGTGTCTCCTGTGCGAGTGGCCTGGCCTGACCTGCGCAGCTGTGTGTACAGGGTGAACCCAAGACAGTCTCTCACCCCTAGTCTGCGTCTCTCCCGCTGATGGTGTGCTCCTCTACCCCCTCTGAAATCAGCCTTCTTAGTCCTCCAGGCAGCGTGCTGGCGCTTTGCAGTGACCGTGTCCTGGCACCCGCTGACCTGTGAGGTGCTGCAGGGTTGTGCACGTGGCTGTTAGGGTCAGCTTACTAGTCCTACGCTGTGGGTTTTCTCTGCCTGATCTGGGGCGCTCAGCTAGCAGCAGAAGTCACTCACTTTTTTTTTTCCTCTCAGTCTTCGCGCTGAACAGCTCCTCCTATCTGGCGCACTGAGCACTGCCGCTGTCTTGGCGTCCTCGCGTGACCTCCGCCAGGCTGTTCACAGCTGATACACTGTGTGATTTCAGGTGCTCGCTGTGATCTTCCAGCGGGAGCGCGGCATGTGGGAGGCTGCGCCGTCCTCTTCAGGTGAAGTCTGCCGCTTGCCTCGCGCTCTCTCTCCTTGTCATTAGCTGGTGTGCTGCGCGCTGGGTTCTGGCTTTGGCGATGTCGCAGGCGAGGGTCCATATACACGCCCTCCGTCGCCAGTGTAAACTTGTGAGGGGAGAGGGGTGGCCTACTTGCGTTGGTGACAGAAAACACCGGCACACAGGTTATTACTTCAGCCGTTAGGTCATGTGTGACCTTGGCCCCTTTATTATATACCCTCGGACCGAGCCCGGTCGCGAGGGGTGCTGTGCGCGTGAGTGTCGTCACGTAAAGGCCGGGTGACACTCTAACCTACCTGAAATGCACTCTGAGAATCGGAACTGGAAACCTTACAGGACAGGAAAATACTTTACCGGTGAAGGCGCAAGCAGAGAACTCGTCCTGGAAGCTGCTGGAATAATCTGCAAGGAGCAGCAGGGCGTGGTTCCTTTAAATACCCCTGAACAGTTACGGTGGCTGCCGAGGAACATAATTAGAGTTTATGCAATTGGTTTCTTAATTGGAGGACTCCGGTTGTGAAAATAAGAAAACTGCTCAAAGGAAAATATTCAATAAAAAAAAAGGGCAACATCTACAAGAGTTCAAGGGTGTCCATATAAGCCCAGGCAAAAGTACCACTCCCGTAGGCTATATCCAATGCACCAGCTGGATACCGGGGGCGGGGTATGACAGCGTCATACTTGATTGCGCCAAGTAGGTGAAAACTAATTACTGGTTATCTTCACTACGTTCTGCGCACACTAATGTCATATCATTTATTATTTTAGAACTGAGCACAGAGGATCCATTATCTAAGAATTGATATATCTGCCTGCAATTCATTCTTGCTACCTTACTACATCCTGGCTAGGAGGAGTACAGCTTAGTGAATACATTCACCTTGGTGAGTCGCCAATCAGGTTCACTCATTCGTGCTATCAGCACTGTCGAATGATACGCACCATACTCATTCCAGATTACCTCTCCTTTACAAGGCTGCGTGCAGGTTGCATACCAGCCCTGAGGAAGACCCCTCGTGATGTTCACACAATAACACAAATATTCTGGGTCAAAACGTCGATGCTTAATCCATCCACATCCTGAAGTCACTTCACTTTACAATTCATTGTCAAAGTCAAGTCAGGGTGCGCGCTGAACTACACATATTATAATAGGATGGATTCTTCAAATAAATTATGCTTTGTCTTGATATGTCTAGGTATATTTGTTGTTTTTTTGAATATGCACTGACTAGTGTCACTTCACGCCATTGTAACTCCACGTTATATCAGTTTTGTGTTTTTTGTCCTGTGATTTTTGTTAACTTTTTGCCATTGAAACTAAGCAATTGATTTACCCGGCAGAACACCTTTTTAAAATGCAGGCCTACCTTAACTAGAATCAGTTTAAATGTGGAAAATGTGCAAAAAATATATATGACTGTGGCATGTTACTGCTAATATATGAGAACAAAACCTTTAGTACATTTAGGCACAGGTAAGCCATCCCACCACATCCTAGAGTTGCAAAACTTATTATTAACTTACCATGTCAATGATATTTAATCCAGCCTAAAACCTGGCATAAGGGGTAGTGAAAACTGAAAAATAACCCTCTTTGTTATGGAAGAAAACTCCAATGGTGATCGGGGCATTTTTTATTTATTTTCCAGAACAAAATCCCACTTAGTTTTTTTGGTTTGGAAAATAACAAAATACATTGCACATTTACCATGTGGCTCCATTCATCCATCAAACTTACAATGCATTGGCAGGAACCACTGTGACGTGGTTCCTGCCAGTGCTAGAGATGTTCCCTGCGCTGGCGAACATCTCAGGCAATGGAGTAATTTACACCGTCGACCTGACAGAGTAAAACCCCATCTGTCAAACTCTACATCGGCCCATAAGTCTCTGAAAAAGAAGTCCACAATCTTCAGCAGGGCAAGGAAGAAGGCTGTGGGTGAAGAGGTGTCCATGAGGTCAGATAGCTATCAGACAAGGTCCTAGTGTAGCCTACACGTTTGGAGGGAAAACTCAGAGCAGGACAAATCCAGTTTTATGCCCAAGGATAGTTCCTTGCTGGTAACTTTCTTGGAGCTCAAATTCCTTTCAGTAGGGCAAGGCTGCAGGCTATAGCCAAAGAGGGCTTTGCACAATCAGATACCTTCTCGTTGAGGTTCTGCTGAAATGGATATGCTGCTGTGGAAAAACTCCAAATGGGAGAAACCTGAAGCTTCAGAACAGAGGTAATACACCCTGGTCAGATAAGCTTGGCAGGTTTGTCTCGGGCCTCCAGAGGTCTTTGGAGCAAAAATGTGTCTGAGTCTCAGGTTTCCCATGATGTTAGGAGGACTACACTTTGACACAGGCCAGGGTTCCAAGACCTCAAGAACTTCATTTGGGGGTCAAGACTCAATCCAGCAGAATCTACCAGCAGTGTCTAGGACTAGTCCAGTTTGATCTGGTCAGCTGGGTAGTCTCATCAAAGGCCTCCTGTAGTTTTATGTGACCCAGTAGCTTGAACAGGTCAGTCTTCTTACCCTTGGAGTCCACTTCTATTCTCTAGGTACAAGAGGGAGAGCAGATCCAGTCCTTCTGTGCTCTTCTCAGGTCTCGGTCAGCAGGTTCATTTCTCTTCTAAAGATCCACTAGTGTTCTGAGGAGGATACATATCCAAGCCATTTTTATGGCTGGGACCAGCTTCAATGTGTGGGTTACTTCTGGCCCCTCTGTACCTAATAGGATAAAGGTTCCCAGGGGTAATATTGGCAGCATTTCATGTGTGCCCTATAGCAAGCAATCCCACAGTGCCACTCTCTGCCTAAATCCAAGCTAGTGGAACCATTCTCCCATTTTTCAGAGCCTCTGTGCCCACCACATCAGTATGGCCTAGCAAATGAGCAATCCTGCCCTCAGTGGCCACCTCAAACCAGTTCTGGAGACAGTTTCCTCCCCACTGTGATTGGAGCCTGGCTGGCTGGGGGCTCAACGAAGGGGCCTGTGCAGGTGTCATCTGACATCTGTCAAAGACACGGAGGCCTCTTTGAAGTTTAAAATTACATTCCCGAGCACTGCCAAAATGATCATCCTTCTAGCGATGCAGAAACAGCTCCCTACACCCAAGCCTTTGTCTCTGCTCTGGCAGCAGTTTTTCACACCTCATTCAGTGTTAAGCATTCAGTGGGCTGCAGGTGAACGCTAATGCAAATTAGCCTTCAGAGGCCCTAACTGTGAGTTCTTCAGAATAGGGTGGGGTATTTACCATGATTGGTAAATACAATTCCCCCAGGATGAGGTATTTACCACATGTGGTAAACAGTGTGATAAATAGAAAATAGGGCAGAAAATGCAGAATCATTTTTAATGTACCAAATTCCACACGTTCCACCATTGTTTATTCCTATTTTCAATGTACGAGATAAGGGAAAAGACACAGACATTCCCAACTTAGGCCTTTGAACATCCCACAGCATCAGTGGATGATAATTAGTGTATTTGCGAAACATAAAAAAATGTTCCAGGCAGTTCACAGAATGTGTAATGCGATCAACAGGAACCCAGCGTTCCCAGGGAGCAGACCCTAATGCCCCCTTGATGATCGCGTCATGGACACACGTTATGTTATGTTATGTTATGTTATGCGGTTTTATATAGCACACAGCTGCCCCAGCAAAGGGGCGTCCCAGCGCTGAACAAAAAACAGCAGGTCAGAACAACAACACACAACAGTCTATGATGGAAAGAGATACGTTTTAATGGCCCTGCAAATGCCATATAGTTTTCCATGCTACGAATGACGGTGGGGAGCGCGTTCCAAAGACTGGCCGCCAATACACCAAAAGAACGTCCACCAGCACGCACCCTCCTCACCCGTGGGACCACCGCCAGATGCTGGCCCATAGACCGAAGTTGGCGGGAGGGGATGTAAGGTGTAAGCAGATTAGCCAGAATGTCTGGGGAGGAGGAATTCAAAATTTTAAAAGACATGCACAGAATCTTAAACTCGATGCGCTTTGCTACAGGCAACCAATGTAGCCGACGGATAGCATTGGAAGTAGGGCATGTCCTGGGCAGACCTAACAAGGCTCTGGCGGCAGCATTCTGAACCCTTTGCAGTCTTGTGATCTCCACTTTATTAACTCCCAGGTAGAGTGAGTTGGCGTAGTCCAGTCTTGACAGAATGGATGCTTAGACAATTACCTGCCTCATGGCCGGGTCAAAAAACCTCAGCACTGGTTTGAGCCCCCGTAAGATACCAAAACAGGTTCCTGCTACTTTCTTTGTTTGAGTCTGAAAGCTAAGGGCAGCATCTACCCACACACCCAGATTTTTTACCACCTGTTTGGGAGCAGGTGCATCGCCCAGCTTAGCAGACCACCAATGCTCGCTCCACAACTCAGTGTTTCTCCCAACCAGCAGGACCTCGGACTTGTTGGCATTTAACTGAAGACAGTTGGCAGTCATCCACTCATATATAAACTCTAGATCCCTCTGAAACTTACATGAGCCCTGTCCTGAGTCTTCAGAGAGAGCAACTACCAACTGCGTATCGTCCGCGTAAGACACTGCTGTGAGCCCTCTACTTTTGCCACTGCTGCTAAAGGGTGCACATAAACGTTAAACAGCGTTGGGCTCAAAGCTGAGCCTTGCGGTACCCCGTATTTGAGGGTATGTGTCTTGGAAGCAAAAGGGGGAACTGCAACCTGAAAGGTCCTATTAGCTAAAAAGGAAACAAACCACTCAAGAGCAGAGCCCCCGATCCCCACCTCCCCCAACCTCTGCAACAGGATCTGGTGGGCGACGGTGTCGAATGCGGCACTGAGATCTAACAAGATCAGTGCCGATGTACGACCCTCGTCTAAGGCCCTCCTCAGATGCTCGGTCACAGCCAAGAGGGCCGATTCCGTACTGTGACCCGGCCGAAAGCCATTCTGGGAGGGGTCTAGTAAGTTGTTCTCCTCCAGATAGCCTGTGAGTATGGAATTGATATAGGATTCCAAAATCTTGGAAACCCAGGGTAAGAGAGAGATGGGTCGGAAGTTCTCTGGTTTAGTAGTGTCGAGCTGGGGCTTTTTCAGCAGGGGAACCACCCTGGCTTGCTTCCAAGCACTAGGGACCGTCGATGTAAGCAGTGACTGATTGATCAGATGGCTCAAAGATGGTAAAAACACAGATAGCGATTTCAGGAATTGATCTGGCTTGAGAGGGTCGGCAGAAGAGCCAGATTTGATCTTCTGGCAGAGCAGCGCCAGCTCCTCTAGAGGGATAGGGGGGAAAGCAACCAGCAGATGACTGCAAGAGGGTACGGGCACAGACCCCTTAAGAACCTCTTATTGAGGGAAGGATCTATAAATTGTTTCTACCTTCTTCACAAAAAAGGAAGCAAGGGTCTCGCACTGGGCATCCGATACTACAGAAGGTGTAGGTATATCTGCAGCGGTTTTGAGATCTTTTACTATGGAGTAGATGCTTTTAGAAGGGTTACTGCTGTTTCTAATCACGTTAGAGTAATATGCTGCCCGCTCAAAGTAAATTGCCCTGTGATATTTCTTAATTGCTAACTGGAGGTGACCCTTTAACATTGGATCATAGTCTCTTCTCCAGGCACGTTCCAACTTTTTACAGCCTTTACGTAGGAATGCCAACCTGCCGTTATACCATGCGCTAGATTTAGTGCCACGACACTTGGACCACCTGGCAGGAACCAGGGCGTCCAGAGCATGGGAGATCCAGGCCGAAAAAGCACCATCAGCCAGCACAGGGTCAGATGACATGTTAGGCATGGTGGTAGAAAGAAGCTCATGAAAATAGGTGACATCGAGTTTATGCCATGGACGCCTAAAGCAGAGCCTTTCAGAAGCCCTCTTAACTGGCTCGACACCTGCCAGTATCATAGACACTAGAAAGTGATCCGACCAGCATACCGGTGATGGTGTATGGACCGTAAGGAAGGACAGGTTAGAAAAGACAGGGTCTAATAAATGGCCTGCAGAATGCGTGGGTCCGCGGACCCGTTGGGTCAACTGGCACGCCTCCAAATCAGCCAGGAAGTTGGTAATTTCTATGTCCTTGGAATCATCCAAGTGTAGGTTAAGATCACCAATGACACTGAAGTTGGCAGCTTTCATCGCTAGGGGACTTAGGACTTCGATGAGAGCGTCTCTAAACTCCCTAGAAGGACCAGGAGGGCGGTAAATTAAAAGCCCGGTCATAGTATAGTTGGCGTGAGGCGAGATCCGAAAAAGTCCGCATTCACACCCCTCCACAGACTCCTTTACCAAGGAACATATGAGATCGGACTTAAATATTACTGCTAAGCCGCCCCCCCTGGAACCTCGGTTTAATGTCAGAATACTGTATCCCTGGGGGAGAGCCAGGCCAGGTTCTACCACTGTGGTCTCAGTTAACCATGTCTCAGTCAAAAAAAGGACACACTTTAGTGTATACATCCGCATCACATATATTGAGCCTCTGTGCACCAGCACATGATGTCATTCTTCACAGAAGCCTATCATCGGTTTTAACCTGTATTGCTTGAAATATTTCCTGCTCTACCCGACAATTCTGTCAGTAGTGACACAACTTCCCATGTCATATGGTGGAAA
Organism: Calotriton arnoldi; assembly: GCA_963921515.1. Taxonomy (NCBI): domain Eukaryota; kingdom Metazoa; phylum Chordata; class Amphibia; order Caudata; family Salamandridae; genus Calotriton; species Calotriton arnoldi. Next base: position 303,118 of record CAWUFW010012012.1, read on the forward strand.
TCTCTGGGGTAAGCCATTGTGGACAATGATACGTCTAACCTGTGTCTATTTTTGCTGCTTTTTATGTGTTGAATAGGTTTAGTCAGGTAATTAAATTGAGTAAATTTAAATCGGGATTTCATGTGACTTTCTTTGTGTATTTTAGGATTTCTGGCCATTCGTTTTCTCTTAATGCCTACAGGAGCTTCTCTTCCCATTGAGTTTTAATGTTATCTATATTGGAGTAAAGCGTGGCGAATAAACAATGTTCCACTACCAAATGTGAGTAGCATCCCCAGGGCATCAGTTCTGGTGGGTTTGTTCTTGTCACTCCATGTTAACAGTGGTCGCTCTAGCAATGCTCTAGCAATGCAATGTGTGCGATAAAGTGACTAGCCCCCGTTCCATAGATGTTCGTCACTCGTGTGTATGCAATGTACTGTTGGAGTGCAAATCCCCTACAGTCATTATTCCTGCCTCAGTCCAGGGCTGAGTATGTTGGGTCCTTAAATTGTGAGAGACACCACATAGGAATCTGTGGACCGTCCGTAATCTATCTGCATGCCTAGACAGCCGAAACGCCTCCACCAGTGCATTGCAATTTAAAGGGGCTGCAGATGTTGCTTAGTCAAAAAGGCATTATATCCTTTTTTGTTGGTATCCTAGTGTGAGGTTTCTCTATAGACGTTGTGTGCTGAAGTGTACAGAGGGAAATCATCCATGCTGAAGCTCATGTCCTCTGACCTACAGGTTAAACCCAGCTGCATCCTTAGGAATTCTAGAGAAGGAAACAATGGAAAAAAAGTACGACTTACTGTTGCAGTGGGTATGTCCTCCTGCTTGGCCAGCACCCGCTGCAAGGGTGGATGGAAAGTCAGTTGATGGAAGGCAGCTCCTTAGTACTCAGAGAGCTCCCACGCATGCAAAGCGATGGAGCCTGACTGAAGGAAAGCAGCGAGCCTGGGACAGTACAGACAGGATCTGTGGCAACGGCAATGTTTACATCATTAGTTTTCATAAGAACCTAAAGGCAGAGCACAACAATGAATAAATCAAGCAAATGCATGTCCTTGGCAATAAAAAAAATGAATCTTCTTTAGGTGGTTAGTTGTTACACCCCATTTCCACGAAAAGGTGGAGAAGATGCCTGTTTCACCTACCCCAATGGCTGAGGCTCCTCTGAGAGTCAGCAGTTTATGCCCAAGACTGCCAGGTGCCTAAAAACATGGCCTTTGCATCCTTATGAATGACTCAAGGCTAGGGTATCTCATTTCTGAATCAGTTCAATGAAAATGCATACAGTCTGTCTTTTTGATCTCTAGTGACCTGTTGGAAATGGACCTTTTTGCAGGGTTATCCCCAAACTTTTTGCATCTTCCTCCTATTTTTTCCTGACCTGTGTTTGTTGGCTATAGGACTCTGGGCACTTTACCACTGCTGATCAGTGCTAAAGTGCATATGCTTTCTGTGTAAATTGTTATTGTGATTGGTTATCCCTGATTGTAATATTTGTTTTACCAGTAGGTCCCTAGTAAAGTGTACTGAGTGTGTCAGGGCTGGTAAATCAAATGCTACTAGTGGGCCTGCAGCACTGATTGTGCCACCCACATGAGTAGCCCTGAAAAGATGTCTCAGGCCTGCCACCGCGGTGCCTTTGCGCAGTTTGTTAACTGCCATGTCGACTTGGCAAGCGCACCCACTTGCTAAGCACTAACCTTCCCTTTTCTTACATATAGGGCACCCCTATGGTAGGCCCAAGGTACCCCCCTGGGCAGGGTGCAGTGTATGTGAAAGGTAGGACATGTACTGGTGTGTGTAACGTCCTGATAGTGAAATACTGCCAATTTCGTTTTTCACTATTAAAAAGCTATCTTGCCCCATAGGACAGAATGGGGAATGCTTTGTAATGTTTTACAAGCATATCTGCCTATAGGGATAAGATAGAAAAATGGAGTTTGGTGACCCTGAACTCAGGATTTAATAACACATCTTTTAGTAAAGATGGCTTTTAAATTGTGTGTTTGAAAATACCACTTTTTAGAAAGTGGCTATTTTCTTTTTCAACCATCCTGTGCGCCTCTGCCTGTTTGTGGATTGACTGTCTGGCTTTTGAGTGAGAGGGGCTGGGGAGGTGCAGTGGCTCCAGGAGTATTGATGAGTCAGCACTAGGCTGAATAGGCCTGATCTGCATTTGGAGTGGTGGGAGGAGTAGCACCTGTACCTGAATAGGGCTGTGCCTGGCTTCCACAATGCTGGCTCCGCCCCCCTGCAGTGTGTCTGGAACCAAGGCTCACACTGACAAAGGATGTTGTTGTAAACTTGCAGAGTGCACCCCAGAACTGGTTTAAACTGGGCTCAGAGCCCCTTGCACAAAGAGAACAAAGACATTTTGGGGTATAAGTATCAGACCCAAAACCCCAGACTTTAGATCATTCCTGGAATTCAAGAGGAACCTTTGCAAAGGAGAAGAGCTGGAGAGACTGAGTAGAAGTACTGCCCTTGCTGTGTGTCTGGGGTTGGCCTGCAATTGCTGTTTCTGCCAAGGAAAGGAGAAGGACTTTGCTGTGTGCTGTGTCGCCTGCTTGAAGGAGATCTCCAAGGGACTGAAGCGAGCTGGCCTCCTGTTCTGAAGTCTCAGGGACACAAAGACTTCACCCCCAGCTCCCTTGAACTCTGCTGCTGTGAGGTCTAGCCTGCCAAGAGGTGCATGTGCCAGTTTTGGGCCTCTGGAGGTTGTTGCTGCTGTTTGGAAGCTGGAAGAGAGAAGAAACTCAAAGAACTGCAGAAATAGACGCATCGAGGGATTGCGGCTGAAGAGGACCGACACAGCGCCGCTCGGCGCCGCCGCATTGATCGCTGACGCATCCTGGATTTCCACGTATCGTGCCTGTGCGGCAAGTTGGTCCAACGCATCACCTGAGGACCGGAACCATCTTGAAGAATCGACGCATCACTTCCCATACAGACCGGATTCGACGCAACCCTTCCTCTGCGTGCAGCGGGACTGTCGCATCGCCCCCCCCCCCCCCCCAAGGTCACAGGAGTGTCGCATCTCTTTGTTTTCCGACTCTGTGGCTGTTTGGCTTTTGGAACTTTCACGCATCTACAGGTACTTTGGTGAAAAGTCACACATCCATTGTAGTGTAGTTCCTATTTCCCTAATAGGCTCTGCGCATTGGAATAATATACCCTATAGATTTGACATAGGACTGAGGTCAGTATGTCCCTATTGAGTATAATAAACTTAATTACTTTGTGCCAGCTAACTCAGAGGCCACTAGAAACTCCTTGTAAACAAGAAGGGAGTAGTTTCTGGCAACCGCATAAACATGACAACTTTGTTTCCCTTTAGAATCGGAACACTCTCAGAATCGTGGAAACAATAGATAACAGTTTCACTCAGCTAATCGTGCATGCTTAGTTTCTTCAGAGTTACACAGAAAGAATAGAAGGGCGTTTCAATAAAAGGATTTATTGAACAGTCTTGTTTCTCGTGTAAGAGATATGAGCTGTTATGATCACAAGACAGTATGCAAGATATATAATGTACAGCGTAAGCAGTAGAAAGAAATAATACTGCGCTAGCATTATCTTTTAGCTATGATACATATATTCACATACATAAATAACATGAGCTAAAAATGCGAGTACTCATACGATGCTTCTCTAAGCTAGTTCTACCCCAGTGTACCTAACCTAGCCTAGGTGTAGGGCAAGGTAAGAAGTAGGTGAAGTATTCTGTGGTATGGTATACTAAGAGTCTGGTATGCCAAGAGTCCCTCTAGGTTCTAGTCGGCCCCATACCTTGAGAATGAGAGAGGTGGGAATCTCCTTCCAGATCTCGAATTCTAACACCCCGCGAAGGGAGTCAGAACACTGGGAGCTGGATTCTCTGCAAGCAGGGATGACAGCGTCTCTTCTCAGTGTGTCAGGCCGGGATACGGGCTTCTCTGAAGTCAAGGTCTCCTCTAACTTGCTTGGGCAAGGGAAGGTATATTTATACCTGGTAGGTGCCTTGGAATGTTAGCATTGACGTGAAGTCGGACAGAGGAAGACGTCAGGAATGAACCCTTAAGGAATAGCGGTTCATGCATAATAGATGAGTCCTTGGAGAAATCAATAATTCTGTGCTGGGCTTAGGGTTTGGTTTCTAAGAACTCGTTGTGACGTTAGGGTGGATGGATGTCGGTGACCATGCCGGTATTTGGAGTGCATGGCTAATGCCTAAATAAGGACTGGGATCTTATGCCTATATAAGGGCAATGCGAATTGTGCCTATATAAGGACATGTTTCAGGAAAACCTATATACGGACACCTAAAGCAGAATACAACACCATAGTTTTCTATGGTACAAGTTCTTGAAACCTTTTTGAAAGTCATATTTTTAACTGTGTATGTTGGATTTTTGTCGTTTTGGTCTTGTTTAGTTTAGATAAAGATACTTTATTTTTCTAAACTGGTGTGGTGTCCTTTTGTGGTGTTTTCACTGTGTTACTGTGAGTGTTGGTACAAATACTTTACACATTGCATTTGGGATAAGCCTGTCTGCTCGTGCCAAGCTACCAAAGGGTTGAGCAGGGGTTATCTAAAGTGTGTATCCCCCTTACCCTGACTAGAAGCAAGGTTCCCTATTCGGACAAAGGTACCTACCTCTGCCAACTAGAGACCCCATTTCTAACACAACCCATCTTAATTTCTTTGAAAAACCTATATGATTATTGTATTACTGAGTATGGTGGGAGTGCTTTTTTTTGCTATGAGTGGGTGTTGAATGTTAACTGTTACACAGGTCAGTGCTTCTTCAGTAAGTTACACAAGATAGTATGAGAAATTAGCATTATGTTATCGACTTGCATGTGCTTCTGCCCTCTCCTAATGAAACCACACATACAAAACACACATATCGGGTCACAGTAGTAAACCACCATTTAAGAGTCACAATCTGGGACTTTGCATTCATTTATCGTTTGCATTACCTCCCACGTAAAGATGGCTGACGAGGATGTAGATCTGGTGTGTTGACTCGGAGTGGGACACCCAACAACCTTGGTGGGAGTGGCTGCATGCCTGCAACAATTAGATGCTAAGTGTGACATTGTTTATTGCCCCTCACTGAATTGTGTTTCTGAAATATCTATTTGTTTCTTGCAGACGGACCTATATGCCAGGTTATGCATTTACTCCTTGCTGTAAAAAAGGCCAGTTTGGAGGTGCTCTTGGTAAACATATTAATGTTTATGGTAGACGTCTTCATATACATATTCCTTTTCGTGGGGTAAATAACATTTAAGATGGCTGACGCAATTCTGTGACCCTTTATTGACATGTAGTATGTAGTATGGGTGTAGGTGCCAGTCACGTAGGATGTTACAATTCTTGTCAATGCCGTGCTCTATGCGAATACCTTCAAGATGGCGGACACATGGCCATCACGTTGTCTTCACGAAAGGATGAGTACGGGTATAGTGGTGTCTTCCAGTTGTCATGTGTGAGCAATTTGCACGCTATGCGGGTCCCTTAAATATGGAGCATGGACAGGCCCGTAGACAAAAGTATAAGTCTGGGGGGTGGTATGGCCCCACATAATAACAAGAGATGGTTCTGACGGGAAGTAAAGGTTTCTATCTGCAGAATCTGTTTACAAAAAACATCTTAACTTTTGGTGATATTTGAAAAAAGACAGTTTATATTAATTCTGTATATTTTGCTACAGTATGATCCCGTGGGCGTTTGGAGGATGTGAGTGACAAATTGCAAACAGTGGGCTGTGGATATACCGAAAGATTACTGAAAATATTTGCGGCCAGACAACTTAAGCACATTAGATAACCACCTTACACAAAACAGAATATGATTTAAAGCTAGTTTTACAGGAGAGTTGAGGGTTCATCCCAAGGTGCATAACACATATTAGAGTGATCACATTAATCAAAAGGTGATCTAATTTAAATATGGCTTTACTGTAGATTTGGGGTCATTTCCATTAATTGTTTAGCAAAATAATGGCAATTGGCAGTGGTTCAATTACATATGATTTAAGGATTTTATTAAAGATAACTTCGTAGGTAGGGTTGCTGTTGGTCCAATAAGTAATGTTAGGGGTTATGCCAGATAATCACTCTGAAGGTGGACGTAGTACATTTTAAAGCTTTTCTGGCCAAAAGCATCAGTGCACTATAACTGGATTTTAATGATACCACAATAAAACAATTGAACTTAATAAACATAAATGGTTTCAACTGATACATATTAGTGTCATCACAGTGGGGCCTAGTGGATATGTTAATACTCAATAGGTGTCCACCAATAATCCTCTGAAATTCTGACCATGACCAATTATTTCAGTCCTCAATCAGCTCCACAAATCATTGCCAATATGTTCCAATTACCAAAATTATAAGCTTGAAAAGATGTATGTACCTTATCAATAAATAACAACCATGGGTTTACAACACACACACACCCAAAATGGGCACACATTGTAGACTGATTATTTATATGCTTTCAGACCACTGTGTCCTTAATTTTAGCTCACTGATGCTCTTGCAGATTTGAAAGATCACAAAAACGTACTCCCTCCCAAACACATCCTCTTTGTGCTCTAAATATAAATATCAGACATCAATGCAGAATGGCGTGAGATAGAACAGAGGAAGGCAGTCTTTATGAGAGCAGTTAAAACAGCAAGTGTTTAAACTCAGAACAGTGGTGTCTGGTGCTGTTTTAAAGTGCAGAGCATTGCACTAGGCAAGCAAACAAAGTTTGCAATCCTCACTCTCTCCATAGTATTTGGAGAGTTGAGGGGTTATGCCTGATAATGTCTCTGAAGAGTGGGAACATACAAATGTCAGGCATCTCACAATTTCATGCATACACAAAAGAGCCACATGTTTTACATGCTCATACACAGTGCTACTAATTTACAGAGCTCTTACAGGTTAGGTGAGCACATTGTAAAAAAACAAGACAAGCTGGTACCAGCTCTTGATTCTGAATTGAAACTGTTTCTTCCAGAAAGCGACCTCATATTCTTTCATCTGGAGAGTAGTAATACACTGTTCCACTGCCTCAGAGATATCACACTGGTACTCCTTACACGCATCGTACATTCTGCAGCACAATCACATCCACAGCCTGAAGAAATATGATCACATCACCTACAACATGATGAAACTGTATTGGCTCCATTTGCGGACTCGCATCATCTTTATAACTAGCTACATCATTTACAAAGCTATCACGACCAACACCCCCACTAATTTTGCAGACCAGCTCGCATCTCTAGTGGTTCTCATCCACTGTTAGCCCAGCCATGACCAGATAGCAGACTAAGAAGTGTAAAACAAAAAAAGAAAAGCAGCAGGGCTTTTCCAACTATGCACCCAGGATCTGGAAACAGTTTATCTTTCCCTCCCAAAGATCTGCAACGCTGCTTCCATTTAGGAAGGAGTTGAAGACTCACTTCTTAAAAGAACATTACATCACAATACATTAACCATCCACAACCCACCTACAACTTCTATCACTCTTTGACTGTATGCTTGTCTATGGTCCCTGACAATGCTACAGAAATATCATACACATACATACATAAAGGTTACATCAATCATTCAGCCTATGTTCTCAGACTGCAGCAGTGATTGTCATTTAAACATTAGCTTTAAATATATCATTGACAATGCTAACATTTTTCCCCAAACCTCAATTGTACAGTTTATAAAAAATATGCACATATTTACTATTAAATGCATGCTTTTCATTGTAGGAAAATACAATGACTGAAGTAAGAAAGAAAAGTGAATTAGACATAAAGGCAGAGAGAGATAAAGGTAGAAAATAGATGTGGTAGTGAGAGATGTATAAAGAAATGCAAGATGAAGAGAGCTGTGAGAAAAAAGAGGGGCGAATGAGAAGAGGCATATAAAAAAACAGGTCATGTAAAGAGAGTGGTGAGTGAGAGAAAAGTGTGAAGGATAGAAAGTGAGATGAGCTGTTGAGATAAAAGAGTTAAAGTAGGGAGTCATTAGTGAGGCACAGAAAGAGTGGGGAGGTTGATATTGTGATAGGAAGAGAGAGTGAGAAAAACAGAGGGTGAGAAATAGAGTGTGTTGTGTGATTAAGAAAGAAGTAGAGACAGAGATGTGAGTAATAGCAATGTACAAAGAGGGCTATAGAGAGAGTGAGGTGAGGTAGGGAGGGTAAACCGAAAAAGAGAGGAGGTGCATAGAGAGATGAAGCAGAGAGGAGATACTGATAGAGAAAACAGAAAAAGAAAGAAAAAGTAAAGTATTGAGGGAACAGGACTAGGAGAGAGAGAGAGAGAGAGAGAGAGAGAGAGAGAGAGAGAGAAAAGGTGGAAAAGTTGGGTAGCAAACAAATGGTGAGAAGTTTGGTAGTGAAAGACAGTGGACATTTATTTATATAGATCACTGTCAATAGAAAATATAGTTCTCTCTCATTCTCACTCGAAGAGGTGACCTTTAGGGTCCAAAATGTTGCAAGGCAATCTATCTGCTAAAGGTTTGGTCAGTAAACAGCAGTGCGACCCCATGAGTTCTCTGTGAATAGAGGTGGTAACTTTAGTATCACTGAATTGATTATGAGTAGCAGTTCTGTCATCCTGCCCAATAGGTACAGGTTGCACTATAGCACATTCACAGTATGTAGGCAGACCTCTAATATACACAATAGGCAGCCTCTAATATATAACCAGAATGCATTCCTCAGATATATCAAAGTGCACAGCCTCTGGCATAGGCACAGCAAACAGACCTGCCTATTGTGCGTATCACTAAGTCAGGCCTCTAGTAAAGTACCCAACTTCTCCAAATAATGAAACCACTTAGGGCCTCATTCTAACTTCCCCATTATTTATGCTGGGATATACTGGTGATGGAATTTATGATACCGAACTGTATCTTACCTGAAATAATGAGGATTACACTTTTTCCCCCTGAAATGGGGAATAGCATGTGGACCTAGTAATTATGGACCCAATCTTGCGTGTCCCCCCACCTGGAAAAAAAGGGTCCAAACTGGCAAACATTTACCTCCTGCTTGTAGCAGGTGGTGAATATTTTGAGCCGTTTTTTTTGGCCCATGTTGATTGTTTAAAGAGGGGGCAGGGGTGGCGGGAGGGCACAGTTCATTTAATTCCAGCTGCAGTGAGCTTTTTCTGCTACCCCCATACTGAAGTACAAGAACAGGTGGGGGCAAGGCATAACAATGGCCCACAGCTGCTCAGATGTCTCTGAGTCTGGGGTTTGGGGGTCCAGAACTATTGGGTTCGGAGTTTGTGAATGCAATAATTCCAGGTCAGAGACTCTGAAACCTTGTAGTTGAGAATGAAGGTTTAAGTGTCCCTGTAGCATATGTGTTATCTTCCAACAGTTCTGGCGTTTTATTCAATAGTACTTGGTATGCTAATACTAGATATTTCTTTTTTAATACAAAAAGCTAAATAACAAAACACAGAATACAAAGTCCTGTTGTCTACACATTTATCACATTCCCATTTTCACTCTATCTCTGACCGTCTTGTAATAATGAGTAAATATTGATTGCCTTGTAGACAGCCTGTTCATTTTCACATCACCAAGCAGCTAAAGCCCCAAAGAGAAGAGGTGAGTGTCCCAGGGCCACTCCTCAAAATACTGCTGAATGGATGTTGCAGTCGACAAACTGCTTTTGTATAATAGATGGAGTAGTATAGGGCGGTGAAGTATGATCATTTCTATTGCATACCACAATAATGGTTGTAATCCTGTCTCACAGAATAAGGAATACTCACAGTTGCATATCTCCATGGGGAAATGGGCAGCCACTTCTTCATAAATATTTGCTGTATGATCGATGTTTCAAGGGCTCGGCATCATGTTGGGCAATGTCTGTGTTGGATTTTCCCCTGGGATCAGCATTAGTCGAGGGACAGTAGCCCATCACCTTAAACCTTTAAAATGTTCCTTCAGACCAATCATTACTCTCCCACATCGTGAAGGGAATATCAATGTGGTGATTGACATGCACTTAGACCTGATGGCACTGTAAGAGTTGATGCAAAAAAAAAACACCCACATTAAAAACCATGGTTCTCAACCTTTCTTCTCTAAGAGAAGATGTTTCACTTGTTTTTATTACTTTGATAATTAGAACAACGGTAAAGAGGAAGGTGCCACTTACACTGACAGTAACCCATAAAGTCACTATTATATTTCAATTAAAGTAATTAGAGAAATTTTGACATTGTAACCAGTCAACTGAATAATTGTGTCAGACCTGATTCTGTGCAGGGTCCAACTCGGAATGTTTTTGTCTGAATTTTTGGCCTATCTCTTTCCTTCCTTCTTTGTTTTGCTTTTAGGGTTCTCTTTCCCCCACAAACATTTACATCTCCCAATCTCCCACCTGATTGGTTTCACAAGGACCAAGTGCTCATCCAACCACTGATATTACCTTTGTTCTCAGTGTGTCTAGCCTAGTCATGCAGATGAACGGCTGGAAGGTAATGACATCTTCTCTGGGATCTTCCCTGTTTGGGCCTCTTATGTTATGATAGGGATAAGGGCCAGACCCCTTACTTCTTGTTCTCCCTCCTAGCCTAAATTCCCCCTTCTCCTCCACATTATCTAAGCTACTAATCATATTCCTTAAACTACACTGCCATATTACCAACACTGTCACCCTGGATGGACTTCTCAGGTACATTGCTGAGCTGCCTGTACTTTGTGCATGCCGGGGTTGCCCCATGTCGCTTATGGGTAGACCTGAATAAGCGCTTACCATGACTGCCTGTAAACTGTTGCATTACTCTGTTTACTCCTTTGTCGCTCCTGAGTAGGTGTTTCCTGCCATTTCCTTTGAATGCCTGTATCCAGTGGATGCCATTTAGGTTGCCCTCTGTTGCTTTTGGGTAGGGTAGGAAAGGCACCTACTAGGACTGCAGTGGAATCCGGTGCACTCCTTTGGGTTTCTCCTCTGTGCTGAAACCCAAACAAGAGCTATAACCCTTGCTCTGACTAGGATGGTAGGAAAGTCCACATGTGCTTCTATGTTTGACACTACTTTGTTCCACTTCATGCATAAGCACAACACATGAGGATGGCTTTCAATGACTCATCACACACAGCACCAAATCACTTCCAAGGTCATCCTCAACCTAAACACTTTCAAACAGCTAGAGCTATAAATGAATGTAAATCACATGTGTACCATCCCTCAGTTGTCTCCTCTCTAAACAATTAGGTCAGATTAAGAGCATTAATTTGGTTAATCATACAAAAGAATAGAGCATTTCCCAAATAGGCAACACTACAATTCAAAAAACTTCCAACAAGGCACTTCCCAACAGTGCAATGTGCTGTCTGTGCTTTGGTGCCTTATCAATGGTTTAAATAACTGTATAACATCAATTAAAATACTGTTTCAAAATGTATTTGCCATGTTTGGGGGGGTTGAGATGTCCTACTAACATAAAAATGTCTCTTGAGGGAGGCTGTGCCTGGTGGTGTACTACATTGCCGCTTTTGGAGCTCTTTCCATCAGTCTCATTGTTTGGCTACGAGGACTCTTATGGCAATAACTGTTGCCATGTGTGGTGATTGACTTTAGGCTACTAAATCTGCAGCTTTAGAAGTCCACTGTCTTGAAGTGGGTGAGGACGGCTAGATTGAACCTGGGAGAAGAGGGCATTGCGGAAGGCACCTGTAGCACCTGTGAGAGAGAAGGGCTGGTGCAGCTTCAGATGTAGACTCACTGCCAGCAGCCAATGGAGGAGGGGTCAATTCCAGAAATATCTGGTGGATACCCATTTAACTGGGATCAGTTCAGACCTCTACATCTTAACGGGCTGGAAAAAGGGGATGGGAGATGATGATAGCAGTAAGCCAGCTGTCATACATTATATTAAAAAAGCTCGAAAACATTGAAAAAGCATTAATATGTGGCTGCTTAGGTACAATTTGAATGTGTTGAGGCTCATATTAATTAAATGAATACCAGAATGAAGGATATGAGAATGAAAACACAGCAAAGAGAGGGGCAGAAGGACAGGCTAGAGGAACACATGGGGTGTAGGATAAGTTGGAAGTGGGTGACTGGGGCGATGTTGGTGGTAGAAGAAAGGATTGAGGCACTGGAAAATCACAGACACCAATCCAACATTAGGGTATTGGGATATCATGTAGGAGGGTCTGTGATAGAAATGATAGGAGCAATGTTTTCTGAGTACCTTTCCCAACCTAGGTACTCTGATCAAGAAAGTGTACAGACTCCCCTCTGGGCGAGGGGGCTTCCCATAAGAAAGTGTTGGCAGTACTGTCATTGTGTTCCAATGTTACCTGGACGTTCATGACCTTTTTATTAAAAAGGTGGTGCTTCTGATTAATGCTTTGCAAATGGAAGGTAGGAGGATCGTCTTGTTCCAAGATATCAGCTAGGCGCTAAATGCCAATACAAAGGCACTCTAGACTGTGGCACTAAAACTGCTCGCTTAGTGGTCACATGCTTTGTAATGTGACACGGAAGACTGATGGTCGTTAACGAGGCCAGTGAGCATCAAGAAAAGTACTGGAGTGGTGAACTCAGACTGCTATTTTGCAGTAGAGGTTCTGCTATTGAGTTAGACAACATCACTTTATTCCCCTTCTAGGCATATGGGGCTAATGGGGAGGGATGCGAGTTTATAGCACTGATAAATTGGTAATATATTGATGTGGTTTCTCCATCCTTTTACACTTCCTGATTAACACAGCCTTTTATTCCTTCTTTTCAGCCTTTTCCCTTACTCTCTTGGATTTTGTGTTCTCTCTTCCTCCCTTTTGTTGCCTTTTGTTCCCGTTCCAGCATGTCTTGGTGGGCATTTTGGTAATGGGGTCGCCACATTGAGCACTGTGCAATTACTCACCTGCTTTAGTGCTGGGTTTGTTAAAAACAGAACTGCTGTGCCAGGCTATGTGAGAGATATATCTGGGGTACATTGTAGAGATTGTTGTATATTGTCTTGCTCTATTCTAACTTCCAATAAAAATGACTTGACACTAAACATCCTTTCTGTAGTGCTTCGCCTCTCCTTCGAGTTGGCTTTACAATGTATAAAATGCATAACATAAAAAATAGAGCTTGATATTCAATATACTCAACTCTATGCAACGTGTGCATTAACCCACCAAATGCCATTGCTGTTATTGTAACCTATGATCTGTATGTTAGTCACAGATTACGGCAGCAGACACTCAGCCTCCTAAACTTCCTCATTGAAACAGGTGTTTGTATAGTTAATGTGCAGGTTTCCGTGGCATTTGTTAAAGACATTGATTTATAGGATGCATTAATCTTTTTTTGCAATATAGTGACTTCTTTAGATAGATACAAAGGGTTTCCACAATGTTTTTTTTTAACTTTTCATAATTTCTTCCTGCCACTGATGGCACCCCACCCCTCACCCTACAAAACATTCCTTTCATGCTAAAACCAGCCCCTCATTCACCACACCGACTATTCGTTGCATTATATGACAATGCTAGTTGAGAATTATTCTTGCATTTACATTTTCCCTCACGTGTAACTGACTCACATTTTCATACCTTTCTGTGAGCGTTCTGGACAGAGATCGCTATTAGGAGAGGCTGCAGCCCCAACTTTACTCCGACTTCCACAAAATACTGCTGCCCTGGTCAAGGAAAAACAAGATAATAAGGCAAACCAACTAGCGCCAGCACAGCGCTCCACAGCTACACTGTGCTTCTGCCTTCTCCGTGCACTTTTGAAGGAGGCGGAGACTGTGAACCGATTGTTACTCGCACAAATGCCCGCTGAACAGAGAGCCTCACCCTTATTGCCTTAGAGAAGGTGTGGCGCCATAGAGTCTGGCGGTTACTGCAACACTAAAGGGCAATGGACACCATGTGCAGGAATCGCTCTCTAAAAAGAAATGTAAACATCAGACAACTACTTAAATCCCATAAAGACTTACAAACATTCTGGCCTCAGATTTAGGGGGGCCAGGCAGAAATATAGGGGTGGCTGCGGCCCTGAGCATGGATGGGTGTTCAGCGTCACCGGGTCTGCTATATGGAGTACTGGACGCATGCTCGTCTGCGGTCTACGTCACCTAGGGGCATATTAGCAAGGGCACTATCGCCGCTTTAGCGGCACTTTTTGCCGCTAAAGCGGCGATATTTATATCGCCCTATCAGCAAACTGTCTCTAACAGCAGTTAGCGACAGTTTGCGGGCATTAGCGCCCGTTTTTTTACCGCTTTGCATGTCAGCGATATTTATCGCTAATGACATGCAAAGTGGGCGTTCCCGACGAACAAACCTGGGAAACACTCGCTAACAGGCCTATCGCCTATTAGCAAGGTGGCCATGGCCCCAGTTAGCGACGTGAAAAGTCGCGCTAACCGGGGTCATCGCCATTTATTTAACACCTGCAATTAGCAGGTGTTAGCCATACCTAACATGGGGGTGGATTATGCTGATACGACCACAGGGTCGTATCAGCAAGGTGTTCTCCCTTCTCCATGCAACATCGCTGGTTTTTCAGCGATGTTGGCCCATTTCCCCCGCTATCGCTGGAATATTCATCGCCATAGCGCTAATCGTTGCTAATACAGCGTTAGCGTGGCGATATATTCCAGCGATAGCCGGCGATAAAAAAAATCACGCTAAGCAGGGTTAGCGATGATTATCGCCTCTTCTTGCTAATATGCCCCCTAGTCTGCTAAGTGTTACGGCAAAATGCGGGCTGTGATTGCCCGTTACCCGACATCTTGTTCGGTTTTGTCACTTTTTTATAGCCAGGATGGGCGGGCGGTTATTGACACTGTTACATGGCTTTTAAACCAAGCAATACTCTCTCTCCCTTCGGAGATTGATTGTGCACATATAATTTTTTAACATATTGCTCTCAGTCGAAAGACCACCTTGTCTGTCAGCACTGAAAAATTGCTTTTAGAAAATATCGAGCGATACTCATTTGAGATTTGAGATTGTTGGCACTGATAGCTTTCCCACTTTGTTATGTGTGACTTGTATTTTTAACATGTTAGTTGGTTTGTCTGTATTGTGGTTTATGAATATTAATGTGTTAAAATTGGTCTATGTGTCTGTCCTTTTGTTGTTTTAACACGTGTTTTAGTGTGTCATGAAACAAGTTATCACATGTACATGTTGTGTCTTGTGTTATCTATATTATAGATACATGTATTTATGTTTGTTTATATAGATTGCCTTTACAGCCCTGAAGAAGTCAATTGCTATGGACAAAACGCGTTGGCTGTTTCTGCTGTAAAACTGGTGACATATATTTTATACAAGAATACAAGAAGAAAAAGGGAATAAAAAGAAGAGTTGCATATACCTTTGAAATCTGTTTGGAAATTTGTTCATATTGTCATTACTTGTGGTACACCTTTACTGTGTTTAAACCGGAAGGGGTATAACGCACAGCTTCCAGTTTTGGACTTCTGTGCCCTTGATTTCAAGCATGGGTGCTATTTAGTGCACCTGATAAATAACGGTACAATAAGGTACGTTATTTATCAGGTGCAATAAATAGCATCTACTGCGAGCTAGAGGGGAATCACATGCAGGTTTTGCTGTTTAATGCACCAAAATCTGCAT
Source organism: Calotriton arnoldi (assembly GCA_963921515.1). Lineage (NCBI taxonomy): Eukaryota > Metazoa > Chordata > Amphibia > Caudata > Salamandridae > Calotriton > Calotriton arnoldi. The sequence continues at coordinate 318,718 of CAWUFW010012012.1, forward strand.
GATATGGTAAATATCGTATGCCTTTCCCCCCATTAAATTTCGGCAGGTTTGACCTGCCGCAATTTAACAAAACTTATTGTTTTCTAACCAATCTGATAATTATTGGATTGGTTCAATATAAAAGCAAACTCGTAGTTCCAACTATTGTGTAAACAGGGGTTTATGCGTGGGTTGTAATACACTGAACAACTTGTAATCAGGCCCTTAATCTTTACGACTCCTCTCAGTAAGGTGACTACCCTACTCCACTTCATCATAGACATTAGTTTCAGTCCTAGTCTTTTATTCTCATGCATTCCAAATGTTGTAGTCCTGGTTTGCTTACATTGAGCTAACCAGATTAACATACAATGGCAATGATTTGTAGGTTACATAGCACTGATTTGTAAGATAAGAGTCGAAGATTGGGAACTGTGCCTGTGATGACATGAAGTGAAGAGGTCATCATTCTTCAGGTGCAGTTAGTTGATTATAAGAGGGCTGAAAAGCTAGTAGAACTCAATCATTTGGCAAATGAACATGAGGCACATCTTCTGAATCACTCAGCACATCAAGGAGGCCTTTTGAAATTAAATCTGCTGGATGATTGGTAACTATTGGTAGAAACAGAGGGCTGGGGTCCTATAATCACATCAGTGTTATTAGAGAGCCGCATTCTGCAGTCTCTGTAAGATATCTGGAAGATCTAGGAGTTTTCCCAAATATCCAACATTTGTTTAGAACTGAGAAACATGAGAAACTCCAGCCCCTTCTAAACAATTGCTGGTTGGGCTTATGTCAATGCTGCTGCTAGGGAAAAAACCTTCAGTGATAAATGCCAGAGCATTAGGTGCTTTGCAGAGACCTTTGATGAATAGAGATGGACCACATTTGTTCCTTAATGGCAAATTAAAGTCATGGGAAAATGTCTACAAGCCATCCTATAAAGTTGCATAACCATGTAAGCACCACATAGGCACCTGACTATACCTTTTACAACAGCATCAGAACTAATAATGTGCAAAAACCCAAATAAGCTGTGCTTAAGTTACCAATGCCTTCATTAAAAGAAAACGATTACTCCGGCAACGGCTCTGAGACTCAGCAATAACAGTGTCAGCTCAGGTCGTCGCAGGGAAGTATCTCTGAATATGACTCTGCAAGCAGCATGTCGCTTTTTCCATCGATCACCCCGCAGATGACTCATTACTTGTTAGAATAGTGGGTGTGAGTAGTAGTGTACAGTGTGCTTGGTATTCTTATTTTTCAGGTACTGACTACTCTGATGGGCCTTGGACAATCAATTGGCAGGCTGTGAATGATCACAAACGTCATGCATATACAGGTGCCTGTACAGATTATTGAAGGGCCTGCGTATGGCCTCGATGCTGATAATGTGTGACATATGTATGTGTGACTATGGGTGATGCTTCTTTGGTGTGCTCTTTTGCTTTCTAAACAGGGCTCAGGCCTGGGTGGCTTCTCTTGCTAGGCATGGCTTCACCCACTTTTCTGGTCTCATCTGTACGGAATAGCCGATTGCCCTCTCTTTGTGAAGGCCAATGTTTTTCCACAGTTGATGCATTATTGCTGGTTCTAATGATGGGTCTAGTGGTTATTAGAAGCTGGACAAAGTATTTAGGTTTGGGAGTTTGTAGTTTGTCATTCTCACCTATTGCATTACTTATAGGCGATGGGATAGGTTATTTAGGGACAGTTGGGCGACCAGCGGGATTTTCAGCACTGCATTGATGATACCTATGACTACGATATTAAATACCAATAACATTGTCACCTGGAATGTGCGGGGTCTGTCTATAAAATACACTGAGTTTTAGCGCAACTTAATAGATGTCATGCCCACGTCACATTTCTACAGGAGTCCCATCTTACCAGCCACGAGGCCCAGAAGTTGCGCAGGAAATGGAGGGGCCAATGCTACACACCTCCAACTCAGCTTTTGCCAGGTGCATGGCAATTTGGCTCAAAGCCGGGGTCCCATTGGCAGTCCTTGACACTAGGATAAATACGCTTGGGTGCTAAGTTTTGCTTAGGGGTACGCTGGATGGAGCTGCAATTGTGTTGGGTCTATATATGCACCCAACATTGAACAAGATCTCTTCCTACCTCATCTCCCCTCTGTACTGGCAGAGTGGACAGTATATCCCTGGGTGCTGGGTGGAGACTTTAATGCAGTGCTGGATGCTACTTTAGATAGACCACATCCTCCCATGCCCGGCACTGCATCTATTCGTCAGTCGAAGGCCATTAGGCAGTGGATGGAAGGCTAGAGCCTATCAGATGACTGGTGCATTCGGAATGTCACAATGTGGGAATACACTTTCAACTTCTGCCCCCATGCTTTGCACTACTGGCTCAGCAGGATTCTCTGTCCCACTGTGCTCCTCCCCAATATGACACATGCTACACACTTCGGGAAGACGATCTCTGATCACAACCCTGTAGAAATAATGCTATATTGGGGGCATGTGCTGACCCCGAAACCCACCTTGCATCGCAGCTTACCCTCCTGGAGGATGTCATTTTTAGGGAGTTGGTAGCCACCACCATTGACACCTATTTTACTGAGAACAATGGTACGGCCTCTTCTCCATCAGCGGAGTAGGAGGCCTTTAAGGTTATAGTTCCTGGATCTTCTATAAGGGCGGTGTTGGGATCTAGGCAAGAGGTTATGAGAGAGATTACACATCTGGAGAACAGGTTGGGCCCCCTAGAAATGAAGGCAGTCACTGATATTGATGTTGCAGGAGGCTCATATTGTTTATACCCCTTTCCCTCTTAACCAGGGAATATAAAATCTTAAGTAAGATTCTTGGCCGCAGACTTCTCCCATTGCTTTAGTGGTTATTGTATGAGGACCAATGTTGCTTTGTACCCCATCGCAGTACCTCGCTGGATATTCGTTGGTTGTTCCATGTCATGATTGCATCCCATGATCATTACACATTTGCAGGTTATGTCTTTTTGGATGTTTGCCAAGCCTTTGACACCCTGGGTTGGGATTTTATGCTGGCAGCGCTAACCTACTACGGAATCCCACAGGCATACATTCATGGGTCACTCTCTTGTATACGGACCTAACAGTCAAGCCAAGACTAGCTCTCATCTTTCGTCTGCGTACCTAGTTGCACGTGGAACTAGACAAGGTTACCCACTGTCACCGCTCTTATTTGTCCTGATGCTAGAACCTCGGGAGTCGGGAGTATATCGTTGGATCAGGTGATGCACTCTGTGACCTTTTATGCAGATGACATGGTACTGTACCTTTAAAACTCCATTACGGGTTACAAGATACTTTTCACTTATTGTCCTCCTTCGTGGAACTTTTTGGTCTTCATATCAATATTGACAAGTCCTGCACTTTTCAGTTTGTGGACAATTCCTTAGGCCTGACTCTGCGCTTCAGTTATGGGGATCTATCTGTTGCTGATCACACTTTCTGCTACCTGGACATTCAGATCTACAGAGATACAAAGCATTTGCTTGAAGGCAACCTTGTGAGGGCGATTAATTCACTCAAAGCGCAAATTGCCTTTTGGGTCACTCTGCCTCTGTTGGTCGCAGGCCTGCTGGCCGAGGCGTAGATGGTTATGTTATCACGCCTTCTGTACTATGTTGTGTTCCCCCAGTGGTAGTGCCAACTTGGGCGTTCCAGTTGTTGAACACTTTGTTAGGGGAACCAGCCTGGGGTATTGGACGCCAAAGGGTCAGACTTACTAAATTACAGCTTCCCACGACATAGGGTGGTCTGGGGGGCCCTGATTTTAGACGTATTTAATAGTGGGGAAATTACAATGGTTGCCATATTGTCTAACGGGTCACAATCTGTCGGAGATAGGTTACACAGCAGCCCAGATCGACCGTGGTCAACCCCATCATCATCATCATAACTTTATTATCGATCACAAAGATCTTAAAAAGTACATCGCAACCAAATACATACATACATACATACATACATTACCGAGGCAAAGATGATTATAAAATAACAGAAAATGTCATTCTATTAAAAGGGACACTTAAAATACGTCAGAGTAAAAACTGTATAAAAATACATATCATTATTATAGGAATATAAATTATTAAATACTATAGACTAGGTGTATTGCAAGGAACACTTTGAGCGTCTAATACATAAAGCCAACAGGAAGTTTTCTAAGCCAAAAACCACAACTCTACTAGTGGCTGTAATGAGTATTCTAAGCACCTCTAAATAGTGTCCAGGTCCAATGAGCCTGCACAATGGAATGATCCACTTGACTCTCAAATTCTTGGAATGTGGACAAAAGAATAGCCGATGGAGTAAGGATTTAGGGCTTCCTTTACAAGCCGGACATACCATCAGAGAGTGCATGACTATGCCACTTACTAGAGAACAGTTTAGTTGGGAGAGACTTGTATCTGTATTGCAGGAACAATTTCCGTGCTAGTGGAGGAACAATTTCATCAATGGTATCCTCAAAAAGAGGGAAGGGTTTAAAATTGACGGAATCTCGAGTAAGCGAGCCCATAGGGCTTGACACATTCTTCGCCAGGACAAACTCCCAAGAAATGGCCTTAACCCTGCTTTTCGAAATCAAGCACAACTCCTCCGGGTTTGTCCAATATTCCTCCATCCCCACTTTCCTCAATAATTCCCTAAGGGAACAAAACCAGGTAATTTTACTCACACTTGGCAGTGCCATAAGATCCCTAACAGCCACTCGATAGGGGAACTCCTCAATCATCCATAGACAATGCCAAATCCAGTGCTTATACTCCATCTTATGAACAATTTTTCTTTGAGCCAAGTTAAGAAAGATAGGAATCAACGGAGTGCTGGCTGGTAAATTAAAAAGTGGTCTTATAAAGCAATGTTCAGTCACAGAAAGGCAATCAATGTTCCCGCAGAAAGACAGGAGCCCTACTCTCTCTGACTTTTGGGGCGTCACACCCATCTCTGTCAAGAAAACCTACTACCCCATTAATGAGCCGAAAACAGCGTGGGTGCTAAAATGCACCCCTGTCTAACTCCACGATTTATCGTAAAGGGCTCTGTTAGTTGTCCGTCCTCTCCCCCACCTAACTTGGGCTTTGTTCGCTGAGAGTAGCTGGATCAAAATATCCAGTAGATTTGGTGGAATCCCCAACTCTGGCACTACCTTCCAAAGTTTACATCAAGGGACCAGGTCAAAAGCCGTACGCAGATCCACAAAGGCTACGTACCGATTCCCCACTTTAACAAACTTTTTCCAGTAAATACAGAGGAAACGAATAAGTTCTAATATTGGCATGGAAACCTGCCTGAAAGTCAGTCAGAATATTTTCTTCTGAGATCCAATCCTGAATGTTGGCCAAAATCTGCTTGCTGAAAAAGTTCTGCACAAAGTCTATTAGACTAATGGGTCTATAACTACCCGGATTAACCCTATTCCCTTCCTTAAAAATCGGTCTGATCTCAGCTGACTTCCAAGAGGAGGGAATTTCCATGCCCAAGAGGATGGCATTGGATAACATATTGATGTAGGTGCCCCAATTTCTAAATCTTCTCTGTACAAATCATTAGGAATTCAATTGGGACCGGGAGTTCTGGCTGGGATGCAGGAGCTAATAGCCGCATGGGTTTCTTGTTGCGAAATTTCAAGAGCTTCAACAATTCCAAGTGGAAAAATATCCCACAAACCTACATCCTCCTCATCCCCCTTACTGCCATGAGCATACTTGCCCCTAAAATGGAATACCCACTCTTCCGGCTGTACAGTAAACTCTAAAGCAGTCCTAGGTGCATTCAGGCAAAGAGTCACTTTCTTCCGAAAGGACTTGTTGTTCTTGGCTACCCGGGCACTATGTAAGGAAGACCATAGTGAGCATTCCCATTGTTTCATGGCGTGATCAAATGCCTGTCTGTATCTAGCTCTGCATTCCACCATATCAGAGTGGAATTTGGATTTAACTGCCTGTAGTAGCTAACACTTGGAGCTTCCTACATTCCTGATTGTACCCCTCTGCCACAGGGCCGCTTTTTCCCTCCTAGTTTGGCATGACATTTCCACCCTTTTTTCGATTGGCCGAGAATTTCCCTAATCTGCATATAGAGTACCTCATGTCGAGTGGTCAACTTCTCTATTAAATCCATTCTGGGGAGTTTAGACAACACTGCCACCTCCTCAGACCCTTTGGACTTGACAACTTCTAGGACCCAAGGATTTTGCTCCACCCAATCCCATCTAATCGTTCTCAGATTTTTAGTATGGGATAACTTCCCCAAGTCACTCGAATCCCTAGTGATGGATTCTCACTCCCCATGGTTAAATCAAAGCATTGTGGTCGCTATCAGATCTTTCGACCATTTTCATATCAGACACAAAGAGCCAAAGACTAAGGTAGACCAGACAAGAGTCAATTCTACTTGCATAGCCAGGTCTATTAAAGGTCAATCCACCATTAAAGGTGGATTTGGTCCTACCATTTGTAGCCCTCAGATCATGCTGAAGCGTAAGGGCCAGCACTTGTCCTCCTCTTTTGGTCCATCTAATGATTAGGAGTTCTAACTGAGGGATTTTCCAAAAAGTGTCCCACTCCTCAGCAATAATCCCTCTAAAGTGCGCGCGTGCGCATCAGTGCACCTCTTTCACCCCGAGCGCGCAGTGTCATACGTGAAGCGCGCACAGTGCAGATCCCTCGAGGGCGTTCGTGTCGCCGGGAGTGGCAGGGCAGGGAAGTTTCCTTTTTATGGCAGCCTGTGCGCTGTGCTCGCATTCAGCACAAGAAGCTCCTATACTTGCTGCATTTGTTTTCATAATGGAGCGCGGCTGGGGGCTGATTGTGGGCCTCTGTGAAAATATTTCTGTTAATGCAGCGCATGATGGTGCTGCGATTAACAGGAATACTTTCACAAATGCCCACTATCAGCCCGCAGCCGCACTCTTTTAAGGAATGAAATGCAGAAAGTACAAAAGCACGACGTGTGCTTTACACGTCGTACTTTTGAACTTAATGCATGTTTTTTTGTCAATGGAACACGGCTGGGGGCTGATTGTGGGCCTTTGTGAAAATATTTCTGTCAATTGCAGCGCATGATGGTGCGCTCCCACTCCTGCTTTTCTCAGTGTAAAACAGGTGCTGACATGGCTGATCTCTTCAAAAAGAATTTCTTTTGAAGTGGCTTTATATATATGTACATATAAAGTATAATCTTATACTGGTTTAAAGGACTTTTAGACAGACTTTTTGAAACATTTTAGACTTCAAATTTATGAAGGAAGCTCTGGCCCTGTTCCTCTCAACATGGAGCTATATAAGTTCCCCCGAATAGAGTTGTTATGGTTAACATTCTACAGTTTAGTTTAGTTTTCAAACTGGAATGAGTAAGAATAGAATGGGATTTCTGCCAGTGCTGGCCCGCCTTTCTCCAGCTTCATCCTGAGTTTCTTCCAGGAAAAGCCTAGGTCCTTTGGAAGATCAAATGAAGCTACCTATTCACCCATGGATATTGGAGATATGATCTTTTGTGAATGTAAGTGGTATTGTGTTTAATAGGTAAGTTTGTTTTGGCAGGATATTTATCTGTTGGTCCGGCTGTATTTTGTTGTTGGCTGATTGCGCCATTTATTAAATAGGCTATCAATCTATCAATCTATCAATCTATCAATCTCTTGTTACTTTGCTCATATTTATCTTTGTTATATTCTCCAATTTTTGCATGATAATGACTCCTAGACATCTAGTCTTAGATCAATATATTTTGAGTTCCAGCACATTGTCTCAGTTTTAGTATCGTTGATCTGATATCTTGATAGCGCCCCAAAACCTCCATCTCTTCAATGTGCACAATTGTTGTGTTACGAACGTCAGTTTATAACATAATATCATCCGCGCAGAGGTCAATCTTTCTCAAAAAACCTTGGGACACAAACGGATAACCTAATTGTGAGTTCTGATAGTCTGAGCCAGAGGCTCACTATACATTTACATAAGTAACTGGGAAATTTCACATCCCTACCTCGTCACTCTAGTAATATTGATTCTCTTTTTTAGATTCTTGTCAAAATAGAGGGCGGCTCGTAATGTTTTTTTTTAGTAATGTTTATTAAAGTGGGGCTTATCCCAAAAGCTGGTATCATCTCCCAAAGATATATCCAATTTATTCTGTCAAATGACTCAGCAACATCTATTATAACTATTGCCAGTATGTCTGTGTATGTGGTTGCCAGATATATGTAGCCAATAAGTAGTTGTGTTAGGTCACAAATCTGTCTGTTTGAAATCAACTCTTTCTGATCGGCATGTATAAATTTCGGTTCAAGTTTAATAATGACATGAGTTTGTATGAATCAGATCTCTTTGGGTATTTGTTAGGTTTTAGTATCAGGACTATTGTATCTTCTTTCCAGGTGGGAGGAGTTTCTTAATTGGTTCAGTAGATTTAATTAAACATTTCCTTCCACATGGGCGCTCACAATGTTATCGAACTTCTTATAAAGTTTTATCGGGATGCCTGCCATCTGTTCCAGCTGCTTTCCCATTTTAAACTTTTTTCATTTGGTCAGAGATTTTCTCCTCAGTGATCTCTTCTAATAGGGCTCATTTTTGCTCTTCTGAGAGAAACGAAGATGTCTGCTCTTCAGCCATGTTTTTATATTAGATATGTCAGGTAGATTAGTTTCTGTATGTAGAGAACTGAACATCTTAGGTAGGCATGCTTCCAGATCCTCTGTTTTATTTGATATGTTGCTTATATCATCAACCGCGAATTCAGATTTCTTGTTATATCTGTCCTCATTGTGCTAAAAGGGCTCCACTTCTTTCCCCATATTCAAAAAGCTTGATTTTGTTGGCCTCCTAAAGTGCTCGACTTTTTTCTCTATCATGGTCCTGAAAGAATGTCTTCTGCCTAACTTTTGATTATGAGTATTTGCAGCACTTTTGGGATATTTTTTTCTAGTTATATCCTGAGTTGACGTATTTCCTGCTCTTGGGGGCTGTCTTCCTTTTGCTCAATTTTAAAATATAGTTGCTGATTAGCTGCACATCACCTTTCAAATAAATGCCTTACAGGCATCCAAAACCATCCAAAACAAATATGTCCCTGCATTGAATTGAAAGTACTCATGGCTTTCCCTAACACTTGAATGAGTTCTGGGTCTAGTAACAAAGTGTGATTTAAGGTCCACCTACGCTGCCTGCTAAGGAAGCGCAAAGGACAATATTACTGATGAGTGATCTGAGAAATGCACTGGTATATGTCTAATATCGTTCACTTTATACAATACAATATTGTTCAATAAATGGTAATCTAATCTAGAGTAATGATCATATTTCTTACTTTGGAATGTGTAGCAATTCTGGGATTCCATCTTCCTATATCAAATAACACATAAACCAAACTCCTGCAAAATATTCTACAATGTGTTGCTGACTTTCAGAATATTTATCAAACTCTGCTTTGATGACCTATCAAACACCTTGTTAAGGAGTCTATTGAGGACACCCCCCACCCCCCGAATCAATATGGCAATATGGGCGTAGGGAATCCAAAGAAGATAGTGCAAGAGTGTTTAAAGTGCCATAACACCAACATTTGGGCCTTTAAATCCAGCGCATGTGAAATTTACATGATTTCTTTTCAGATTACAAATTATCCACCTTCCTGTTGAGTCTGTTATCTGACTAATAAGCATTATCACCAAATTATGTTTTATGATTAAGGCAGCTCCTTTTGAAATGCCCATCTGATCTGCACCTTCATAATGATGTAACCAACTCCCTTTATTTATTAGTGTTTAGCCCTCTGAACATTTCAAATAAGTTTCTTGCACTATTAAAATTTATAATTCACAGTGTTCCAAATATTGCGATATACACGTCTGCTTCCTTCAAACTTGGAGATCATTTACATTCCATGATATGACATAACATTCTCTAGTCTTATCATTCCCACCCCATAAAGAGTATTCTAATATGAACTGCTCAGAGAGATACTGAATCTTGGCTTGCCTTTGTTGAACATGTTTGACATGAGGAAATTTTGTTTATATTTTTATCCCAATGCTCCCCACCCAATGCACCTCCCAGGAAATCCTCCCATTATTTATTTATTTTTTAAAATATGTTTTTATTAGCAATGTAGGACAACATGAACGACTAAGAGCAATAAAATACACATTATGGTGGTGCACAAACGATGGAGTATCATGGCGTACATAACTTGATTTATCAGATATATGCTGTGTGCGGAGCAACCATTTGTGTATCTGGTTCATTGGCAGACAGGAAGAGTTAAGGAGAGGGATAGAGGATAGAGGGGGCGTGGGAACAACAATGTGACAGTGTGAGAGCTCTGTAGTACATGATATTTGTAAGTGAGGGACTGGGGATCCTCGCATCCAAGTATCTTACCATTAAAAAGGGAATACATTGCGGTTTGACCTGCAGAAGGGGCATCACTCATCTGCTAGAGCAGGGATATAAATGTAGTGGTCATCAGACAAATCATGGGGAAAGGTGAGAGAGGGAAGGTCGGATTAGCGGAGGACGGCAGGGGGTGCCGGGAGTAGCTCATCGTGGGGAAGTTGTGTCATTCAGCACAAGAAACTCCTGTTCTTGTTGCATTTGTTTTCATAATGGAGCGCGGCTGGGGGCTGATTGTGGGCCATTGTGAAAATATTTCTGTTAATTGCAGCGCATGATGGTTCAGGATCTCTCCCCCTGTAGAGATCCTGAACTCCCAAACAGTTCTCCAACACCCATCCACTGTAACGAACTTACCCAGATACTAAGTGATGACTCATGAATGCTTATTCTATTTTTTTACTCCAAGACCACTCCAGGCTTCTGCAAGAGGCAGAGAGGCTCCTGCTTTTATTAGTATTTATTCCAAGCCTTACCTCGGAAAGGGGGCTATCATATATCACTGCCATTGTTTTAATGTTGGTGAAAAAGGTTTTCGCCTCCATTTTGGACTTCAACAAGCTAAGTCAGTTCCTCTACTTTGAGAAGTTTAAAATGCTAACTTTGGTGCAGATGTTGACAGTACAGTTATTACAGGAAGTACCTCTTTCGCATTAGGGATCTGGACTCGATAGCTGCCTCTCTGCTGTAGCAGAAGGTCCGCTGCTATCCATAGTTAAACCATTGCTTTTGTCCTTTAATGCTGCTCTGAGGCTGTCTGATCTAGCCCCAATGCTCTGAAGCTGGGCAGCCAGCTTCAAAAATCACCCCGATCCTGCTGCTGCCATCAGCCCTGCTCTGAAACTCCGACACTCACCGCTAGAACAGCGTGCACGTGCCTGACTGCCTGTGATAATTATAAAGTAGTAACAATGGTATGGTCTAGAGGGTGGGGGAGAGTCGCCGCAGGTGGGGCGACGCTCCTCCGCCCTTTAAAAGGAACCGCCCCTGGGGGTCATATTAGATACAGTGCCCTGGGAGCCCAACTGGCGCGTGTGCCCATTTTCTTCACACAGCGCCGTATCATTTTAGGCCAAGCGCCTGTTTGATTTTAGTTCGAGCCTGGGCAGCGTAGTGCTGTTCTGCGAGGCATGCTGTATTGAGGTATGGCATAGAAGCTCCGCCCATTTCTTACCCATCTTTTTAATTGGCTTCTGTCCTTTCGAAATCGTTGCTTTTCATTTGTGAATAGGCTTAGTAGTCCCTCCTTGGTACCGCCTTGTCTGCATTTGTATCCTCCCATAACAACTGGACTTTTTACTTGTGTTGTTACACGGTCTGCTTTATCTAGTGGGTGAGCACTGTTTTCTTTAATGATCTTCCCTAATCCACCCACGACGTCGCAGCAGCCTGCCGCCTTTTATATCATGCCATTTACTCATGTATATTATTCATTTCCAGCGCAGTCTGCTTTAACTACAGCGGCCGCGCTTATTTATTTAATTTACTGCGCAGTCCGCTTACACTTGTGCAGCTGCGCTTATTTATTTATTTAATTCACAGCGCGACCGCTTTCACTTTTTGCGCTACAAAAACTTTCTTTCTTTCTTTATTTTTATTACACTTTGTGAAAAAGTCCTCCATAGGCACTTTCACTTTAATGTTGGCCGTGCCCCTTTCTTTAGACGCTGAACCCACACACGTAGTCTGGTTCCTGGCGCACATAACCTTGGCTGCAGTGCACAGAGACCTAACACTGCCGCACACAGAGGAAAAAAATTAGAGGGAACATTGCTCCTCAGTCAAATCTGGTGGAGTGGAAACAAGAGACTCGAATGTACAATTAAAATCCCCAGCTACCAATAGAGGGATTTATTTGTATTTTTTTACAGAGTTTTATATAGCGCAAACCTGACCCGAAGGTTTCAGGTATCAGAGCGCTGTACATGAGCACCAGTTGCGTTACACAAGGACACATTCATTCTTGTTAGGCACAGGGAGATTAAGTGATTTGCCCAGAATCACAGGATTTTGAGCGTCCTTGCTAAGACTCAAACCCGGTTCCACAGCGTCAAGGTCGACTGCTCTAGCCATAAGGCCACATCCTCTCCCCAAGGGATGTCACCTGTATATTCAGTAAGTGCATAGTCTAGAACACCTATGGTATTGGTTTCCTCTGTGCCCAGGCCCACTCTGTTATATAAATTAATAATTCAGAATTTTAGCCCTGAGGGCAGAGCAAGGTCAATTGCCAGGATATCCAAAGAGTCGACAGGAACTATTTTGACTTTGCACCGAAGTGCATTTTTCACCCAAATCACTAGGCCACCCGAAGGCCTCCCTTTCCCTTTGCTAATTGCGTGAAAACCACAAGAAGACTACCAACACCTATAGGGAGTGGTCAAGCTCCAGGATTCTTGGAATACGATCACATCGTGAGAATCCACAAAAGTGCCCCATTCTTGATCTATAAGCATTCTTGCTATCCCTGCAATATTTCATACCAAGACAGTTAGCTGGTCATGGGGTAGAATGATGGAATCTGGGTCTAAACCATGCTCCATTGTTGCGCCCCTTTCCTCCTCAAGGGTATCAGTACTACCATTATTGGCCTCACAACTCAGGGCTCCCCAGCTACTACCCAATTCACCTACTAAATCAATAATTTTTGGGGCCCATACAGTGAACAGGAGGGGGTGTCAAAAGTGGGATCACTATTTCAGGAGGGTACACTGTTGTCACATGTGGATTTTGTGAACATGCATGGGCTCCCCAACACATTATTTTTGACACATGCCAGCGTAGTCCGCTATGTGCAACGCCATTGGGCTGCAGACGGAATTGAACCTGAAATGCATTAGCTACTCCAGGCAATGCACACTATGGGAAATGGAAGACATCTTGTTCGCTGACCCTAAAGTGGGCTTCGGGCACACCTGGAGGTTACTGACTCATTTGAAGCAGGTTTAGGAAACAGACCTCATTAGGGAAATCCCGGTTAAAGACTGGGTACATATACTTGAATATCCTAAAGGCGTATCTCGCATAGATTTAAATGTATTCAGTTTTCTATTCTGTACAGGGTGTATCTGACACCACATAGACTTGCTAAGATGTTCCCCACCACCTCCTCCAGCTGTCCCTGATGTAAGGCTCTACAGTCCAACCTCTTACATATGCTCTGGACTTGTCCCCATTTATCTCAGTACTGGGCAGGAGTAGCATTAGCCTTATCGGGTGTTACAGGATTGGATCAATGGGATACACAGGCACAGTGTCTTCTGGGTCTCCATCCACAGCCACAATGTTCCAATGTGATATTGAGATTTGTTGATCTGGCCCTATTGTTGGTGAAGAGGCTTCTAACGGGAACTGGAAATCCCCAATAGCCCTGAGGTTAAATAAATGGTGAGATGAGGAGGCCCACTGGGGACTTGCGGAAAGTGATGCTCTTCGATGGGAGGAGTATCCCGGCTTCCACAAAAGCCCATTTCTTTAGAATGGGATATTCTTTTACAGGGGTTTAAATCCCAGGATATGGCACCTGACTAACCAACCTTTGCACACATTCTCGGACAATCCCAGAGCAGGGGCTGCTTTGTTGGCAAACCTGTTGGGTCCAGTGAATCTATTGATGATGCGGAGGATGCTCTTTTGGAAACTGTCTATGATGGTGGCCTAGCTAGGTTCCCTCTCTATCCCCTGTCATTTCAGACATAGTGTCATGTTTTGCCCCCTCTCGCATGTTTATACCACTTCTATATCCCATCTAGAGCATTAATGCATATTTGGATTTTAAGGCTTAAGTGACATGGCCATATGATGGGAGTGTGGGGGGGATAGAGTTCCTCATTTTTTCATTTGCAATGCCATGACATATCCTGCAACGTTTATGATTTGACTGAGGATCTATGTAACATCATCTGCTTCATCCCTGCTATTTCTATGCCAGTCATTGTTGTACGTAATGTCATGTCTTAACAAAAATGCAATAAACTTTGTGTTAAAAAAAGGCACTCTTGTGACGACCAACTCTGGCAGGGAGCCAGTCACTGGGACCAATAAGGTCAGGAAAAACAGTTGTCTCACAGTAAAAGCAGTCTCCAGCCCAATTGCAGGCTTTAGTGGCAAACCGCCGTAGACTTTAATGGAGTGGTTCTGATGCAAGAGAAACAGATACTGAAGATGCTTAAGGAAGCTGAGTATGCTGAGCCTGTGACAAGGCGGTTCTTGGGGCCACCCCTGGGTCTATAAACATAGTCTGGTGACTTTGGCCACATGGGTCAATATCCCTTGATTTCCAGGTGAAATCCAGCCAAACAACAGTGGCCACTGCTCTACTAGTCTAAGGTTAATGTGAAACCAGGCGTTCCCTTTAACTAGTGGTAAATCCCTGGCTCGATCAACAAACTGCATTCTGATGACTCTTCCAGACAACTCAGGTGCAACTATTGAGGGTCTGGACTCGTTATTACAGGGTTCACTTCAGCAGTCAATAAGGGCTCCACGAGGCCAGATACCCATTCTGCTAGGAGCCACTGAACAGGATTTTCTGCTGCAGATAAAAATGTAGCGGGAGCTGCCGCAAACCCAGGCCGACCGGCGATTTATCCTGGGCAGATCGAAGAGAAGGTAGATCTCACTCTCCTCTCGCATGTCAGAGGACTCTTTGGGAGAACCTTTTCTGAGTCCCAGGTTTTGGACTTGGAATATCTGGGCACCATTAGCACTACTTCCAAGGTTCCAGGATTGGAGGGGCAGGACTCAGTCCGGCAGGGTCCAGGTGCGGTTTCAAGATGGTTTAATACTTTTCTGCCACTGAGGCTCGGATCAAGAGGCCAGCCAACTAGACCTTGGAGTCACTCTGGAAGTCTAGGCTCAAGGTGGAGAGCAGGTCTCAAGCAGCAGGGTAGACATCTGAGGGAACAGGCAGGCTTTAGGCAGCAAGGCAGTCCTTTTTGGTGCAGCAATGCAGTCTTCTGAAGCACACATTAGGTCACAGCAGCAGGCAGTCCTCTGAGATGCCTTCCACAGGTCAAGAAAGAAACTGAAAAGTGGTACTGAGGATCCCTTTTTCATACCTGGTGCCCACTTTGAAGTGAAAGAAACTTCTGGAGGCTTCCCCAATGAAGTGTCTGAAATTTCCAGCCTTCCTGCCCTGACCCCAGTCTGTCTACAGGCACAAAAGACTAGGGTGAACTTCTTTGTGTGAGAGCATGAAACAGCCTGTTGAACTGCAAGTGGGGCTGCTCACAGTTCCACCTCCATCCTGCCTGAAATGGCCCATTCAAGCACACCTTCGGCCTCATTTACAAAGAATTGGCATAGGGCAGTGTTGCAAATCTTTTGACAAGATATGGTGCAATTCTGTCCTTTCTGTCAGTGCTGGCGCACAATTTGCAGCCAACCAATAACGCAGGCACTCTTGCACCATAGTGCAAGGGTGTCTGCGTTGTTGGCAGGGTTATTTTTGTGCAGGAAGTGGCAACGTCCTGCACAAAAACAATCCTGGAGGCATTTTCCTTCTTCTATGTGTACTGCAAAATGCATGCATGGACAGAGGAAATAACGAGGAGAATTTAAACTCTGGGGAGGCTTAAGGTTTTGACTCTGCCCCAGGTTTACGTGATTTTGTAAATCTAGGGCAGCGTTAAAAACAATGGGTGCTGTGTGGGAACACCCACTGCAAAACCCACGGAATGCCTCCTTGATGCAAAGTGGTGCCTTACTCCATATCTATAAGGCTATGCAAAGCCACGCAGGGTGGCTTTGTGTTGCCTCATAGATATGATTAAGACACCTGTGCCACCAGAGGATCAAAAAAAGTGATGCTCTGGCAGCTCAGGCCTCTTGTAAATGAGCACCCTAGTCTCTCTAGTGTGTGGCTGTCTGGGAGGAATATGTAAAGGATAAATGCCACTCACACCTAGTCATGTGACCCAGGCATTTTCAAAACAGTGACTCAAAATCTGACTTCACCATTACAGAGGATTTAACACATCCTCAGACACTAAACATGATTTTCTTACCTACTCCTAATCAAACGTTTAGCACTTATTAAATGTGATAAGGTAACCCAATGATTCATGCATCGATGAATAAGGTGATAAGGTAACCCAGATTCATTTCTAAGCAATGAAACTCGCGGTAGGCGTGCTCCGCCACTGCGGTCACAGGCATTGGCCACAATTGAAAGATGCAGGATTGTGGTAGAGACCACCTGGCCCCCGCGGTTTGACACCGCCTATGCGAATGTCATTGCAGCCAATGGGAACCGCCATCGTGGTAGTGCAATACATTTTTGAAACTCGTGGTAGGCGTGCTCCGCCACTGCGGTCACAGGCATTGGCCACAATTGAAAGATGCAAACCAGGCAGACCAATTGCATCAGCAGTCTATTTGCAGTGGGATGTAGGATATAAATGTCCCAAATTGGCATAGACATTCGGACCTGTATGTTGATGTATCCATTATAACTGTAATGCAATGCAAATAGTCCCAACCAGCAGGATTCTGGATACCATTACATTGATGGTGGTTGAAGCAGTGGACAAAGAGGGGATTACAGCCAAGGAAACAGATTTTTTGAGAACAAAAGAACCCATTACTCCTTACTTCTATATACCTTCGAAAATCCACCAAACCAAAAGACCACCACCAAGGAGGCCGATCATCTTAGGGATTGGTTCTGCCCTTGAACCATTATCCCAATTTGTAGATTTCTTTCTGAGACCCCTGGTCAAACAAATGCTAACCTATCTACAGGATACCAAAGGCACTCTGTGCTTATTGAGGGGTACTGCCTTTAACAGCGAGACAGATTTCTTGGTGTATTTTGAAGTCGAATCATTATATACGTGCATCCCGCAGGACCAAACCCTAACCACCGTTGAGAGCCTTCTGAATCTAAACAAACCTGATACAATCACACCAATATCTTTCATCATGAAATGGGCCACGCTGGCCATGAAAGAGAATTTCTTTCAGTTTGAAGAGCGACTGTACTTACAAGTATCCGGTACTTCAATGGGTAGTACCTTCGCCCCCAGTTTGGCTAATCTCTATAGGCATGTCTTTGAGGAGGAGAAAGTCCTCTCAGAAAACAATCCCTACCGTCTCCATCTCGTATTATGGAAGAGGTACATCGATGACATTCTGGTGGTTTGGCGTGGTGACTCTACCTCTACTGTACAATTCCACCAGTGGCTCAACACTCAAAATAAACACCTGCGATTCACCTGTGAATACAGCAAAGAACGCTTACCATTTCTTGACCTCCTCATTGTCCCTTGCGTCGGCCATCTCGAAACCGAGCTGTATCAGAAGCCGATGGCCCGGAATGCTCTTCTGCAATACGATAGCCACCATCCTAAATCCCTGCGTGATAACCTACCATTCGGACAGTTCCTTAGACTAAGAAGGAACTGTTCGAGCATAGAAAAATACAAAGAACATGCCACCAAATTTCAAAGCAATCTCCTGGACAGGCACTACCCTGCATCTTTGATAAGGAAATCAGCGAAACGAGCCTTTAACAACAACAACAATGCATTGCTTGACACCACTTCAAATAACGAACCCCAGAAAAGACTCGTCTGTGTAAACACTTTCAGCACTCTATCCAATGAAGTTAAAAAATCGATTAATAAGAACTGGCATATCCTGAATAAAGGCAAACAATCCCTGGAAAAACCGCTGTTCGCTTTCAAACGGAGTTGTAATCTCAAAGATAGCTTGGTACCCACCAAACCCTCTCCAGCACTGCCTACGAGGCAGAACACGCTTTGGGGCCTTCCGCCAGTACAGGGACATTATCCCTGCGGAACATGCACAGTCTGTGCTCAGACCTCCGTAACCAAGACAATTGATATTGGCACAGACAAACCATGGGAACTGAGGCAGCACACTAATTGTAACGGCCAACGAGTGATATATCTCATTACTTGTCCTTGCTGACTCAGATACGTTGGTATGACCACCAGGAAAGTCAGAGTCCGGATTTTGGAACACAAAAGTACCATCAGATGTGAGAAGCAAACTACTAAGCTCACTAAACACTTCCTGAAATGAACCATGAGGCAGATGCCATGAGATGGACAGTCTTAGACAAACCCAATGTGTCCCCCACTACACCCAATTTGACTAAGAGACTTCTGAGAACCGAACATAGGTGGGTATTTAGGTTTGGTACCTCAGAAAGTGGGCTCAATGATGACATACCATGGTTATCCCTGACTTAGACACTCCCACCACTTCCATGTAGATTGAGGCCAGACCAACCCCTATCTGGAACGGCCAGGTCCAGTGACTTCAACGCATGACCTAGTCCATTCATATTAGAAGCATGTGACTCCATGCTTTCAGACATTGAGGTAACATAGAATAGCCCATATGCGTGCACGTTCTTGTTTGCCTGTGTTTCCTTTTTCCTTATTCCAGCCCCGTCAGCGCCATGGAAGGAACTCAGAATAATCTTACTTGCCATTTGAGGCGCGCCATTTGTATGGGATGGCTCATATTTCTTGGGTTGTGCCGGAAGCACATGGGTACTTCAACTTGAAACAGCCACATCACTCAAGTATTCAGAAAAGGCACTGACCATAGATTTGACCCCAAACCAGTCTATGGAACTACAAGTCCCATCAGTTCTCGAGCCTCTCCTCGGGATTAGGCTTTCGACTCCTATCGGAGACTGGTTAAACTACATTTCCCGGCATGCCCCGGGCTGCTTCCAGGAAGTAGTCGCGAGGTTAACATTCACCGCCTCAGATATATACATTCCCAAGCGAGCTTGCAATCGCCAGAGATCGCTGTCCGAGGTCACACGGAACGGCGTCCCCGCAAATGCTAGCGGTAAGTCGTGAGCTTGGGTAGGCAGCGTCCTGCGCACGATTGGGTAACATCCCATTTATCTTCAGAGACGTGGCGGGTGGTTCTGTCAAAATAGAATTTGGTTGCCGGGGAGGAGTCTGATTTTAGTCCCCTTCATCCCACCTTGGCCGTTGAGTAGTGCACACAGTTTTAAGCACACTATCATGACCTTGGGTTCTCATGGCATCCTAACGAACGCTCCACAGCACATGTTATTAACGCTGCCTAGGACGCATAAATGACATGAGGTCACTATAATCAGCGTCTGCAATGACTTGTCTTTAGTGCCGCCTAAAGAATTATTTTAGTATCAATGCGCTTCCTTCCATAATATGAGATCGCCATTAGGGGTTATCAGTACCCAGTACGCACACAGAGTGGACACATCCTACATCGCCACTGTCCCTGTTTTAATTAGTATTATTCATACTTCTTTGGGGAGTCGTATACTCCAGGCTCATAGATATCTCACTCTAGTTTCGTGCAATCACTGGGCTATTTCATGACTAACATGTGGTAACATTGCTCCAGAATGTTATTAGAGACACAGACTCGGTTGTTCATGAAAGCGTTTCGCACTACATATCATGGACGCTGCGTCGGCAATTTTTTCGTTTATGATCTTGCATCCACGTCAAAATGGAACACTACCATCACACCTATGCCACAAAGATTGAGTTAGATTGCCCAGTCACAGCATACATAATCAATAACTTCAGCCAGCCATGAATTTGTACTACTAGTATATCTAAACTCAATCGCCCCATAGAGTTGGATTCGGTCTCCACTTCTTTTTATGCTTGTCAACTTCATCACATTGGGCAAAATTTCTTGTAATGCCACAACCTTCATTTAATAGGTTGGAGGAGCGTGTGCACCTTAGGCGATCTGCCAAGGAAAGATGGGTCATTTCACCTGACTTCTGCAGGTGAGTGACATCAATCGTAGATGGTAAACAGCGTTTACTTCGCATGCGATACTTCGCATGCCATTACAACGCGGTCATTAGAACGACCGCGTTGTTAGTTCGCATACCTTTACTACGCAAGTTGGAACAACGACTTGCGTTAGGGGGAGAAGGTGTTGGATTTAAAATCCAACACCTTCCCTAGTGTTCGCACAGACTGGAGTTGGAATAGTAAATTATACTATTCCAACATCCAGCGCCCCCTACTGCAATTCTTTGTTACGAATTGCGTATTAAAGGTATGCGAACTAACAACGCGGTCATTCTAACGACCGCGTTGTAATGGCATGCGTACTAAACGCTTGCTAAGTAACGAGTGCTATTCATTGTAGATAATTTACTACAAGAGCATAATTTGTCTTAATACTCGACACATCCTTTGCGAAATGATAGACTTTTGATTATTTCCTTTGCAAGTGATGTTGATGAATTAAATGTTGTGTGTTTTTGCATACTTTGAAATGTCAAACATGGGACAATGTATAGCACATTTGCAAACTGACAACTGCATGATATATTGTTAATGTCTCACCCACAGGTTCTACTGGTGAATCCGTTCGTTTGAACTGCTTGGATCACTGGTTTAGTATTCACATTCAACACGCTGATGCCCTGTTATTTTTTTTGTTTATTATTCACTTTTACACAGCAGTAGCTATTATAGAGATCCTGATGAAAGCCACAACACTACCTAGGTCGTAGGCTGAAACATGTCGATCATTACCCAGTACGACTGAATCTAATGTCTGCAGTTGTACTTTTCGCTTTTTGTTAGGTCGAGCTTTAGCGGCAGCGCGCATGCGCTGCTCGCTCTGCGAGGCATGCAATAGTAGAGTATGGGAGACAAGCTGCCCTCACTCTCCGCCCATATTTTTCATTGGCTTCTGTCTTTGCCCTTCGTAAATTCTGTCTTCTGATTGATTATGAGGCTTGTTAGTCCCATCTTATTATGGCCATTCGTCATTTGTACCCTCCCATGGTTATTGGCCCCTTTACTTTGAGTGTTACACTGTACCGTACGTGTTATTTAGAGCACTATTTCCCCCCATCCCGCCCACACTCCCGTTGCCTGTGCCTTCTCCCCCCACCCGCACTCTTGTTGTCTGTGCCTTCTCGCACCCCCCGCATCCCATGCCCGCACTCCCGCTGTTCGTGCCTTCTCGGGCCCCCCGCCCCTCCCCGCCCGCCCGCACTCCCGTTTGCAATGCAATAGGTCTAGCGTAAATGCGAGTCCTATTGCATTGCAAATGGTTGTTTATTACTTTCTTGCCCCAGACACCCTACAGCGACAACGCTGCACCCTTCAATCAATACCAGCCTTCCCTGTCATTAGTGCCGGCACGTTACACACATGTGGCTCTTGCCTATGGGAAATGCACATGAAGCGCATTTGTTGTTTAGTGTTTCTCCCGCTGCTCTTCACTCAGCCTGGCAGAGGGGCCCTGCTTCGCCAGCAGTGAAACCCCGAGGTTTGGGTGGCAGCTGGTGAGTCACACGCCTCATACTGTACGATAAGAGAGGAGTTCTAGTAACACTCGAGGGGGGACGGCTTGACGTTACTTCGTCTTCAGTGAAGCACTGATTTCTAGGAAGGAGAGTGAGTCAGGGGTCTCATGGCTTGTGCTAAAAGATGTGCTGGTGAAGATATGCTACAAGTTGAAGTTACACATAGTTGTAGCGCCACCTAAATAATAACCTTCATGCAGTCATCGCCCTGCACCCAAGTATCAAAGAACTTGAGGCTCAGCATGAGGTTCCACAGGGATCCTTCCTAGCACCACTGTCGATCAACACGTATGCTCACGGGTACACCTCATCGAATCACACCATCTATGTTACCCAGTGTGTGCAGCCCATCCCCTAAGACTAGGGGTCGCATCATAGTATCGGAACAATATATACAAGTTTATGCAACGTATTCACTACTAGATGTTGGAGGTCTACCTGAATGTACCAAAGACTGAGGCGCTCTAATGGCCCAGTTGAGCATTGAAACTCTACCATTGGTTGGCCACAACTACTGAGAGATGCCCGAGAGCCAGAGACCAATGCCAGGAACCAGGTATTTTTGATGGATTTGGAACACACTTTCGCGTCCCAGGTAAATACACTGGTCAGTGCTGTGGACTATCAGCAGAGCACAGTCTACGTGATATTCCTGAACTCAAACCATCACACTGAACTTGGAAGAATGTAAGAATGTTGTAATTGCGTGCCCCACGACTCCTCTGTTACACACACACACGCACACGCACACACACATACACACACACACACATACACACACACTCTCTCTCTCTCTCTCCCTCTCCCTCCTCCGTGGCATTATGTTTATTCCACCCATAAATGAAAAATAACGAATTTAATTTTTTCTGGTGGACCCCACAATGTTTTACGGTACTGTGATGTCATATTACCACATATGCAGTGTGACTCTAAAGCCCAAATTGTGAGCGGCCCGATCATTCTGTTGAGGCTGTTAACAGCAGTTACTGACTACAATGGAATTATAAATGTGGGGCAACACTGGAATTTCACGATGTTTCACCTGGAGATTTCACCTCCTGCAAGCAGGCAGACTCAGAGCAGCACCTGGGCAAAAGCGTAACATCGGCACAGTAAATCCGATTTCTTTATGTTGTTTCCCCAAAACTCCTAATTGCTGTTACTTCCCTGTCCATTAATAACCAGGTTCCCAGGCATGTAATGGTAATTCTGGTGCGGGGAAATAAGGAAATTATCACGGGTCATGAGGGCCTCAATCTGCAGTAATTGTAAAATGTGTGATGATGCCAATGCCACACATTTATAGCTCTACAAGGACAGTGTGCACGAGGGCCAAAGTGGAGAGGGGTTCATGTTGTTGCACAACCTGAAACTCTCCCTGTGGTTACAAGAGAGCTACCAATGGTTTAATAAATATCGCAAAACTTTCCTTTGCAAATAATCATTTGCCTACTAATGATACAATAATTAGACACCCACACCCTCCTGCGCGCGCTCTGCTTCTGCTTTCTCACTAGCAAAGCCTCGGCACTTTTCAAACTGAGCCTGATCTGCTACCAAATTCGGACCATTCGCTTTGTCAAATATTATTGCTGGTACCAAATGCACCAAGGTACGATGGGTTTCTACTTATTTGCTCCACAACGACTCGGATCCGTACTGCACTCTTTGAAACCTTGTAGTCAATAAATAAAGAAATTCACTTTATTTGGAATCTATTCATATTTTGCTTTTTTTCAATAACTGGTCCGTTTTCCTTTACCTTTTTTGTGCCTCTGAGGCTTCCTCATATATCTCCACAAGTCAAATGCCCATACAGTCCATGTTTTCTTCGGTTTCTTAACCTAAGGATGTCATGGATAATATGATAGTTTTTTATGCTCGCATTGAAACGGATCACGGGACCTTAATGTCCTTCCCACAGGGCCCCACAGTGAGCAAAGACAATCTCTTGGGCTGCCGAGTAGGCCAGGTGCCGGACCACATCTTCATAAGTTCGGTCGCCTGGCTTGACTCCATGCTGCTGGTGCAGCCTGGCTGCTTTGGCTTCCCACTGGACCAACAGGTTAAAGCAGGTCCAGACCTCACCGGGCCCTACCAGTCACCATGGCAGATGCAGTCCCAGTTGGCCAACTAAGGAAGTTGCAGGCCCTATCAGTCTCTCATTGTCAACACACCAGGTGCAGCCCTGCCTGGGCTGATACAGGCAGTTGTTGTCTCGATCAGATCATTGAAGGTACAATGCATAAAGCCATTCCCGCTAGAAACCAGCTTTAAGAGATGGGTTGGGGGGGGGGGGAGGAGGAGAAGTATCATTCCTAGATTACCCTCAGATAATCAGCTTCCTCTGGATTACCCCGAGTCTTGGGGACATGCTGGGCTTCTCCTTCAGGACAGTCAGTCCTCCTGCAGGGCCAGGTAGACTCCTTCCCTTTCACAGCAGAAAGTGTAGGCTTCAGATAATGTCCTCTCACCTCTGTTAGTCACACACCTGCGCTGGTCACTGAGCAACCATTTATGTACTCTGGGGAGCCCTCTATTTCTATGTCTTGAAGGGCATCGAACAGGAACCAAGCATGGTAGTTTTGGTCAAACTTGTATATACATTTTCTAGATAGGGTATGTGGATCCACTGTCTCAAACTTCAGAACCGGTTCTGAGTGGTTTTCTTTTCAAGTGCTTTTCTCAGACTGCTCTCCAGACACAGTATTTGTGTAGAGTGATGCTTCTCACAGTTGGTAGCACTGGGGCTGTCTCCAAATTGGAGCACCCACAACACAGGCATAATTAAGTTTGAGGTTTCTGCATCTGGTTGCTATCAACCTCTCTGAAGCAGTAATCCGGGGCAGACAAAAGGACAGGTCTGACCTAGAAACGTCTTCACATTGCACAACAGACACACAGTCCCACCCCTGACTCATACCATCAACCAAATGACAGTGCTCAGGAAGAACTGATAAGCATCTTCTTGCTAACAAAAGCCCTGATGAAATTTCTAAAGGTAGCTCCATCTCCATCCTCCTCACTTCAGTATCTGGATCGCCACCCTCCAGCCGCATAAATTCAGGCAATACACTTCCACTGTCTGGAAATGCTGTCCTCATCCTCCACTTTGTGTGCCATGCCTAGCCGGGGGTATGTAAAAAGGATTCCACTGGCTCAGCACTGAGACTCACTTACTCACAGAGCTCTATTACTGTACATGTGGTACTCAGACACTACACAAGCACACACAGTATAAACACAAGAGGCACCTGCAGGCCACGTTCTCAGTGACTCAAGTGAAAAGGTCTGTTCATGCTCTAAATCTAAAAAAAGACAGCCCACTGCCACTACAGTTTTATGCCCTGTATCCAGGACAGGGACAGTAGTCCTCTTTCCACTAGGAGGGTATACTTGGCGTACTCCTCCAAGTCAAAGGCCATACCTAGGACCTTGCGCAGTCGGGGACAGGTCTAAGACTCTACACACATGCTCAGATTAGTATGATTCTTGGGCCAAAATAAGTCAGGATCCCAGGATTACCTGTAGTCAGTCAGTCAGGGCACAGGAACATATCCATCTGTAATCCAGGGGACATGCCAATCCAAGCAGGTGGCCCACTCTCTATTTGGTGTTTGGGTTGGTGGCCCAACATGATGGACAGCTGCCCTTCTTCTACTAGGACAGTCAGAATTCTGGGTTTGGTGTTTGATGACAAGCTGTCTTTTAGTGCCCATTCTACTAAGGTGTCTTCCACATGCTTTTTCCACCTCAAGGTTTAAGGAAAATTCTGTCATTTATTCCAGAAAATGCTCACTATCTTATCCTCCATGCAGTGACCAGTGTGCATATTGATCACGCTAACCTGCTGTATCTTGGACTGGCTTCATGCTCCAATTGCAACTGGTGCAGAACTCGGCTTCTCACTTTCTTCTCAACTTGCCCTCACTTACACATCATATGGGGACTATTCATTGGCTTCCTGGGTTCCAGCACACCTTCTTTAAAAACATCTACATGTTTAAAGCCCTCCTTGATAGAGGTCCTCTTTTTATCAGACAAATATTCACCTTGTATGTGCCTTCGAGGAACGCGAGTTCCTCTGGGGCATTTCTTATAAAGGTACCAGTGATTAGGACATTGAATCAAGATGGTAGGGCTTTTGCTTTCCAATTGGCTACTGAATGGAATACTCTACGACTGGAGCTGAGACAACCGTTGAATTATCTGGAATTCAGGAGGAAACTAAAGGCATTTTTCTTAAGCTCTGATGGAGGGCGGAAGGTTATTGTTTTTATAGTTGGCTTCAGCGCCAGGACGCCTTATGGTATTTGTGCAATTTACAAGTACTATAATAAACAGTAAATTCAAAATCCTCTGGATACTCACCATACACATTACTGCACTACTGTCTGCTCTCTCCCTCCAGGTTACTGCTTCAGCTACTGCCAGTAGCGTTTCTTTGCATATCACAACGTAAATACACCTAACAGTACTGTGACACAGTCAAGTTACCGCATGCAAAGAACTGACGGACATTGTGTTGGGTTAACTTTGACCTGAGTGTGTTTGAGGTGCTCCTTGACCTGGTTTGCGGTGAGCAGTATGATCTAGTCAGAGCTGCAGGAACAAACAATATCACAAAATACAGACACATTAAGACATTCATTCACTCTATGTAAGGACCAGAATAGAGTACTCTAAACCATGTATGCAACACCCGTTGAAATGAGATACTTGTCCTCTCTTGCCCGGACACATATTTGAAAAGTATTCACTGGTGAATAATTCATTTTAGGAGAGCTCTAATGTTAGGATGAGATGAGGATGGCATTTGAGAGATGCTGTGTTTGCCAACCCTTTCTCAGTTGCAAGCTCACTCACCTCCAATTAAAGATTCTCTGTGTTATAACAAACTAGCGGCCACAAGTACAAACATTAGGAATTGCGATTTCCTAATTGCGATTCTTACTGAATCGCAATTCCTTATGTAAGAAAATGTGCAAATATTAGATAGCGATTTCTAATGGGTAGCAAAACAACTTACCTCATGAATAAAAATGAGGTAGGTTGCAGTTTACGACCCATTACGAATGATAGCCATCACAAGGGTGGTGGCCTGCTGGGATCAGCAGACTAGCATGTCTGTGATTGCTTAATGCAGCCCATTTCCCTTAAAGTAAAACGGGATGCGTTTAAAAAAAAAAAAAATGAAAATTTGAAGTTTCATTTTTTAAGAGTAGGCAATGATCCGGAGAACCACTGCCGACTCTTAAAAGCTATTTGTTTCAACATTCACAAAGGGAAAGGTGTTCCATCGGGAGCCACTCCCCTCTGCGAATATTTACCACCACCTTTGATATGTCAGTAAAAAATGAGGGGCAGATTTACAAGCCCCTTTCGTCACTTTTGCGTCACTTTTCCTATGTTAAAAATGACGCAAAAGTTGCGCAAGGGCCTTGTAAATAAGCCCCTGAATGTTTTGTGACTGCAGTTTGGTCGCAAAACATTCATACACTGCACTGTAATTCAGTATTTGGAAGGGACTGCCAATACACGCCCCTTCCAAATACAGAATTACTAAACACAAATTGCGATTCGGTAACATGTTACTGAATCGCAATTTGTGCTCTGTACATAAGAAAAAACATTTTTGCGGTCGGATACGACTGCCAAAATGTTTTTGAACTTATGACCTCAAATACGCTCTGGAATTGCAAAATGTCAGTACAATCATACCCTCCTACTTCACTTAAATGTTTTAATAAGATCCACTTCATTGAATATTACTGAATAGTTACCACCGCTGTTTAATCATATATTCATTAACAAAGTACATATTAACACTGCTTTTGGAACGTATAGATTTTTTATTAAAAAAAATTCTTGAAACTGAAATCGTATTGGTTGGATATTTTTCCAAAAGTAGATTCTATAAAGAGGATACTATTGCTACTTTTACAATGAGGAAGTGTAATCAGTCTGGGATGCTCAGAAACCGCCCATCCATATTCTTATTCACTGGGAAAATCCTGGCTCAGTTACACAAGGAAGGTCCACAAAGGTGCACACTACCCCAGACGGCGAAGTTCTTTAGAGACCAGCTCAGACTACTGGGTCAAGCGCAGTGGCTTAGGTCTTATTTTGCCTCCTACTGACATATGATCGTGCTTTTGAGGCATTAGAGCGGGGGAGCGAAGGCTTTTTACTGGAAGGGAAATGCTGTGTTATTTTGGAATTTAGAGGAAGTGTGGTAGTTGAGCCCCTGCCCCTTGGATTATTGTACGCAATATAGGGCTTTCCCCTATAAACTTGCTGAACAGTGCCTTCAAAGTTTCCAGTGTTTTTGGATCAAGAAGAAACTTCTGTTACTAAGGCTGAGAAGTAGAGACTTGTTCTCCCTTTTCGAGTCTTTTCTCAACTAAACGTGCCTGCTGTAGAAGCCAGTTTCCTGATCAACCACCAGAACTATCAAGGTACTGAACATGTTAGTCCCGTGGCCAAGGGTGAAGAAGCTTGGACTGCTGGTGGCTGTACCATTTAGGAGAACAAAGAAAGACAGGGGATGCCCAGGGGACCCGCCAGCAATAGCAGCGCCGCTGCTTCCCCAGCACCGAGCATCGCCGAAGGAACTCTCCAACCCCAGCTCCAACACCAACGACGTCCCACCCTCGCAAGACCTGTGCGACTCGCTGGCCACCTTCTTCCACCACAAGATCGCAGACATCCACGACAGCTTCAACGCCATGCCCGCCCCGACAACCACTGAGACCTCCGCCCCCACGACCACCATCCGCACCAACCGCCTGCTCTCCTGGACCAACATCAACGACGACGACACCATCAAGATCATGAACACCATCCACTCCGGATCTCCGTCAGACCCATGCCCACACCACATCTTCAACAAAGCCAGCACAGCCATCGCACCCCATCTCCAGAAAGTCATCAACACCTCCTTCGAGACAGCAACCTTCCCGGAGAGCTGGAAGCACGCCGAGATCAACGCCTTACTCAAGAAACCCAAGGCGGACCCCAAGGACCTCAAGAACTTCCGGCCCATCTCCCTGCTCCCGTTCCCGGCAAAGGTCATCGAGAAGACCGTCAACAAACAACTGACCCGCTACCTCGAGGAGAACAACATCCTGGACCCTTCCCAGTCCGGGTTCCGCAGCAACCACAGCACCGAGACTGCCCTCATCGCCACCACCGATGACATCAAGTCCCTGCTGGACAACGGAGAAACGGCGGCCCTCATCCTCCTGGACCTGTCAGCCGCGTTCGACACGGTCTGCCACCACACACTACGAACACGCCTCCACAACGCCGGGATCCAAGAGAGGGCCCTGGACTGGACCACCCCCTTCCTCTCCGGCAGAACACAGAGCATCCGCCTTCCCCCCCTTCCGCTCCGAAGCCACCGAGATCATCTGCGGCGTACCCCAGGGCTCTTCCCTCAGCCAAACTCTGTTTAACATCTACATGGCACCGCTCGCCCACGTCGCCCGTCGGCACGACCTCAACATCATCTCCTACGCCGATGACACCCAGCTGATCCTCTCCCTCACCAAGGACCCCCACACCGCCAAAACCAACCTTCACGAAGGAATGAAGGCCGTCGCTGAATGGATGAGGAACAGCCAACTGAAGCTGAACTCGGACAAGACGGAGGTCCTCATCCTCGGATCCACCCCTTCGGCCTGGGACGACTCCTGGTGGCCGACCGCACTGGGAACCGCCCCAACACCCACCGACCACGCACGCAACCTAGGGGTCATCCTCGACTCCACCCTCTCCATGACTAAACAGGTCAACGCCGTCTCCTCCGCCTGCTTCAACACCCTCCGCATGCTCCGCAGGATCTACAAGTGGATCCCCACTGAAACGAGAAGAACGGTCACCCAGGCCCTCGTCAGCAGCAGGTTGGACTATGAAAACGCCCTCTACGCAGGAGCCTCGGCCAAACTCCTGAGACGGCTCCAACGCATCCAGAACGCCTCTGCACGCCTGATCCTCGACATCCCTCGCCGCAGCCACATCACACCCCACCTGAGAGACCTGCACTGGCTCTCGGTCAACAAGAGGATAACCTTCAAACTCATCACCCACGCACACAAGGCACTCCACAACACCGGACCAAAGTACCTCAACAGACGACTCAGCTTCTACAACCCCACCCGCCAGCTCCGCTCCGCCGACCTCGCCCTCGCCACTGTCCCCCGCTTCCGAAGAGCGACCTCCGGTGGCAGATCGTTCTCCCACCTCGCCGCCAAGACCTGGACACCCTCCCCATCCACCTACGGCAGACCCAAGACCTGCTGACCTTTAGAAAACTCCTCAAGACCTGGCTTTTTGAGCAGTAGCAGCATTCCCCACCCCAGCGCCTTGAGACCCTCACGAATGAGTAGTGCGCTTTACAAATGATATGATTGATTGATTGATTGATTGATTGAGGACACTGGAGCCCGGGCGCTGCTGGCTCTGTGCTCAGCCCCCTGCAGCCCGCTGCGCAGCTCGGTGTAGGGCCCGGTCAGGTCTTTTCTCCTGCAACATGTTGGCAGGTTTGAGCTTCTGTAATCAATCAGTGGAAATCTGTGAGGGGTTTAATTGTTACACAATTAATTCCTATCCATATGCAAAATCCTGTTTGGACAGGAATGTGAATTCAGCCCTGAGCCTGTAATGAGGACCTAAAAAACCCGGGTACACAGAGCAGAATATCTGGCAAGGTTTTGTTTTGTAGATTGCCCCTCATTTGAATGACCTCTGGAAACGAATGACCGCATTTAAAATAATAAGAATGTTACGGAGTTACCGAGCTGCTTGTGAGGGGGCTTGATTGTGCTATGCCGTGACCACTCCGGGGACTTCACTGTGACAAGATGTGCATTTTGTGTGTAACTGCAATTGGATAATAATATTGGGCATTTTCATTTTAGAGCATTTTTACTGTCCTCTGAGATGGTTATATAGCTACAGTGTGTTACGCCAAAGACTGCACAACAAGGCATAAATTATCTACCTGTGCTTAAAAAAAAGTCCTTGTGTAATGGAACTGTTTATGTAAAGCGCTCCAATACTTTTGGGTCGAGCTCGCGCTGTATAAAGCTGCAAAAAAGGCATAATACAACAGTGTATGTATGCTTTTTTTAAAATGGAGCATTCCTCGTTCAGCGCGGCACCTCCGAGGTCGAGTTAACCATTCATGCACAGTGAGGACATAACTTACATTTCAATTTAAGTGCTACAAATCATTATCTTAAGTATATTTGTATTTTCATTATTAGTCGACTGTTTGTTTCCATTAAATTAATTATTAGACTCAGTCTGTTTTTAACTGGGTCAGGGGTTTAAAGGTTAGCAGGGACTTAACCATTCTGCAATGGCCGTCAAGTTTGACGCCTTTCGTCACAGCACTCAGACTGTTTAGGCAAACTGGTCCGTCTTTCTTTCAATTGCCTTCCTTATGTAGACTTCATCCAAGCGTTACACTGGGTCTTCCATGCTTTGCCAGCTGCAGCTGTAGAAGCAGACAGAGACAAGCTGCCATGCAACAATGAAGATTATGGTGGTTCAGTAATCAAAGGCACATAGTAAGACGCGCGGATGGTCAGTCATGGCCTCCAAAATTTCTTTACTGCCATCTACGTGGCCCGGTGTAGGTTGGATGCAAGGTTCCACCTCACCCTCTCAGGACACTTGTTGGCTGTGGCATTGGGGTCTTCAGTCTCGTTTGCTGATGTAGGAAGCTTTCGGGAATATTTTTTTCATAACTAGAGCAGGTTGCAACTTGCAATCTGTAGTTCCACATTTAACGTTGCAAAGTATGGGCCAGAAATGAGATGCGGTGCTTATGTTTGTTACGAAATGTAGCCATGTTATTTTTCTCTGTACATAAAATATTGCCTTTCCCACTCAAATCACGCCATGTAACTGTAACCAAACTTGCTCGCATGTCTTCCTTCTCTGGCAGTAATAATGCAGGGCTTTTTGTTCATTAGAAACAGTATTCACAGGAGTCATTGACAAGTTCCAAAGTATTTAATGTGTTGTAGTGATTACCGTCATCTGGGGATGCCATTGTGCTAAAAATGCATGTGAACGAAGCTACGTTGCAGTAATGTGCGTTAATGTGCTGCATCTCCAAATACTTATAAGGTCCCAAAGGCGAGATCAATTGCATTGCAAATGCTTGTTTTTAACCCTAGCACAAGGTAGCAAGAATAAAGTTCAGTAAGCTAACCTTGTAGTTAGTTTTACTCACTCACGTACTTGCACTGCAATTTTCCCATCACCCCATCAGCTCACATTGGGTTTTAGAAATAACCACTCCAATCTAAAAACCTCGCAGCGAGGGGGTTGGAGCCCACATCATGACTAGGCTACATGATGCGAGGAGGATTCCCCATGATGAAGCATGACACCATTGATGTGTTCTGGAAACCATCCTTAAAAGGGAAACACCCTCCCCCCTTGGAGTCAGCCTCTCTTTTTTGACATTCCATTGTTGCATCAGACACGAGGGCTCTGTGTGTATTGAGCTTTTCAACTGGGGAGTTTGCCCTCGCTGGTCTTTCATATCTCCTCAGGCCCCCACTTCTGTATATATACAATTAAATGTAAGCCTCCCATCCTTATCAAACGGGGTTCTTCCATTACATGCTCGAACAAGCTGATTTAATTTTAGAGCATTGATTTGTAAGGCCAGTGTGGACCAATTTTATTAGGTGGTAACACAAAATCCGGGACTACCCACGCTCTATCCACAACTTGTGTCAGATCGTTAGTACTATCTTCCAGGGGCTCAAATTGACAGTTAGAATCACCACCTACTATTTTACAGGCTTTCCCAGTAAGGCTGCAATGTGTGCCAATAGGGCTCCCAACACTGTGGGTTCCGGGCCACTACTCATGGGTCTGGAATAGATGTGAATAAAAACCTCAACTTTGGTTGCAATTCTCCTCTGGCATTGTCCCTGTCAGTCTAGGCACACCCAAGGCTATTGGATCTCCATTGGGGGCCCTGTTGGTAGCCAGATCTGTACTGGTGTCTCTACTAGCCTCTCTAGGTCCCTGTCTGCTTACGACATAGTGTAGATCTGCTATAGGGTGGTGACCACTCGTCAGGGGGGTGGCTAATTTACCAATTGGTGGTTTGCTATCCTGGAGCAGACGGCCAGACTGATTGATCAAGTTGGAACCATCAGGGAGGGCACCAGATTGCACCGTAGGTTGGTGAATTTGGGGCCATTCTCGGTCAGGTTGCTGGTGGATAAATGCCTTTCTCCCTCTTCCTTTATTGGAAGATCCAACCCTATGACGTCCTGTTCCCCTCCCTCCCAGCATATGAACATTCTGAGGGCCCGCTACCTCATGAAGTCAATCAACATTCTCCAATGCGTCAAATCTATTAGTAGTGGAGATACTGTAAGGCATAAAATAGCATTGTTGGCCAGAGATATTCTCTTCTCTACGGACTGTTCTGAGGGTGGCGGTTGGGAACTATCCCTGCAAATGAAGGAACTGGGATTGAAAAAATGACCTAGTGGTAGGATTTGAGGCTCCACCCTGTCTATATGCCTCTCCTGCCAACAATCTTCGCACCAGGTTTGCACAGTCCCCTGGCCGATCTACCTAACCACCCAACTCGACATGTGAGGATATTATTGTGTGCCAGTGATGCCAGAAAATCTTATTTCTCACTAGCCAGTTCAAGCATTTTTTGACTAATTCATCCTGTGATTCTCTCTGCCCCTCCTAGAGCTCCTGAACACCTGCCATAATTGTCAAATAAGGGCTGCATATAGGTTAATAATTGGTAGCGTGTGACTCTGAGCTCGTCCTCCTCATGCGAGATTCTTTGTGCCAACCTCCTTATGACTTGTGATATTCTCTCTCCGGCTTGAAACCATATGCAGGTCAGGGATTAGTTGATTGTCTCTCAATATTTTCACAATTGTCTTAGGGCAGAAGTCGGGGAGGATCCCTACAATCTCTTTGCAGGGCAAGATTCATTGGTGTGGGATTTAAGTTGCATGGGGCAGCATCATCCTCTGTCACACCTCCCAGAGTCTGTGATTGTTTGTTTGAAAGGTCCTTGCACATTTTCTCCAATAGTGTAAGGTGGGACAGAATTGGGGTGAGTTCAGTGGTCAGGATGGCTTCTACTTTTTCAGTGATTTCTACCACTAATTGTGCCGACCAACTAGGTGATACCACAGTGCCCCTGTCAGTTGGATCTGTACAGCCACCGGCAGTCTGAGCTGGCACATTACTAGCGGGTGACAGACAGGCATGCTTACCGAATTTCTGCTTAGCTCGAATAACTCTCCGCCTCTTTTTGGGTACCCTCACAGATGTCCTCGGCGGTGCAATTTAGTGGATCAGTGACCCCTTTGGCAGCCTCATTCGTTGGGATTGCTTTATCAGCATTATCAATTACTAGATTGTTAGTAAGCATCACTGACAATGACGGTGTCCCAACACCCAGAAAGGGCCTCCTTTTCACCAGATCTATTTCCGTGGCCACAACCACTGTCGCCCTCTGCAACATTCGGTATATCATTAGGGGCTTAGGAGGTGGTTGTCCAGCTGAGGCCATACTGTGCATTTCCGCTTCCCCATTTTTCCCCACTGTTGTTGTTTTTGAGGTCGTATGAGCAGGTCCTCAGTGTGCCCCAAGGCCTAAGGGTAGTGTGGCCATGCAGCGGTGGGGACCCCCGTGCCGCTCTTCCAGGCCAACACAGCAAAAAGTGCTCCAGGCAGTAGTGGGATGAGTGTGATGAGTATATCCGAGCCAACCAATGGCTGGGGCACCCCCTTGAGACTTGATGGCAGTTCTCTTGTACCCCATAGTGTCAGTGGGGGGCACATGCAGCAGTCGGAGCCCCCGCCGGTGTCCACTGTGTGTAGTGGAGGCCATGGGGGGAGTGAAGGGCCGCATACCTTCAGTGTTTGTCATGATCCCAGTCGCTGCCCCATGTTGTCCCCAAAGGAAAGGGCAACATCTCCGCTGGTGTCCAGGAGGCTGTGCAGATGCCGCAAACCGCAGCCGAGGCAGATGTGTGGGTAGTATAGGCTGGCCTGGTGGAAATCCCGGTAGCGGTTCATACGGTGCCCCTGCAACAGGAGTAAATTTCCAGCAGTGCCCAGACGGATCCGGAGCGGTGCGGGCCCGGAGAACAGTACATGGCAAGGCCAACTCCTGGTAGCCCGCTGTGGTGTGTTGGGTCTTAGCGGCCCTGCCAGTAGTGTTGTGGTCCACTGGTAGAATGCCCCCACAACCTTCATAATTAGTGCAATGCGGGCCTGGCCACGAGGTTGCGGTGCCCGACCGACACAGAAGTTTCAGGGACCTGGGTTATTTTTATTGTTATTACCCACTGACAGGCATTGTGAGAAACTCGCACTACGTTCAGCCTCAACTCCAGAGCTCTCAGTGGGGGTCCATTGTAAACATTGTTTACATTGAGCCATGATTGAAAGGTTTGGTGTTGATCCTAAAGGCATTGCTGGTTTCTCAAAGTGCCTCTCATTGGGTCAAAATGATTGATTTGGTTGCCCTACCACTTATGCATGTCACCAGCCGGCACTGGTAGTTGGACCATTAGAAACTAACAATAATGCATCCTTCGGGTCTTCTCTTAAACCATGGGAAAATGCCACAGCTGAAGCCTCATCATTCGATCGTGATTCTGATTTCAAT
The DNA here is from genome assembly GCA_963921515.1 of Calotriton arnoldi. Taxonomy (NCBI): domain Eukaryota; kingdom Metazoa; phylum Chordata; class Amphibia; order Caudata; family Salamandridae; genus Calotriton; species Calotriton arnoldi. Next base: position 354,117 of record CAWUFW010012012.1, read on the forward strand.
TGACTGAAAATACTTGTAGAAGTAATGATGTTTTCAATCCTTGTTGTAGCCCAAAACGACCTGAGTGATCTGCTTGTATAGTTTGTCATTTTTGAAGACTGTCTTGAAATGCAATATACTGTTTTCATTCAAAATTAAAGACAGTGTCTAAACTAGAGTGCCCTTGTCAGATATCAGATAATGGAAGCAATATGAATTATAAAAGCAGGCTGCTGCAATACGCTAAAAAGGATAGAAAGAACTGAGGATCTTTGCTAAAATTCTCCAGAGGGGCCATCCCAGCAGGAGAAATACCACCTATTGGTGATTGAGATACCAGCATGAAATAGCGCAGAGCTAAATAATAACTTAAATAGATCTGGATTTAATAGTTTCTTTGGCTAGTGGAGAAATTGTATTCAGGCAGTTAAACACGTATAATGATTTACTATTTCAGATCTAGGGGCTTATTTACAAGCCCCTTGCGCCACCCGTATGTCACTTTCCCATGTTAAAAATGAAGCAAAAGTAGCGCAAGGGGTTTGTAAATAAGCCTCATTGGGGCATATTCCCAAGAACATGTGATAACTGCCGCAAGTGTAGCTTAACGCAACCCCTCACATCGCAGTCCATCGTGGGAAAACAACTCCGTGTTAACGTGGTATTCACAACAGCGCGGTACCATGCGATAGTCACAAGATAACGCGTCAAATGACCGCGTTCAAATCAACGCGACGCCGCAAAAATGCGAAACACGAACACGAATAAAGTTGCAATGAGGCCAACTGCGATACAAAAATCAGCGAAAAGCAGCGACAGGCCTGCAATCCCCACTCGTCATGCGGGAAAATGCACTATAAAAGTAGAAAAAAAACATACAAACAAAAGCCAAACAACAGCGAAGCACAATGGAGGCAGCCGGAGCAAGCACAGAGGACAACCAGAACCCCTCAAGTCCCACGGAGGACCAGCCTGGGACCTCGGGGTCAGGGAAGGGCAAGGACAAGAAGAAGAGGAAGACGAAGTTCAGTCCGCAGGAAAACAGGATCCTGATAACGGAGGTGATAGAACACCATCAATCACTGTTCGTCACCTCCACTGTGTCACTGGCAACTAAAAATGGAATATGGCAGACCATTGTGGACAAGGTGAATGCAGTCGGAGTGCTGAAGAGGACAATGGATGAGGTCAAGAGGCGCTGGAATGATGTGAAGCTCAAAACCAAGCAGAAACTCGCAAACAACCGGAAGGCAGCAATGCAGACTGGAGGTGGGAGTCCAGCACCACAGGAGGAGCTGGATGAGATGGAGGAAATGGTGTCCACAGTCATCAGTGGGGAGACAGTGGCAGGAGTTGGGGGACCGGACACTGCTCAACATGACCGGACACAACAGCAACAGGGTGAGTAACCACCAGGGACTGGGGGGACGGGGGGAGATGGGCACAATGGCACACATGCACAATTAAGCATAGCACATCTGCGGACAAACCATGTCCCAGACCCACAACTCCCACCAAGAGACCAATGCACACAGGTATGCAACATCTCAGCACTGCATAAGCACAGAACCCAGAGGCACACCGCATGAAAGGGAAAAGGGCAGCTAAATCAGAGCTGCGGGGGTGACTCCCACAAAATGCGGCACACACACATTACATGCAGAGCACATCAACATTGACAACGATGTGGTACAAACCGCAACACGTCCACAACAGAACAGAGGACACAACTGGTGCCACATGTGCATAGAAACTGGCCAATCACATTTGGCACTGCAGGGAAATGTGAGTTGACAATGTACAAGTACAAACACACATCCGTGATGCAGTTGGAATGTCCACTGTCCCGTATCAAATAGGCAGCTCCCCCCAAACAGTCACAATGTACACTGTCATGCAGTCTGAATGTAAACATGTACAATGCGTCAACATACATGTGAACACGATGTTAAACTGCATCTCCCCTTCACATTGCAGGGGGAAATCCAACACCTCCTGCAGAGCAGTCCGAACCTCTCTTCTCTGATGACAAAGAGGACCAACACACATTCGACTCCGACGCCCTCCAACATCTCGTGGAGAGCCTCTGCTGCCCACTTCCAGGATCAGGGCAGCCCAGCTGCCATGAGGAGAACCCACCCCCTGCACAGCACACACAGCAGGCAGCACCCACCACCACAGCTGCCTCCCAGGACCCCCACGACGAACACATGGCCTTCCAACACCGTGTGTTGGGGTGCCAGGAGAAGCTGGCTGAACAGGTGCAGGTGGGGTTCGACCGCATGGCAGCCAAACTAGACGCCATACATGGGTGTCTAAGTCTAGGCCTGGGCGGTAAATTCCGTTCTGCTCGCGGAATTTGGGTAATTTCGCGTTCCGCGGAGAACGCGGAATTACCAAAAATTCTGTGATCCGCGGCTTCGTGGAATTTTTTGCTTGTGCGCGCTTTCAAAATGCGTGTTCGTGAGATATTTCTCCCCGAGCACGCAAACAGAGTTCGCGAACAGGAAAAAAGCATCGCGAACGGCCGAAACAAGCAATTCCGCGTGTTCGCGGAACTTTTGCGTGCTCGCGGAGATTTTTTACCGTGTCTCGGAGCTTTGCGTAACGCGACTACGCAAATTCTGCCCACCCCTATCTAAGTCCCATCAGGGACCACTCACAGTCCCTAATGGACACCCACAGTCCGCTCCATGCTCTCCAACGGGCCATGGCTGACATCGCTAAAGTCCTGACTCTGCGACAAGAACGACTGTCTAGCCACAGTGCCTCCAGCGATCTCGCCAGGGAGTTGGGACACATGCGGAGGATCATGGAGAACATGGAGCGGACGCAGGCGGAAAGAGCGGCTGCCGCGGCTGCACACCAGAGAGAGGTAGCTGGGTCCCTCAATGCCCTGAAGACCCTCCTCATGGCATTGCTGCCACAAGACCTGGCGCTGATGCATGCTGCTGCTACCACCCCATCCACATCTCCGGCCCCTGATGTGTCAGTGCCACACAGTGCTGGAGACAGAACACCACCAGCCACATGTGAGGCACATGCAACAGCAGAGGACGAAGATGCGGATGACTTTGCCATTGTGGTCAGGAGGACGCAGTAGCATTCATCTCCGCACTGTGGCCTGTTTCTGCTTGGTTCTGCCCTCTGCATTATCACCTTCCACTGTCCCCCGATGCACTCTGCGACACTCACCTTGGACCTCGACATGGACTGCCATATTCGGATTGGTCACCAATGACACAGCTATCAGACTGCGGACTGAAGTCCTTCTCTCCTGATGTACCTGTTATTCCCTGAAGGACTCTGGCTGGCCCTCCACGGGCCGACAATGTGAAGTGGGGTTGGCATGGCCATGTACTGCTCCAGCTGCAACACTCCCTTGAATGTGCAATAAACATTCTTATTCACACAGATGTGTCATGTCTATGATCTTTCAAGTGTGGAAATATGGATGAATGTAGGGTCAGTGATTCCCCCTTACGTCCATGTTGCCCATGTTGTTGGACTTTTGTCACAGTGTGACACATTGCCGATTGCGGTCCGGGTGGCGCTGACACTACAACAGAGACACATCCAGTAGTCACGTCCTTGTCCAGCCCAGGACGGAACCACGCCCAGAGCCCCCGGGTCATTGTTCACACCCTTACGCTGGACTGGCATACGCCAGGACAGCCTACTCCAATTACGCACAAAGGGAGAGACAAAAACGCTACATGTCCCAGGTCTTCACTGTTGGGATCTGCAGCTCACAGGTCTAGTTGTCAGCATGCCACAGCCACTCCCTCACGGCTGGTGTACACCCACGCCACACCCATCCAGCACAGGCGTCACAGGACATGTGACCCTGCCAATGAAAAGGGCCTGGCGCACGTGCTGGACGCCATTTCCAATCTCTCTGACTGGGTTTCTCTGTGTAGTCCTCATGTATGCATGAGGGCCTAGGGCCCTGCCACCTCACATTGCCCAGAGCCGTGGGTGACATGATGGCATTCGCACCACGGACTCAATCATTAAGGGTCCTTGGCTAGCGGTGCACAGACTTGGTGGCACCAGATATACTGCGGCTGGCACATGCACACCGCCACGGGATTGTGTCTTGCGGTGCAGTGAGATAGGGGCACCTAAAGTGCTGAGCGGGTGTGCAGCCTGCGATGATGTGCCGTCCGGGCGGTCCGGACTGGCAAGGATTAGTGTGAGCCCTGCTGGACCGCAGTGTAGGCCTGAGCAAGTGGGCAGGGCGGGCCTCCCGCCACGTGGCATTGCCTCGCGGTTCACAGAGTTAGTGGCACCTCAAGCGCTGGGCGGGTGTGCAGCCTGCGATGATGCCATGTGCACTGCTGCAGTCTCTGCCATTGCGTAATCAATACCCAGAGTCATGTGTGTGACCTGGTGGCACACGGTGCAGGACTGCATGATGTGGAGGGTGCCATGGTCGCGGGCACCGGGCTTGGAGATCGCTCCGGAACATGGTGGGCCCTCTTGGAGACACGCCGGTGGCGGAAGGTGAGCAGTGAGGGCTGCTTGCGCAGGGGCGGGCAATAACCGCTGGGCGGCGGGAGGGGCTGGGGTGCAGCAGCCTGTGTGCACAGGGGCGAGCAAGCGATGATGGTGTGTGCAACTGCATGGACTCTGCCATTCATGTCTCTGGAAACTGTTTCAGATGAGGGACCTGGGGGACTGCTGTGAATACCGGCACGTGGTTGGAGACACACCGGTGGCAGCAGGTGAGCAGTGAGGCCTAGGTCTGCAGTGTCGGCACTCTCTCCCTCTCTTTCTCTCTCCCTCTCTTTCTCTCTCCCTCTCTCCCTCACTCCCTCACTCCCTCTCTCCCTCTCTCCCTCACTCCCTCTCTCCCTCTCTCTCCCTCTCAAATCAGTCTTGACCCTGCGCCCAATGGGAACAGTCCAGCCCGAACTGCCAGTCCAGGTCCTCCCTGGACTGGAAACAAGCATCCTAGGACCGGTTTTGGGCTTTCAGCCCTCATCAGCCAGGATAGCTTAACTCCAGTGGCATGGAGCGCACAGGACCCACATCTGGGCATACCGGTCCCACTCGGGGTGACAAATGCAAAAAGAACAATTGATGGACAGAATGCAGAACAATGTCATACATTCACCCCAGTACAGAGATCTGGGCCTAAATCCATCATTTTTTTGCTCACCATGCCATTCCAGTTTGGACCCAGCCATATGCAAATCAGTCTTGACCCTGCGCCCAATGGGAACAGTCCAGCCGGAACTGCCAGGCCAGGTCCTCCCTGGACTGGAAACAAGCATCCTAGGACCGGTTTCGGGCTTTCAGCGTGGTGGTGTGGTGAGCAAAAGAATGATGGATTTAACCCAGATCCTTGTGACTGGGGGTGACTGTTTGCATTGTCCAGCATTCCGTCCATCAATTGTTTCTTTTGCATTTGTCGCCCTAAGTGGGAAGGGTATGCCCAGACGTGGGTCCTGTGCTCACTACACCACTGGATTCAAGCTAGCCTGGCTGAAGAAGGGTGATGCCCTGAAACCGGTCCCAGGATGCTTGTTTCCGGTCCAGGGAGGACCTGGCTTGGCAGTTCGGGCTGGACTGTTCCCACAAGGAACAGGGTCAAGACTGATTTGCATATGGCTGGGTCCAAACGGGTGGTGTGGTGAGCAAAAGAATGATGGATTTAACCCAGATCCTTGTGACTGGGGGTGAATGTTTGCATTGTTCAGCATTCCGTCCATCAATTGTTTCTTTTGCATTTGTCGCCCTAAGTGGGAAGGGTATGCCCAGACGTGGGTCCTGTGCTCACTACACCACTGGATTCAAGCTAGCCTGGCTGAAGAAGGGTGATCCCCTGAAGCCGGTCCCAGGATGCTTGTTTCCGGTCCAGGGGGGACCTGTCTTGGCAGTTTGGGCTGGATTGTTCCCACAAGGAACAGGGTCAAGACTGATTTGCATATGGCTAGGTCCAAACTGGGGTGGTGTGGTGAGCAAAAGAATGATGGATTTAACCCAGATCCTTGTGACTGGGGGTGAATGTTTGCATTGTCCAGCATTCCCTCCATCAATTGTTTCTTTTGCATGGGTCAATAGAGAGAGCAGGACAAAATACTAGAGGGAAGGGGGAATTGGAGACAAGAGAAAGCCAGCACATCACAGCCTTCTCAGGCACAACTCTCTCAGGGTTCTTGTCTTGCTTAATAGTAGAGTGTTGGAAAATGAGGCAGTATCTGCGAGGCCTGCACAAATAACATGACTACATTTGTCCTTCACTGGGAACCAAACACCACATTGTAGCGATTGACTCTCAGAGGGTAGCGTTGCAGAGCAGTCTAAGGCTTACTAAAGGGAGGTGGTGTGGGCTAGTAATCGCCATTTACCAGTACGCAGAAATAACACTCAATAATTTATTTGTCCAGTCTGTACTTTGCTTTATAAAAGGAAAGTACATTTATTAAACACACACACTACTCAATACTGTGCAACAATTTACAGATTATACATAAGCTGTTGGAATTACTTTGTGACTTTGCATAACATTCCCACCCCTCCCGCAGGGGTGGTGGGGCCTAGTACTACCACTCCCATGTCTGCACATCATCTTGCCTCCAATGCAGTAGGTTGACCATAACCTGGAGTGAGGACCTTGCCCACTGGCACCAACCCAGTGGCGACCCACCCCCTTTATCTCAACAAGCATGTAAAATGGGCACACCTGCCATGGTGACACATAACCCTGACTGAGCATTTCATACTGACCATACAGTATACCCCTCTACATCTTAGGGGCTAACAGTCTGGGTTGTTCTTCACCTAACGCAGCAGCAAGAACACATGTTTAAGCATCACTTAAAATGACAGTACTTATCAGGGCTGATGACAGTTATAATGCATTGCAATAAAAGCCCCTAAAAGGCATCACAGTTAAAATCACAGAATTAAGTATATACAGCCAGACACCCTAGTAGGAATGTCCAGCAACATAACCCCACTTTGCTTATGACTTCACATTATCTTGTGACTTTTAGTCCTTCACAGAAATAACATTAAATAATGCACTTTTCGTGCAATTACACCTCTTGGGAATGCCCTTCTTCAGACAACCCCAGTCCATCCCTTCACACCCTGGTGCAGTCCCCAAACACACCCCCAGCTGAAGAACAACAGTTCCAGCAACAGATTGCTGTGGGCAGACGGCTGAGCCTTGAGGGGTTATTTCCATTGAGTCCCCAGAGACTTTGGGGGGGACTTCACCTCTTCATGCTAGTGGAGACTGCGTTGCTCCTGCAGCTCCCCCTGCACCTTTGCAGACCTTTAGCGGTGACCCCATCCTCCTGGGGCCACCACACGCAGAAAACGGGCATGTTTGCATGCAGGCCTGTCCAGGCTCTGCAAAGCATTATGGGGCTCTTCCTCCAGGCTCCATGCATATTAGAGTAGCGGCTCTCCCGCAGCTCCGGGGAGAGCCGCGCTGCCTGGCTGGCGGCTTCACGCCGCTTCCGATCTCCGTTGGGGGCCCGGTCCCACCCGGACCCCTTATGGCCAGGTGAGCGACCCCCGGCCGCTCCTCTCCTCTTCTCGGGGTCCCTGTCCCACCCGGGCACCCTGCATTTCAGGACGTTTGGGAGAGCTGATGGCAGCTCGGGGAGCCTACCCCCGGCTGCTCCGGCTGGCTCCCCACCCGCACTCTTGTGTGGGCTGCGGGAGCCAGCGTTTCAATTCTGGTCTCCCCGCTCCTGCGGGCAGACCTGGAGACGGCTCCTTGATGGCAGGTCTTCAGGGGAGTGCGATGGCACTCCCCCAGCCTTCCTCCTACCAAAGGGGAGTGCAGCGGCACTCCCCCTCCTCAGGGCTTCACTGGGGCCAGGGGTTGAGGGTCCCGGGCCCCCTCCAGGAGGTCTTCATGGGGGCGTGACGGCGCTCCCCGACTTCGGCCCGACTGGCCACGGGGGAGTGCGTCGGCACTCCCCGCTCCACTCTGTAGCCACCGGGGTCTGGAGTTGGGGATCCCGGGCCCCAGAATTCTTCACCCCCGTCGCGCTACCCGGCTTCCGCTTCTTCCTTCGGGGGTCAGGGTAGGCTCCTGGTTCACCCTGGGCACCCTCACAGGGAGCGCGACGGCGCTCCCTGACTTTCCCTTTCTTCTGGGGGAGCCCCCAAGATCTGACCCACCCCGGGTGCACATCTAGACCGGCGGCGGAGCCCCATGCGCTTTGTCGTCGGTCCTCTCAAAGGTCAAAGGTCGCCTACCTTCTGGGGAGCTTATTTCGGCCCCCAGGCGGTCGATTTTCACCATTTTGGCCTCTTCTTGCTCTGGATGAGCCGCCCTAGCCATCTGGGGCACTTTCCTTTGCCCTCCTGGCCTCCAAGAGGGTGAACTCAGCCGGGAGCTGTCTTCACTGGCTCCATTCACCAGCCTTTCCCCTGGCTCTCCTCCTGGGCCTCTCTTCTCCTTGCGCACAGGCCCAGGCTTCTGCTCACGGGTCCTTGGCTCCCCTTTTGGTGCAATTCAGGGTCCTGTGACAGTCAGGGGGTTCTTCCTTCCAACTGCCCATGGCGCCAGGCTCCAGCACCAGTCTTCCTCAGCAGACCGCACCCCAGAGAGAGCTCCTTTTCCTGTGCAAGACCTTTTAAAAAATAATTTGGAGGGGGCTGGCAGGAAGGCTCTGCTGCCCTATCCTGCAGCGACACATCACCTCTCTGCCCCTGCTCCCTCCTTCCTGCCCAGGCCTCTGGGATAGTTCAAAATGGTGTCGTCCAGGGGTCTCATGCCACATGGTCTCTGAAAAGCCCCCTTACCCCTTGCTGCCTTCTCTCCAGAGCAGCTTGGTGACTGGCACTAGTTGACAGCTGCTGATGGATAACCTGCAGCTCCACCCACCTTCTCTCCCTTTTGGAGAGGAGACCTTGGCCCTTGGAATGCTTGCAGTGAAGGGCTAGGCCTCTGATGCTACAGCTTGGGGAGGAAGGTCATTAATCCAGCTGGCAGGGTCACACCCAGGCAGGCTCTGGTTATGAGCTGAGTCAGAGGAATATGACATTTCTGGATGACCCATAAGCAGTACAGGTATGGCTTTGGACTCAGCAGAATACCTCGTCTCACATAAGTTACAGTGTACTTTGGTGCGTGTCTGGAATTTGTAGGCCCTAGGGAAGTGAAACTACCCCATGTGATCCCCATCTTCATAAGAGAATAATGGAGTGTTCCTTCAGTGAAAACAGTAAAGCACACTGACTTTCCCTTACATGTGCCTTCCCATAGTATAAAGCCGATTCCATGTCACCACCCAGCTCTGCATAATTCCTGCCACACCATTCTATCTGTACCTGCTCCTGGGCTGCGCATGCCAGGAATCTCCCCCGCGCAGCCCCTACACATGTGCACATGCAGGTACACACGTGTCTGCATGTAACCAGCCCGGTGCCCCTTACTCCGGCTGCAGCGCAGCGGCCCACTCTCACCAGTGGGACACAGGTAAAATCCACATGCAGTCTCTTTCATCATGAGTTCACTGTGGGTGAGTCCCAACTTATGAGGCTCTCCCACAGTAAAAGCTCTACAATTAGGTGTTCAAAAAGTGAAAAATCCGGGTGGCTCAGATAGTCCGAACCACCTTCTAACACACGCTGCGCCTAGCTGATTCCTACATGGAAGAAATAGCCACTATGCATGGGTACTCTTCCCGTAGTCAGTGATAACTAGTTATAAGGGGTTCTGACCAGACCCCCCTTACTCACCAGTTATCCGCTCAGACCACCTACTCCTTCCATCCATGAGACCTCCACCCATTACAGAGATCCCAGACTACCCTAAGAACCCTCCAGGCTCTATGTTAGATACCTCTAGGTCACTCACAGTCTACATGGACTGAGCCTAACTAGGCTTACCCTTGCCCTTGCTCACGCAACACTATGCTTACCACCTCTCAGGACAAGGGTACAGTGCCTCAGCACTGATGTGGTCACCGGGGATAGGTCTACACCCCATCCCCTGGGTCACTAGCTGTTCCCCCATTCCGGAGATTATTCCAACCAGTACCCTCTCTCTCAGGGTACTTGCACCCTAAAGATGCAACATCTCCGGACCCTCACCCTCAGCCTGCCGCTGGGGTTATTCACCTGCCACCACCCTTTCGGGATGACTGTCTTCCCTAGCTCCCTGATAGGACTTCAGACCGGCCCCACTACCACACTGGCAGTGCCAGGGAGGAACACTGAGGGTGCCTCGTCAGACATCCTACAGCTCATTACCCCCGTCAGTAGCTCCACACGGAAACTACCCCGGCAACCTAGACCCTTTCCTTGTTCTCTGCTGTGAGAACAGGGCCTTTGCACCCTTTGCTCCGAGAGGCGCGCTCTTCTCCTGGAGTACCCTTAGAGAGCCTGTGGGCCCCGAGTCAGCTACACCCAGGCCCACCTCTCAGAGCCCTCCTTGGTCTCCCTGCAGCACCTTGGGAGACCGTCCAGGGACTTTCATTATCCCTGGATGGCCAGCACCACCCCCTTCTGAAGTGCAGGGTCCCTTCACTTAAGATAGGCCCCGCCTGCCTTCAGGGTGGTACTACCACACTCAGCCAGGGACCCTCAAGATCCCGGCTAGGCCTGCACCACCCTCCTCTGAAGCACAGGGTCCCTTCACTTGAGATGGGCCCTACCTGTCTTCAGGGCGGTACTACCTGGATCAGCCAGGGACCCTCAAGATCCCGGCTTGGCCTGCACCACCCTCCTCTGAAGCACAGGGTCCCTTTACTTAAGATTGGCCCCACCTGTCTCCAGGGTGGTACTACCAGGCAGAAGTCCACCTCCTGCATCGAGCTAGGGGAGCACCACCATGCTCCTGGGGTCCAACTCCCCAGTGTTGGAAGTGGGGGTCCTAATCCCTCACCACCACCACCAATTGTTGGAGGCGGGAGCCCCTGTCCCACCTCATTGTAACCGGGTGCGGGATCTACCCCTCGTTTCAACGTTAGGCTAAGTAAGGACACCGTCTGAGATAACCCTGCTCACCCCCTTAGTAGCTTGGCACGAGCAGCCAGGCTTATCTCCAAGGCACGAGTGTACAGTATGTGCAACCACACTCACAGCAACCCAATGATGTCACCAAAAATGGACTCCACACGAGTTTTTATAAAACGAGTATAATCTTTATACAAGAAGATATACGATATGACCACACGTTACAAAACCAACATATAATAATGGGTAGTATTTCCTCCGGTGGGTTGGTAGGTTCTAATCCCAACCACCGCTTCTAACCAACAGTTAAGCTGACTTCTAACCGTTTCCAAAAGGTTAGGAAGGTCGTATTGCTAGATTCACACATGTTTCAAAAGAAACGAAATACTGCAATGTGTAACGATATACTCCTGAGCTGTGCAATAGAGAAACAATGCAACACGTGGCGCCACAATCATGTACTTTGCAATAGAAGGAATAATGCAAATGCGTATCACCACCAGCATTTCCTGTGCAAGGAAGAAACAAAGCAATGCGTCACGCGACAATCATGTACTGTGCACTGAAGAAATAATGCAATGCGTGTCACCACCAGCATGCCCTGTACAAGGAAGAAACAAAGCAATGCGTCACGCTACTATCATATACTGTGCACTGAAGAAATAATACAATGCGCCACGTTATAATCAGGTACGGTGTGATGACGAAATCAGGCAATGCGCCACACTTACAAACATGCACTCTGCGAGGGAAAAATAACGCAGTGCGGGCGTACCCCGCCTGTAGTTCGTTAAGCACAAATTGAGTCAGGCGTCATACGACAGTTCGATAGTTCGTTAGCAGCAGTCATGCAAAGTGTAATACGACAGTCTAGGAGCTCCGTTCACAGTTACCCCCGACCTGAATCAATAATGACACAAAAGTACCGCTTCTACTCCGGCCCCAGTACTGCCCCTCCCTGGGCCAGCACGGGCCTAGATCCGAGCCGAAGCAACAGGCTCACACAACTGCCAGGAGCGAGAGGCCGAGAGAGTGTCCCTCCGGGCCTGCACCCGACCCCAGGTGGTGATCCACTTTACCTGGGGGGTGGCGTGACCCCACTCTCCTCTCTTCCTTCAGCTACTGGGCCTTGATCCAGAACTCCATCAATGGCTACGGCGAGCTCGGGCCGGCGACTCCGCTCCTCCGGGACTGCCGGTCCGGGCCGCTGCTGTTACACTCCGGGGGCCCGATTACCTGGCCCTCCTTTTGGCGGTCTCAGTGGCCACCGAGACCCGCCCTCAGCACTCGTAGACTTACTTCGATTTCGGTGCACCCGCTACCCCGGCACTCCTCACCAGCGCCTCCGGGTTGCACCACGAGACGCACTCTGCACGTCCGAGACTCGCCTCTTCTTTGGTGCACACGATGACCAGACGATCGTCACCACTCCTCAGCTGCACCACGACACGCACCCTGCGCGTCCGAGTCTCACCTCTTCTCTCGGTGCACACGATGACCAGGCGCTTTCCACCAGCGCCTCAACCTGCACCACGACACGCTCCTTGCGCGTCCAAGTCTCACTTCTTCTCTCGGTGCACACGATGACCAGGCGCTTCAACGCCTCGGCTTGCACCACGACACGAGCCCTGCGCGTTAGAGACTTACTTCTTTTTCCGGTGCACACCACGACCAGGCGCTCCTCACCAACGCCTCGGCCTGCACCACGACACGCTCCGTGCGCGTCAGAGTCTCACCTCGTCTCCCTCTGCAGGCGATGACCAGACGTTCGCCACCACTTCCTCAGCTGCACCTTGACACGCTCCCTGCGCGTCCAAGACTCGGTTTACTCCTTTGTGCCCAAGATCACAAGGCACAACTTCTGCGGGTCTCAAGCTGCAAAAGCACGCGCACACCGCGTTGCTTGGGATTCCTCCGGAAACTTTTATGTTCCTGTGTTTCAAACAGGGATCCAGCTCACCTCGGACCCTTGGGGTTCAGGACACAGCACAAAGCACAGTCCTGTTCAAGAAGGGGGGACACCACCCACTGCAATGTCCCTTCAGTCTCTTCCTTAGCAAAAGCTACAAACTGCAGGCCAGCCCCAGATCACGAAGCAAGGGTCAGTCCTATCCAGCAGTCTATTCAGCAACTTCTTCTATGGCAGAGGTTCTTCTTGGCCACGAAAAAGGTCAGAGCCTCTGCAGACTCGACCTGTCCATTTCGCCATTCAAAATTACACCAAATTCTAGGGGATTCAGTTCTCTCAGTTATACCCCTTCATGTCTTTGAAGTTCGCTGGGCTCAGGGGTCCCTGACCCCTCCCTAAATCAGTTCTGGGTGTCTCCCTCCCAGTGTCATCTCTCTCTCTTTGATACTGGGGCTCTGGACACTGAATCACTCAGCAGGAGGTGGGTCAATTGTTTTATGGCTGCAGCCCAGGCGCCCTTCACCTCCCGGGGTTCCTCCTCGCATACTCTCCAGATGCAGGTCAGCCAGGTGCCAACTCACCCCCTCCCATCTCAGATCCAGACAGTCAAACCACATTCAGCAGAGACACCCAGAAATGCTTAAAGCACAAACTTAGCCACTTTCTAAAAGAGTGGCTTCTGAACACACAGTGACAAAACCACCTTCATGGAAAGATGTGTTATGACACTGTGAGTTCATACATACCAAACTTCAACTCTCCATTTTAAACTTAAAGGAAACTAGGCTAATAAACACACTACCCAGCCTCCCCCATTCTGTCCTGTGGACAGAATGGCCTTTCAGCAGTGAAAACGAAATGGAGTGTTTTTTCACTGTCAGGACATAGCACACACCTCAGTATATGTCCTGCCTTTTACCTACACTGCACCCTGCCCAGGGGTTACCCAGGACCTACCACAGGGGTGCCCATAGCTTACTTAAAAGGGAAAGTAAGGCCTGACAAGCGGTTGCACTTGTCAGGACACCCTGCTAACTTAGCAGTCTGCGCGCGGCCTTACACTGAAGGCCTGTGTTCCATCCTCTGCGCGCCTTTGCATTACTAGCCCTTGCACACACATAGGGACTTTTACTAGTAAGGCAAACATACCAATCATGGCCAACCAATTACCATTGTACTTTACATAGGGAACACTGTCCTTTGTCACTGATCAGCAGTGGCAAAGTACCCAAAGCATCTAAATTGGTAACTTTATGTCAGGAAAACGGTCTAGGGGAAAAGCAAAATGTTTAAGGAACTGTAGCCAAAAAGGCCAAGTCCTACACCCAGGATTTACCTGACTGGTCACCGGCTAGGCATCGCCCCAGCCACCACTTCAGGTTCACAACAAAAGCTCCAGAATGACATCCTGTTGCTTCCTTGGGTAACCACCTAACCGACCCTGACACCTCAGGGTCCACCACTAACCCTTCACCTGGAATCTAGGGAGCACATCACCCCCTCTCAGATCTCCATGGGGTCAGTTACCTAGCCCACCTAGTGTACTTAGGGGCTACCACTACACACCCTAGCTCGAGAACTACCCTCCTTTGGGGCCACCCACTACCATGGGCCACCCCTGGGTTGTTCACCTTCCCCACCAGTTGACCTGGGGGGGCCTGCCATCACACAACTCTACCGCACCCTCCTCCCACCGTGGGAAAAGTTTCTTGGGGTCCACTACCATGGGAACCCTTGGGGTATTACTACCCGGGTGTTAGAATGTGGTTCTGACCATCTGAGCCGCCCGGATTTTTTGCTTTTTGAACACCTATTTGTTGAGCTTTTACTGTGGGAGAGCCTCATAAGTTGGGACTCACCCACAGTGACTCATGATGAAAGGGACTGCATGTGTATTTTACCGGTGTCCACCTGGCGCGAGTAGGCCACTGCGCTGCAACCAGAGCAAGGGGCATCGGGCTGGTTACATGCAGACACGTGTGTACATGCGTGTGCACAAGTGTAAGGTGTGCACAGGGGAGATTCCTGGCGTGCGCAGCCCAGGAGCAGCTACAAGTTGAATGGTGTGGCAGGACTTATGCAGAACTGGGTGGTGACATGGAATAGGCTTATACAATGGGAAGGAACATTTGAGGGAAAGTCAGTGTGCATTACTGTTTTCCCTCCATTACTCTCCTATGAGGATGGGGAGCACATGGGCTAGTTTCACTTTCCTAGGGCCTACAAATTCCAGACATGCACTAAAGTCCACTGTTACTTATGAGAGAAGAAGGATTCTGCAGAGTCCAAAGTCATATTTGTACTGCTTTTGGGTCATCCAGAAATGTCATATTTCTCTGAGTCAGCTCATAACCAGGGCCTGGCTGGGGCTGACCCTGCCAGGTTAAATTAATGACCTTCCTCCCCAAGCTGTAGCATCAGAGGCCCAGCCCTGCACCACAGGCGTTCCAAGGGCGAAGGCCTCCACTCCAAGAAGAGAAGATGGGTGGATCTACAGGTTCATCCATCAGCAGCTGACACCTGGTGCCAGGCACCAAGTTGCTCTGGTGGGAAGGCAGTGAGGGGGGAAGGGGCTCTCAGAGACCATGTGGCAGGAGACCCCTGGACGATCCCATTTTGAACAAACCCAGAGGCCTGGGCAGGAAGGAGGGAGCAGGGGCAGAGATGTGATGAATCGCTGTGTGATAGGGCAAACAGAGACTTCCTGCCAGCCCCCTCCTCATTCTTTGAAAAGAGTCTGCACAGGAAGAGGAGCTCTCTCTGGGGTGTGGTCTGCTGAGGACGACTGGTGCTGGAGCCTGGCACCATGGGCAGCTGGAAGGAAGAACCTCCAGACTGGCCCAGGACCCTGACTTGCGCCACAAGGGGAGACCAGGACAAGTGACCAGGAGCCTGGGCCTCTGCGCAAGGAGAGGAGAGACACAGGGAGAGAGCCAGGTGAAAGGCTGGCGCAGGGAGCCAGTGAAGACAGCTCCCTGCTGAATCCACCCTCCATGAGACCAGGGGGGTGAAGGAAAGTGCTCCCAGTGGCTGGGGAGCGCCACCAGGAGCAAGAAGAGGCAAAAATGGGGCAGATTGGTACCCTGGGGGCTGAGATATGCCCCCAGAAGGTAGGCAACCTTTGACCTCTGGCCGGACCGACGATGAAGCGCGTGGGGCTCTGCCGCCGGTCTTGAATGTGCCCCCGGGGTGGGTCAGTTCCTGGGGGCTGCCCCCAACATGAAGCAAAGCCGGGGAGCGCCGTCGCGCTTCCCGTGAAGTGGCCCATCCGGGGTGCCAGGAGCCCACCCTGGCCCCCGGCGATGACGGGGGCGGGGAGCACCGTCGCCCCCCCGCGAAGATGCCTGTGGGGCCCGGGACCCCAACTTTGGCCCCGACGAGGAGAAGCTAAGTCGGGGAGCACCATCGCGCTACCCGTGACGCTGAGCACGGGGTGCCAGGTGCCCACCTTGGCCCCCAAAGAAGAGCGGGAGCCGGGGAGCCCCGTCGCGCTCCCCGAGAAGATGCCCTGGGGCCCGGGATCCCAACCCCGGGCCCCGATTCCAAGTTGGGGAGCGCCAGTGCCCTCCCCGTGAAGAGGGCGAGGGACCCCATCCCCGGACCCCGAAGTAAAGGAAGGCGGGGGGGAGTGCCGTCGCACCCCCCCTGAGGTCCAGCGGGGCCAGCGGGAGTCTTCGCATCTGCCCGCCGGAGCGGGCAGACTAGAACTGCAGTGCCGGCTCCCGCAGCAGCACGCGAGAGTGCTGGCCAGGCAGGGAGCTGGCGGGGGCAGCCGGGGGTGGGCTCCCCAGGCTGCCCTCCAACGATTGAGCCATGCAGGGTTCCCGGTTGGGACCGGGACCCCGCAAAAGGGCAATGAGGAGTGAGGGGGGCCCGGGTGGGACCAGGCCCCGAAGAACAGCCAGAAGAGTCGGGGTGGGCTCCCCGAGCTGTGACACTCACCTGGGGGTCCGGGTGGGACCGGACCCTCCAACGAAGGAACAACGCGGCCGGAGGCCCACATCCAGGCTCTCCCCGACGCAGTGGGAGAGCCGCTGCTATAATATTCATGGGGCTAAGGAGAAGCGCCCCATAATGCCTTGCAGACCCGGACCGGCCTGCGGGGGAAAGCTGCTTTTTCTTGGCTAGTGGTGGCCCCAGGAGGACGGGGTCACTGCAAGATGAGTGCCTAGGTGCAGGGGGAGCTGCAGGAGCAGCGCAGTCTCCCCAGCACGAAAATGGAAAGTCCCTCCCTAAGTCTCTGGGGACTTACAAAGAATAACCCCTCAAGGGCTCAACCAGGCGTCATCACCATCCCCATGGCTGGAACTTTTGTTCTGCAGCTGGTGGTGCCTTAGGGATTGCCTCAACGTGTGAAGGGCTGAGTTGGGGATATCTGCAGAAAGGCATCCCCTGGAGATTAAGAGGTGTAATTGCACCACAAATCCATTTAACCATGTTATTTCTTTTTAGAGGGACTGAAAGGCACATGTGTAATGTGAAGTACCTGCACAAGGTAGAATCATAAGCAAATTGGGGTTATGTTGTTAGACATTCCTGCTAGGGTGTCTGGCTGTATATGCTTAATCCTGTGATTCAACTGTGATGTCTTTTAGGGGCTTTAATTGCAATGCATTACAACTGTTATCATCCATGATAAATACCTCATTTAAAGTGATGCCCAAACATGTATTCTTGCTACTGCATTAGGGGAGGAACAACCCTGACTGTTAGCTACTAAGATGTAGAGGTGCATACTGTATGGTCAGTATACAATGCTCAGTCAGGGTTATGTGTCCCCAGGGCAGGTGTACCTATTTTTAATGCTTGTGGAGAGGATGGGGTGGGTCGCCACTGGGATGGTGCCAGTTGGCAAGGCCCTCGCTCCAGGTTGTGTCAACCCACTGCATTAGGGGGCAAGATGATGTGCATACATGGGAGTAGTGGTACTAGACCCCCACCCCCTCTGCGGGAGGGGTGGAGATGTTATGCAATGTCACAAAGTAATTCCAACAGCTTATGTATAAATTGGTGCATAGTATTGAGTAGCGTGTGTGTCTAATAAATGTACTCTTACTTTTATAAAGCAAAGTACAGACTGGACAATCAATTATTGAGTGTTATTTCGTGTACTTGTAATGGCGATTACTAGCCTACACCACCTCCCTTGAGTAAGCCTTAGACTGCTCTGCAACGCTACCCTCTGAGAGTCAAGCGCTACAATAGGGTGTTTGGTTCCCAGTGAAGGACAAATGTGACATGTTATTTGTGCAGGCCTCACAGATACTACCTCGTTTTCCAGCACCGGGGTTAAGAACCCTCCTGCCCCACCCTTCCAGTGGTTTTGGCCTGCGCCAATGGCAAGAAAACTTTCAGCAGGGGAAGGATATCTGGGGGCCCCTTCTGTGGAAACCCTCCCTGCCCTTAAAAAGCACGGGAATTTCACAGGACCCCCTACCTCTCCTGTCCCCCCAAAGTCCGATCCACCCCTACACCCCATCTGTGATGTAGGTATCAGTTGCTGCCCCTATCTCTTGAGAAGGCACCCTCCTCATGCAGGTGTACTGTGTGTAGTGTTAGGGTTCAAATGTGTACAATATGGCTTAGCACACTTGTATGCAATCATTTCCTGGAAAGCACCATCCCGCCATCCCATGATAATCAACATAACTCAGTCATATCAATACAGTTTACATTTAAACCATAATATCTTCACATGACATATATGTGCACGGGGCTTTTCTTTCCCATACTTTTAGTTCACATAACCAAACCTTTGAACCCTTCTCTGAGCCTTGTGCTCTTCCATTTGCTCATTACTGCATAGGTAATGTGAAAGGTAGGACATGCCCTGATGTGTGTGGCATGTCCTCATAGTGAAATACTGCCAATTTCGTTTTTCACTATTGCAAGGCTATCTGTTCCCATAGGCCAGAATGGGCAGTTGGTTTATAACATCTTATAAACTTAACTGGCCCTAGGAACAAGATAGGAAAATAAAGTTTAGTATGCCTGAACTCAGAATGTTAAGATGCATCTTTTAGTGTGGGTGATTTTTACATTCTGTGTTTGAAAATACCACTTTTAGAAACTAGGTAATTTCTTGCCTAACCATCCAGTGTGCCTCTGCTAGGTTTGTGTATTGTATGTCCGGCTTTTGAGTGACAGGAGCAGGGAGAGGGCAGCGGCTCCGGCAGTCTGATGAGTCAGGGCTGGGCTGAATGGGACCTGGGTTGAATTTAGAGTAGGGG
This sequence comes from Calotriton arnoldi, assembly GCA_963921515.1. Taxonomy (NCBI): domain Eukaryota; kingdom Metazoa; phylum Chordata; class Amphibia; order Caudata; family Salamandridae; genus Calotriton; species Calotriton arnoldi. The sequence goes on from CAWUFW010012012.1 coordinate 373,167, forward strand.
GAGGAGATTTCCTTTCACCTGCCTGGGCCAGGTCTGCTTTCAACAATGCTGTCTCCACCTCCTGCCAGGAAGTTGCACCAGTGAGGACAGAACTGGTTTTGGCTGGGTACAGACACTCTCTGCCTTCAGAGAACAAAGAATTTGTGTGTATAAAAAGAGAGGTCCAGACCCCAGACCTTTAGATCACTTCTGGGAAATCAAGAGGAACCTTTGCCAAGGAGAAGAACCGTAGAAGCTTAAGGAAGATTACTGCCCCTGTGCTGTTTGCTGTTTGGGGTTGGCCTGCAGTGGTTACTTGTTGCCAAGGAAAGGAGAAAAGGACTTTGCTGTTTGCTTTGTCATCTTGAGGAAGATCTCCAAGGGCTTGAAACTGAGCTTGCCTCCTGTCTGAAGTCTCAGGGACACAAAGACTTCACCACCAGCTCCCCTGAATTTCCTTGCTGGGAATTCTAACCTGCAGAGAGGTGCCTGCTGCTGTTTAGGACCTCTAGAGACTGTTTGTCGCTGGGAGCTGGAAGATCGACGCAACGAGAAGAAGCGTATCGCATCCGCACCGATTCCCGACGCATCGCAGAGCTACGGGGAAGAAGCATGCCGTATCCGTACTGGGTCCCAACACCTCGCCGAGCAACCAGGAAGAAGCGCACCGCATCCACACCAGGTCCCGACGCATCGCCGAGAAGACCATTGCAGCACCTGCCGTGCGGCTGCAAAAGATCACGCATTGTACCGGACCATCGCATCACATCAAGCTGCCATTTTGTTGCATCACACCGGATCGTCGCCACGCATCGAGGTGCCATCTTGTCGCATCGTAACCGGAACGCAGTAAGAAACAGACGCATCGCCTCCTCTCCGGTAAGGAACAGACGCATCGCCTCCCCTGCGCTGCAGTAAGGAACAGACGCATCGCCTCCCCCGAAGCAAGGAACTGACACATCACCTTCCCTGCGACCCTGTTTGTTTTGTGTGATGCATCTAAGGTACTTTGTGAGAACAGTGTCGCTTTGATAACTTGCATTGAGCTGAACTATTTCTACCATCTAAGAGCCTTATTTTTGATACTGTATTGTGGATTTTTGTCGTTTGGTCTTGTTTAGATAAAGATTACTTATATTTCTAAACTGGTGTGGTGTCCATTTGTAGTGTTTTCACTGTGTTACTGTATGTGTTCACAAATGCTTTACACACTGCCTCTGAGATAAGCCTTTCTGCTCGTGCCAAGCTACCAAGGGGGTGAGCAGGGGTTATTTTAGGAGTGTATCCCCCTTTCCCTGACTAGAAGCAAGGGTCCCTATTTGGACAAAGGTGCAAACCATTGCCAACTAGAGACCCCCATTTCTAACATTGGTGGTCAGCGGTGAGGATTTGGACTTGCATTTGTGATTTACATACAGTGATTGGTGTACACTACTAGTGAGTGCAGACCATTATGCGACCACATACATTTTGGTAGAGTTTTTCCTTGGAACTTCTATTTTTTTTTTTTGAGAACTGCCAATATTTTTCACCACGAGCAAAGCAGCATCCACTGCATCTGTGGATATTGAATTTGAAGAAGAGAGGATTGATACCTACACTGTGCCACACCGCAAAGCTGTTTGCAAGAAATTTAAAATCTCTATAAGAGGCCTCACCAGGAAAGAGGAATACCAAAAGGTGCTGAGGGCTTGGTTGGAATCTAGGAATGCCAGTGAGCATCCTGAGGAGCCTAGGGAGGAGGCAGAGAACTTAGATGGGCAGCTGGAGGGGCCATTGGGCCTAACTGGGGGGAAAGTGCCTTCCAGGGTGGGCAGCAGTGTTTCTTCCAAAGGCCCGTCCCCAGAGGAGCTGGAGGACAGGGAGAAAAGCAGAGTGCATGAGATGGAGCTGACCAAGCTCAGAGTGGGGAGTCAGAATGACATAGAAAGTAAGAAATTGGAGCTAAAAAATAAGAGGTTAGCCATGGAAGAGAAGAAGATGCTTTTAGAGCATGAGAGAGTGGTGAGGGAGCTGGAGCTGAAAGCAAAAAGCTTAGCGATCACTCCCTCTGGTGGCAGCACACCTTCAGTGCCTGTAGAAGGAAGAGTATATATTCCCAAGGATGTAATTAAGGAATTCATGAAGAGGGAGGACATTGGGCAGTGGTTTAAGGCCTATGAAGTAGCGATGACGTCCCACCGGGTCCCTGAGAAAGATTGGGGAGCGGGGTTGTGGAGCCGCTTTATGGATGAAGGAAGGGACATCTTACTAGCATTGCCCAAGGAGGATCAGATGTCCTATGCCCCCTTGAAGGAAGCCTTAATAGCCAGGTATGGATTGACCGCAGAGCTTTATAGGCAGAAATTTAGAAATTGCAAGAAGCTGGAGTCTAGCACCTGGGTGGAATATGTGTCTTTTTTTTGCAGAGCATTGGATGGTTGGGTGAAGGGTAGTGAAGTAAATGATTTTCAAGCGCTCTATCATTTGATTGCATGGGAGCACTTGTCCAGTAATTGTTTTCCAGAGCTACGCCAGCACCTGATTGATAGTAAGCTGACTGATCCCAGGAAGCTTGCTGTGGAGGCGGACAAGGGTCTTGTGGGAGACTCCGCCAAAGGTGGGCAGGGTCCCCAGCAGAAGAGTGGGGGGGGGGACAAGGGTAAACCAATGGAGTTCCAGAAAGGGCCCCAAAGTAATCCCCAAGGGAACCAAGGGAAGGGTTCCCAGCCTCCCACTGAGAAGAAACCAGGGGCCCTGACAGATAAGCCTGTTCAGAGGGGTCCCAAGACCTGTTTTGGTTGTGGTCAGGTGGGCCACTTCTTTTGGGATCCTAAGTGTCCCAAAAAGGTTAACGCTGCACCCACCGGTGCACCTCCCCGGCAGAAGGCTAGTGTAGCCCTGGGGGAGGAGTCGGGTGCCCAAGGTTGGGGGGGGTCCCGCAGAGATGTCCCTAGTCTCTTTAGGAGACAGTGAGATGGTTCCTAGGACTCAGCTGCCTGATAACACTAAGAAGTACAGGCAGTGGGTGACCATCAATGGCCATAGGGTGGAGGCTCTGAGAGACACCGGAGACAGTGTGACAGCTGTCAGTTGTTGGCTGGTGTCTGAGGAGCAGGTAGTCCCCAACGCATTCTACCCAGTAGTTGCTGCTGACAATTCAGAGTGCCACTGCAAGGTGGCACAGGTTCCCTTTGAGTGGGGGGGGGGTCTCAGGTACCTTTCAAGTAGCTGTGAGGCCAGCCATGCCTTTTGACTGTCTGCTAGGCAATGATTTGGAGAGCTCCTGTTGGGCCAAGGTGGAGAGAAGGTCTCATTTGGAGATGTTGGGTCTACCTGAGTGGGCGTGTGTGACCACTCACTCCATGGCAGCCGGTAAAGGTATTCAAGAGGACCTGAAGCCTGAAAGGGTGGCCCAGGTGCCTGCCTTAAAGAGAAGAGGCAGGGGGTGCGGGAAACCGGCCCCCGAAGTTCCCAAGGTCCAGGAGGAGGCAAACCTTGAGGGGGTTGCCCTGGAACCTACAGGGGAGCAAGTGACTGAACTGGGGGACCTGCCTGTGCTGACCCATTGGCAGCAGGAAGGAGGCCCCTCCAGGGAAGAGTTCTGCGAGGAGAAGAAGAAGTGCCCTTCTCTTGTGGGTTTGCTGCAACAGGCTGCAAACCAGGCAGCAGGTGATCAGTCTGGATCACATTGGATTTACTGGGAGAATAGTCTCCTGTATAGTGAGCCTAAGGTTGCTGAGCCTGGGTCAGTCCGTGTGCTGGTGGTACCGCAGCGCTTCAGAGCCTTCCTACTGGGTCTGGCTCATGATGTGCCTTTAGCAGGACATTTGGGGCAAGACAAGACCTTTGAAAGGCTTGTCACCCATTTTTACTGGCCACAAATGCGCAAGAGTTCAGATACTCATTGCAGGACCTGTCAGACTTGCCAGGCAAGTGGTAAGAGTGGGAGGAAGCACAAAGCTCCTCTCCAACCTTTCCCTGTGGTCAGCACCCCCTTTGAGAGGGTGGGTATTGCCATTGTGGAGACTCTGGATCCCAAGACAGCCATGGGCAACAGGTTCATCCTGGTCTTGGTGGACCATGCCACCCGGTACCCAGAAGCCATCCCTCTCTGGACTGTGACGGCCCCCGTGGTGGGTCGTGCGTTGATGGGGATTTTCTCCTGTGTGGGGTTCCCCAGAGAGTTGGTGTCAGACCGTGATACCAACTTCATATCTAAGTATATGAAGTCCCTGTGGCAGGAGTGTTGTGTAACCTATAAGTTCACCACTCCTTACCACACCCAAGGTAATGGGCTGGTTTAGAGATTCAACCGGACCCTGAAGGGCATGATTATGGGTCTTGAGGAACCCATGAGGCGTAAGTGGGACGTCCTCTTGCCATGCCTTCTGTTTGCATACAGAGAGGTGCCACAGAAGTCCTTAGGGTTCAGTCCCTTTGAACTGCTGTACGGCCATCCTGTGAGAGGACCTCTGAGTTTGGTGAAAGAAGGCTGAGAGAAAGCTCCCAGTAAACCTCCCCAGGATATATATAGCTACATGCTGGCCTTCAGAAACCAGACTCGGCGTTTCGGACAACTCGCTCGGGTGAATCTGGAAGCCAGACAGGAAGAGATGAAACGGTGGTATGATCAGAATGCCACTCTGATCGAGTTTCAGCCTGGACAAAAAGTTTGGGTCATGGCCTTAGTGGAGCCCTGTGCGCTCCAGGATAAGTGGACCGGACCATTTGAGGTGGTGGAGCGCAAGAGTAACGTCACCTACTTGGTGGACTTGCAGTCTCCTAGGAACCCTTTGCGGGTCCTGCATGTGAACCGCCTGAAGCCCCACTTGGAGAGGTCCGAAGTGGGCATGCTCTTAGCAACAGATGCTGGGATGGAAGAGGAGACTGAGCCTCTTCCTGACCTCCTGTCTGCCAAGGAACAAGATGGGTCAGAGGACGATGTGAACCTCTCTACCACCCTGACCCCTGAGCAGCAGAATGACTGTCGCAAACTGTTGGGACAGTTTTCTGACCTGTTCTCCCTGACCCACGGTGTCACTCAGTGGTGTGTCCATGACGTGGACACTGGGGACAGTCCTCCAGTAAAACTTAAGAGTTACAGAGTGACTGACAGGGTCAGAGCTTGCATCAAGGAGGATGTCTCCAAGATGTTAGCGCTAGGGGTGATTGAGTCCTCAAACAGCCCTTGGGGCAGCCCAGTGGTCTTGGTCCCAAAGGCTGCCGCACCCGGTGCCACACCAGAACTCCGGTTCTGTGTGGACTACCGAGGGCTCAATTCAGTCACCAGGACTGACGCGCACCCCATCCCCAGAGCTGATGAGCTCATTGATCGGTTGGGGGCTGCCCGGTACCTCAGTATGTTTGACTTAACGTCTGGGTACTGGCAGATCGCCTTAACTGATGGGGCAAGAGAGAGGTCAGCATTCTCCAAACCAGATGGGCACTACCAATTCCGGGTGATGCCCTTTGGGATGAAGAATGCCCCTGCCACCTGTCAGAGGTTGGTCAACCAGGTGTTGGCTGGGCTGGAGGATTTCAGTGCTGCCTACCTGGATGACATTGCAGTGTTCAGTGCCACTTGGGAGGAACATCTGCACCACCTCTGGGAAGTGTTGAAGGTGCTGCGGAGGGCAGGCCTCATGATCAAGGCGAGTAAGTGCCAGATCGGGCAGGGTTCTGTGGTGTACTTGGGAAACCAGGTTGGGAGCGGCCAGGTGGCGCCCCTACAGCCCAAGATTGTTACCATTCTGGCTTGGGAACCCCCCAAGACCCAGACAGAGGTGAGAGCCTTTTTAGGACTCACAGGGGATTACAGGAGATTTGTCAAGGGGTATGGCAGCATTGTTGCACCCTTGACAGAGCTGACTTACAGGAAGCAGCCCAAGAAAGTGAACTGGACTGATGCCTGCCAGAAAGCTTTTGATGCCCTGAAATCTGCCATGTGCACTGCACCCGTGCTTCAGGTGCCCAACTTCTCAAAGGAATTCATTGTGCAGACAGATGCTTCAGAGCATGGTGTGGGGGCTGTGCTCTCACAGTTGAATGAAGAGGGCCTAGACCAACCTGTAGCCTACATTAGTAGGAGGTTACTTCCACGGGAACAGAGGTGGAGTGCGATTGAGCGTGAGGCATTTGCTGTGGTCTGGGCACTGAAGAAGTTGAGACCATACTTGTTTGGGACTCACTTCCGGGTTCAGACAGACCACACGCCCCTCAGATGGTTGATGCAGATGAGTGGTGAGAATCCAAAGCTGTTGAGGTGGTCCATTTCCCTACAGGGGATGGTCTTCACGGTGGAACACCGCCCTGGTACAGAACACGCCAATGCTGATGATCTGTCCAAATTTTTCTTCCTTAGTGAAGAGAACTCCCAGGAGGGTGAGTAGTTCTCCCTGCATTTCAGCTGGAGGGGACACGTGTTAGACTTGGCACCATTGGCGGGGGTCTCCCTTCCATTTTTTTGCTGATTGCCTCATCTGTTTTTGCTGGTCTAGATGCTTTTGGCACTTTGCCACTGCTGTTCAGTGCCAAAGTGCAAGTGCTCCCTTTGTAAATTGATGTAATGGATTAGTGATTCCATGATTGGCTGATTTGATTTACTTGTCAGACCCTAGTACAGTGCACCATGTGTGCCCAGGGCCTGTAAATCAAATGCTGCTGGTGGGCTTGCAGCACTGATTGTGCCACCTACAGAAGCAGCTTGCAAAATGTGACTCAGGCCTGCCATTGCAGAGCCTGTGTGCAGTCTGGGACTGCCATGTCGACTTGGCAAGTGCACACACTTGCCAGTCCCTAATCCTTCCCTTTTCCACATGTTAGTCACCCCTAAGGTAGGCCCAAGGTACCCCTGTGGGCAGGGTGCATTGTATGTGAAAGGTAGGACATGCCCTGATGTGTGTGGCATGTCCTGATAGTGAAATACTGCCAATTTCGATTTTGACTATTGCAAGGCTATCTGTTCTCATAGGCCAGAATGGGCAGTTAGTTTATAACATCTTATAAACATAACTGGCCCTAGGAACAAGATAGGAAAATAAAGTTTAGTATGCCTGAACTCTGAATGTTAAGATGCATCTTTTAGTGTGGGTGATTTTTACATTCTGTGTTTGAAAATACCACTTTTAGAAAGTAGGTATTTTCTTGACTAACCATCCAGTGTGCCTTTGCTAGGTTTGTGTATTGCATTTCTGGCTTGTGAGTGACAGAAGCTGGGAGAGGGCAGCGGCTCCGGCAGTCTGATGAGTCAGGGCTGTGCTGAATGGGACCTGGGTTGAATTTAGAGTAGGGGGAGGAGATTTTCTTTCACCTGCCTGGGCCAGGTCTGCTTTCAACAATGCTGTCTCCACCTCCTGCCAGGAAGCTGCACCAGTGAGGACAGAACTGGTTTTGCCTGGGTACAGACACTCTCTGCCTTCAGAGAACAAACAATTTGTGTGTATAAAAAGAGGGGCCTAGACCCCAGACTTTTAGATCACTTCTGGGAAATCAAGAGGAACCTTTGCCAAGGAGAAGAACCGGAGAAGCTGAAGTACAATTACTGCCCCTGTGCTGTTTGCTGTTTGGTGTTGGCCTGCAGTGGTTACTTGTTGCCAAGGAAAGGAGAAAAGGACTTTGCTGTTTGCTTTGTCATCTTGAGGAAGATCTCCAAGGGCTTGAAACTGAGCTTGCCTCCTGTCTGAAGTCTCAGGGACACAAAGACTTCACCACCAGCTCCCCTGAGTTTCCTTGCTGGGAATTCTAACCTGCAGAGAGGTGCCTGCTGCTGTTTAGGACCTCTAGAGACCGTTTGTCGCTGGGAGCTGGAAGATCGACGCAACGAGAAGAAGCATATCGCATCCGCACCGATTCCCGACGCATCGCCGAGCCACAGGGAAGAAGCGTGCCGCATCCGTACTGGGTCCCGACGCCTCGCCGAGCAACCAGGAAGAAGCGTGCCGCATCCACACCGGGTCCCGACGAATCGCCGAGAAGACCGTCGCAGCACCTGCCGTGTGGCTGCAAAAGATCATGCATCGTACCGGACCATCGCATCGCATCAAGCCGCCATCTTGTCGCATCGCACAAGATCGTCGCCACGCATCGAGGTGCCATCTTGTTGCATCGTAACCAGAACACAGTAAGAAACAGACGCATCGCCTCCTCTCCGGTAAGGAACAGACTCATCGCCTCCCCTGCGCTGCAGTAAGGAACAGACACATCGCCTCCCCTGAATCAAGGAACTGACGCATCACCTTCCCTGCGACCCTTTTGTTTGTTTTGTGTGACGCATCTAAGGTACTTTGTGAGAACAGTGTCGCATTGATAACTTGCATTGACCTGAACTATTTCTACCATCTAAGAGCCTTATTTTTGACACTGTATTGTGGATATTTGTCATTTGGTCTTGTTTAGATAAAGATTACTTATTTTTCTAAACTGGTGTGGTGTCCATTTGTAGTGTTTTCACTGTGTTACTGTATGTGTTCACAAGTGCTTTACACACTGCCTCTGAGATAAGCCTGTCTGCTCGTGCCAAGCTACCAAGGGGGTGAGCAGGGGTTATTTTAGGAGTGTATCCCCATTCCCCTGACTAGAAGCAAGGGTCCCTATTTGGACAAAGGTGCAAACCATTGCCAACTAGAGACCCCCATTTCTAACAGGGAGGAAGATGTTGGGGCTGATACTAACCTTCTCAGGAAGCAATTCTCCTCCCAGTCCCCATATGCCCTCACCATTGGTTGCAATAGGAATGCACTGTGATAGATATATTTGCAGTAAGGGTTTCGGGGGCCTTCCTTCCTTTGATGATGGCAAAATGAGCAATGACTCAAAGGATCTTGAAAACTTTACTCTGCACTGTGCTGTACGCTGAAACCATGAGCCTGAAGTGCTAAAATGAATTCCTAAATAGGAGAAAGTGCTAATGCTAGCTAAAGTGCTTGTGCCTACAGAAATAGAGTGTAATTGTGTGCGCTTTGGACCACATGACATTAAAAATGATTTAGTAAAATTTGTTGACAGGTTAAGATTAACCATAAAATTCACAAAAGAATGAGTTAAAAGTTGCAAAGCTTTGGGGGTTTGGGCAATTACAACTGCATCATCTGCGTGTAGTAGGGCAGGTGGGGGGGCACCACATACTTGGGGTACGTCAGGGGTGCTCTTAATAAGTTCTGCGCTCAGCTCATTTATATACAAGATAAACAATAATGGTGCTAATACACAACCCTGACGGACCCCCCCCGGTTACTGATAAATTCTTTGGAAACTTCCCCCTTACTGCCAAACCTTACTTGGGCCTTAGTGCCTGTGTGTAAAGATATCAGTATGTGCACTATTGAAGGATCCATTTTTAAGTTCACAAGTATATGCCATAGTTTTGCCCGGTTTACGCAATCAAATGCCATCGATAGATCCATAAAGGCAAAATACAGGTTTGATTATTTGGCCACTGTGTACTTCCCAATGATTAAACTTAAATTTAGGCATTGCTCTACAGTTCCTATGCAAATTCCTATGCTACTCCTGAAACTGTACTGACAATCATTTAATACATTATTCTCCTTAACCCATTCTAATATACAACACTCTCCCCAAAATGTTTGCCGGAATGTCAATCAAAGAAATAGAGAGGTAACATCTAAGTTCCACCCGATTACCTTTTTTAAAATTGGGACAATAGTCGAAGAAGTCCAGGAAGAAGGGATCGAGGAGTAGTTCAAATTATTATACACATTAGCCATTACGGGGGCCCACAAATTTATATTACATTTGATGGTATCAATAGGGACACCATCTGATCCTGGAGCCTTCCTGCCTGCGCTTTCTCTGATAGCGATCTCTACTTCCTGCACTGAAAAGATTAAGGGGTATATTAGCAAGGGCGGTATCGCCGCTTTAGCAGCACTTTTTGCCGCTAAAGCGGCGATATTTTTATCGCCCTATTAGCAAGTTGTCGCTAACAGCTGTTAGCGACAGCTTAATGGCGATAGCGGCCGTTTTGTTGCCGCTTTGCATGTCAGCGATAATTATCGCTAATGACATGCAAAGTAGGCGTTCCCAACTAAAAGCAACTGCAAACAGTCGCAAACACAACTTCCCCTATTACCAATGCCCGCGAAGCGATAAAAAAGTCGCGCTAACCGCGATTATCGCTGGAATCTAACACCTGCTAAAAACTTGACTTAACCATCTTGTCAATGGGAGGTGGATTGTAAGGTTAAGTCCTCACCTGCCTATTAGCAAGCTTTTCATTAGCGCAGTGAATTTATCGCTGGATTTCTCGCGCTATTGCTGGGTTTCGCCGCTATCGCTGGATTTTTTATCGCCTTGGAGATAAGCGTTGATAATAACGCGTTATCTCCGCGATGAAATCCAGCAATAGCCCGCGATAAAACAAACAGCGCTAAGCGTGCTTTGCGATAATTATCGCAAATCCTTGGTAATATGCCCCTAAGTGAGGCGGTTCTGCCTCTTGCCATAACCTTAAGGGAGTCGAATCCTCGTCTGTATAAATTTCTTTAAAATGTGATACCCACTCCTCCCCATTTATATGGCATCCAACTTTCGTTCCTCTACAATCAAGGGAGCGTATAGTGGACACTGCATTCCAGAAGGTTTTACTATCCTGTGTATTAGCAGTAACAGTCAGAATGGTCCACTGTTGAGTAATAACTTCAGCCCTTCTTTTATGTGGGACCGATGTATATGCCTTCCGCAAAATAGACACTAAAGCACGGTCCCGGGGATCAGCATTTAAAGCCCTTCTTAGCTAGCGGTTGCCAAGTGAACACTCATGATCAAACCAGCGATGGTTCTAGATGTCTGATATAGCAGGTGCTAACAGATGGGATTTCATTTTACTGCAAATGGCCACAAAAGAAAGGACGATTAATTTGCTGTTAATGTCTTTGGATAAGCAATCTACTAGCTGTATATTCTCAGCTACCAGACTGTTAACAAATGTTATGGGATCCTGCAGCCTCCATCGAAGCCTATTATTGTCGCTAGTTGGTATTAAGTTAACCAGTCCTGGGATTTAATAGTGTGGCACTCTATAGGGCATTTCCAAATTGACCCCAATTGAGTTATAATCCCTTTAATCCGAGCAATATTTGTGCCACTAATCAGAATATCTTTTAAATTATTAGAAATAAAAACATAATCAATAATGGAGGTGCTATTCCTCCCTCTGAAGGTGGGTAAGACTTGTGAATAAATCCCACCCCTCTCCTGTATGTTGTGTAGTGCAAGGGACGCAACCAAAATCTGTACCTCCCTCTCCTGTTCGTCCATTCTACCAGCAGTCATTTCCTCTCCCCTGACACTTTAGCCTGGTAATCTAGCATTAAAATCACCCCCTAAGCCAAGGTAATGTTGCTGACCCCATTTCTTCTCTACCTGTGGGGCAATAAATGAAAATAAACCTGGAAATGTTAAGTTTAGGTTATGTGTAAAATGATTATCATAAAAATGTGTAAACAGTATAGTCAAGGCCCCTCTCTACCAAACTGCTTGAAAACCAGTTCCAAATACATTCACCATTTCTGCTGAGCCTCCAATTGACAAACTGAACCAAATAGAAAGCCCCCCTGAGGCCCGTCCTGAATGAGATGACAGCGCTGGGACGCTAAAACACATATAACCATCAAAATCAATAGGGTTCATTTCCCAGGTTTCCTGTACTTATATAATATCATATGTCTTAATGAAGTTTTGCCTGTCGGGTAGGAATATCTTAGATTGAGTTCCAGCAATATTCCAACTCAATATTTTTAGCTCTGATACCTTTTTAGATAGAGGTATAGGAACAAGCATTGGGGAGGAAGGTCCGCAGTTCTGCATTGCAGCCATATCTGGGAGAATCTGTGGGCTCACAGCCTGCCCTTCATTTTCAGTCTGTGCCATAGGGAATGTATGTACTACAGAAACCTCATCAAGTCTAATAATAATGGTAAATCTAGGAATGCGCCAAAACCCATTAGTGCACCCAACGCTCCACTCATGGAATGCCTCCCTAGGGCAGCGTAATGGAACTCAGCAATTTGCGTGGTGTTGCGCTACTCTAGATTTATCAAGCCACGCAGGGCCATGCAAGGTGTCCTTGGGTGGTTTGATCAATCTTAATTAGTAGTTGCATCGCCCTTGCGCCTCATTACATGGCACAAGGGCGATGCAACTGAATGATAAATCTGTCCCTAAGAGTAAATAAAGCCCAAATATATTCAGCACTGTTAGTGGATATCAACAAGTCTGCAGCAATTATTTGAATACTAATTATCTTCCTTATCGGCTTCAGAATGGAGAGCTGTGGTGATCCTAAACCAACAAGGAAGTAAGTCAGTGAAATGGGTATCATGTGCTTCATCAAGTTACTATGGAATGCAAATATAAAAGGAGGAAGATGCAGAGAAAACCCCAAACAGTATAAAGATATCTTTCTGGTAACTTTCACACAAGCAGTCAACATCCTCCTTCATACTTCCCATTTCCAGCCTATACTCCTCGGACTGCTACCCCTGTATATAATCATTTACTATTATCAGCTTTTCCTTCATGGGGTATGGGTCCTGTGGATCCACTTTACATGCTACCAGCCATTTGCATCTCACTGATAAAGGTGTCACCTTCCTAGCTAATCTGGTTGATATCAGGGTGGATATCCCCCTTGCAGGGCACACTGCTAACCAGTGTTAAAGTGCTTGTGATCTCTCCCTTAAACATGGTAAAATTGACTTACACCTGATTGACATATTACGTTTACTTATAAGTCCCTTGAAGAGTGGTATACCATGTACGCAGGGTCTGTAAATTATATGCTACTAGTAGGCCTGTAGCACTTATTGTGCCACCCACTTAAGTAGCCCCTTACAAAATACACCAGGTCTAACATTGCAGTCTCTTAGCACTTGTAAATTGCTAGTTCATCTTGGCAAAATGATTCCTATGCCAAGCATTAAACTCCCCTTTGATTCTATATGCGTCACCCCTAAAGTAGGCCCTAGGTAAACATGGCAATGCGTAAAAATTGTATGCCTTCCCAATAGAGGCTCAACAAGAATAAATATCTTTATTTATCCTCGTTGTTTCCTCTTTCTAAGCATGCTGCATTCTACAGTACATTTAAAAAGAGGAAAAAGCCTCTAATGATTGCTTTTGTGCAGGAAGCTGTCCCTGGTGCAAGGATACCTGTGTTAGAGCTAGTCAGCACATAGTACGCCAGCGCAGTGTCAGAGCAGGGATGCCCCATATCTTAGTAGATATGGCACATTCCTGCCATCTCCATTTGACACAGCGCAAGAAGTTGTCTTGCTGTGTTGTGCTGCATCAGAAGTTAGTAAATCAGTCCCACAATAGCTACATCTTTTTCACAAAGATTTCACTGGTGTATTTGGGTGATGACCCTACATTTAACAGAAATACTGAAAACTTTATGAGTAGCCCCTCCTTTCTGAGATAATTAGTTCGTTTTTTGACTTGTGTGCTTTTTTTTCCGATAAAACTGAAGGTATTTTTTCTTTCCTACTAGAGAGTCATGAGATCAGGCCTACCGTTTAATATATCGGTATAGAACTACAGTCCTCACCTCTTATCTTCATTTTCAAAAGCTGTTTTTGTTACCTTCTGTATTAAACTTGGCAGCATGACTGGCACTGGCTGTGAATCTGACGCAAACTGGTGCATCTTTTGGAATACATTCATATATTCATTTATTCACTCATGCGCATATCCAACCATTCATTCATTCAAAAATGCAGTCATGTCTTCCTGTGCTCTACACCTTTGCAAGCTCAGACCAATTCTTCCTCTCCTATGTGAGGTTGCCAGATAGGTCGCTATTTTAGCTAGTATCGGCTCATGGCTTGATTACTATAATGGGCTATTCCATGAAATTTCAAAAACACCTAGGTCCATATTTATCATATTTTGCATTGCCCTTGCAACATGCAAGGGAAAGCGAGGGTGACATAAAATCTAAATGAGATTTCTCAAGCCACGCAAGGCCACTGTTAGAAATGCGATTCCTGGTTGGCTGAGGTATGCACCCAAGCCAGTCACGAGCCACAACTCTATTCATGGTAAGGTAGAAACACACTAAAAGATAACCTGTGCTCACCCACTGGTAGCTTGGCACAGAACAATCAGGCTTATCTAAAGAGGCAATGTGTAAAATATTTGTGCAACACACACACAGTAACACAATGAATACACCACAAAAAGACTCCACACAGGTTTAGGAAAACATATTATTACATTCTGAACAAAATAACAAAGATCCAATGTATAGAAGCAGAGATATTGGATTTTAAAGGAATAAATGCAGCAAAAATGCTTAGAAGCAAGTAGTAGTAAAAACGTTACTTAAGGTCACACTGGACCAGTGTAAAGTCAAAGTTCAGTTCAGCAGCCATGGAGCGTAGGCCGGCTACAGGACCCATGCAGGCCTCAGTGAACAAAGCACCTTTCCTAGTCGCAAGCAATTACATGTGTCAATCTTCTCCACGCAGTGATGGCTATCCGTTTGTTCTGATTCACGCAGGGGGGTCGATGCGTCAAAGTCGAGCCTTGCAGTCAGTACCTTGGATCAGCGCTGCATCGTCTTTGAACCTCGCAGTCAGGTCCCCCGTCATCGAGCCGTGCAGGGCTGTCTCAGGATTTGCACTGCATCAACAGTGAAGGGCACTGGCTTGATTCCGATTGGCGCAGTGGTGACAATATGTCAATTTTGTAGCAAAACAGCTGCAGAACTCACTTCTGAGGCCTAGAACTAGGAGAGGACACCTCAGGCAGGGGTAGGACTCACAGATGGCAGAGTCCATCAGCAACAGCAGAACTGCACAAACTCTTTTGTGTCCTTGAGACTTCAGAAAACAGGAGGCAAGCCAGTAAGCCTTTGGAGATTACTTGGAGGGAAAGCAGAGTATAGCTCTCCTTCAGCAGAGTCAGGAGCAGCAGGCAGCAGGGAAACAAACAGAAAAGCTGTCCTTCCAGAAAAGCAGTTCATTTGAGTCCTTTAGGCAGCATAGAATTCCCTCTGACAATGGGTCATTTCAAGATCCAGAATGTCTGATTTTAGGGATCAGAGATTTTAATTATACCCAAAATCTCCTCTAAAGTAGCGTGTGACTTCAAAGCAGCTCTCTGAAGTGCCTCAGAGTAGTGTCAAAAATAGGCTGTTTTTCATTACCAGGACATTTAAAACCTACCAGTACGTGTCCTACCTTTCATTTGCACAGCGCCCTGCCCTTAGGGCTACCTAGGGCCTAGCTTAGGGGTGACTTATGTGTAATAAAAGAGGAGTTTCAAGCTGGCCAAGTAGTTTAAATGCCAAGTTGAAGAGGAAGTAAACTGCACACACAGGCACTGCAATGGCAGGCCTCAGACAGGTTTGAAAGGCTACTTCTGTGGGTGGAACAATCAGTGCTGCAGGCCCACTAGTAGCATTTAATGTACAGGCCTTGGGTATATGATATACCACTTTACAAAGAACATGTATGTAAATCAAATATGCCAAACAGGTGTAAACCAATTATGCCATGTTTAGAGGAGAGAGCGAATGCACTTCAACATTGGTCAGCAGTGGTAAAGTGCCCAGAGTCCTAAATCCAACAAAAAGGTCAGAAAAAGAGGAGGAAGCCACCCCAGCCTAAAGTTAGGGTAGCCTAATCAATAACTTGCAGACTTTCCTGCTTTGGTTGATAGAACCTGGACAGTGGCCCACTACTGCAGAGGTACTTACAAGTTCTCCGCCTCTCAGACCCAGTTGAATCCCTCTTGTCTATGCTCTCAGGGGGTATTGAGCTAACCCATGGGGAATCCTTCTCCTTGCTTGTGGAGCCCATCTGTGCAGCACCCAACTTTAATTTGCTCACAGATACATCCCAGTAGGCACATATTACCACCATGGCCAACAAAGTAATGTGGCCCATTCCACCCCTTGGGTCTGACGTCCGTCCCCAACCAAGGGAAACCTCTGTCCATACGGAGAGCAATCAACAGAGGTCACTGATGGCTGTCAGTTTCAAGAGTCAGGCCATCCAGGGGTCTCTGTCCTCTGTGGTTTCTCAGAGTTGGGGCAGTAGCACAAGGTGCCTTGCATTCTTTCTCCGCTACACCTCCCACCAGTTCAAGGGTGGTATCCTACAACTGGTCCTCTAACCCAGTGTCTGTACTCTTGGACTGGACAGGAGTCAGGGGTATGTTTTTCTCCCCTTTGGCAGCCCTCCCTCTGGGGGTTCTGTATCCTTCATTTAGGAGGAGCTTGTGGCAGAAACCCTGCCCAGTTCTCCCACCAGTTCAGGGATGTTATCCTGCAAATTGTCCTCCAGCCCAGGGTCTGTACCCTTGGTTGAACATGTGCCTGGCATGCCAGAACTTCCAGGATAGTATAGCTACCCCCCAAGGGAAGTATACTATGCATGTGTTGTGCAAGTGTCCTGTAACAGTGCATGGAGCCCCCCCAGGCCAGAAGTGGCCTCACCAGAGTCAGTCCTGGGGTGATCTGATCTCAGAGTTGGCATCACCTGGTCCTCTGGTCCTCCCATTGTGGACTGTTTCCACCTTTACATCTTGGCTTCTGCACCCTCCTCTGTGGAGTACTACTGCCAGAAACCAGACCTGGTTTGGTGCTTGTGGCAGCCGCATCCCCGTCTAAATTCTCCTGACAATGTGGGGCCCCCTTCAGTGGATGGTCTCTTGATACAGTCTAGGATCCACTTCTGGTTCTCCCTCTGTGAACAATCCAAGCTCTGGGGCTGGGAATAGGGCACCCTGGGTCTCTGCCCACCCCCACCTCTCTTACTACTCTGAGAAGGATCATGGGACCTTTAACCCCCACTATACTGGGACCTTTCTGTGTTACTGGGAACCTCCCCCGCCCTCGGATGGGGGAACCTAAGACAATCCCCTTAGGATCACTCCCAAATGCCTGTTCAGACACTTGGTACGCACCCAGAGGTCTGTCTACTTTGCACGTTCCCTGGGGTCAGAGAACTTATGCTCACCAGGTGTTGGCATGGCCCTGAAAAACAATAACTGAACATGTGCTCTCTGGCAATCAAAGTGTACAGTCCTTCAAAAGTGTTTACCATGCTACCCTTCACCCAACCATCCAGTGCTCTGCAAACGTACCCCACAAAATCCTCCCAGGATAGGTGGGAAGTTTCAGACTGCCCCTGAATCTCAACCTATACTCTTCTTGTGTGAATTCATACTTCTTACCAAGGCCTCCTTCATGGTGGTATACCTCAACGTGTCCCCCTCTTCTAGGGCCAGAAGGATATATGACTCCATATGCCAGCTTCTTGATCCTCCTCAGGGATCCTGTACACCTCTAGAGCAACCTCATATGCCTTACACCACTACTGTATATAATCCCCCTTACCACTGCTGTATGTCACCCCCTCCTTGAAGCTAGGCACAAATCCTTCGGATATGTGGACTATATCGTTATCAATGGATACAGTAGTTTTGCTGCCACCACTGGACTCTCCTTGATTTGCTTGTAAATCCAGTTTCTTCAAACTAAACTCATGGGCCAATTTCTTCTCTTCATGAGAAAGTTTGTTCTGTGGCTAAGGCCCTTTCAGCCTCAGCCATCCTCTCCTCAGCCAGGGCTTTGTCAGCTTCAACTATTCTATCTTCTGCAGCCGGCTGGGCCAGCTGCAGCCTCAGGTCCCTCTCAGCCTGTCTGTCATTGAGTTCCTCAGGGAACATGGTTTGGGAGGAGACACTGCTCCCACCATAGGATCCAATAGGGGTCTCCCTCTCTGTAGGCTCCCCTCTCTCTTCTGGAGTTCTTTGTGTGTGGACAGGACACTACCTAATAAAAATGTAGGAGGTGTGAGACCCTACCATTCCTCCCTGCCCAGGAAGACCCCTTAGAATGCAGAAGCGTGCTCAGAATGTGTCAACTTCCTGTGTTTGTGGCTGTCTAGCGGGAATGCCCAGTCATTTTTCTGCTCCTCTCCCTCCTCAGAGATACTTCCCTCTTGGGCCTCTGGTTGAGAATCATTCTCTAGAATTCCTAAAGTGTCCTCCCCTCAGAGTTTCCTTTTTGTTGTCCCCCCCTGCGTTTGAACTCAAATGTATATAGGGCCAGCTTGAGATCCAATGTATATAGGGCCAGCTTGAGATCCAGACTATCTGAACCTCTTTCACAGACAGTCTCCTCTCCTTGAAGAACCTCCTCAACTCCCTCAAACTGCAAGATGACAGGCAGGTGAGATCCATTTCCGTTCTATCAAAATTTCATTGGTGCGACAACAAACAGAGTCCCAAGTCAATGAAGATGAAGCAGGATTAAATTTAGAAAAATGAGCACTTGAGAGAGCAGGAGAATCTGAATCTCGTAATGGTCTTTGTATAGAGTTGTAGTGAACAATGAGCTACTATATAGTATTGCACAAACACAAGTCCTATCCTCACCGCTGATCACCAGTGTTAGAAATGGGATTCCAGGTTGGCTGAGATGTGCAGCCAGGCCAGGTAGGAACCACCACTTTAGTCCGGGTAAGCTAGATAGAAACTAAAAGTTAACCTGGGCTCACCCTCTGGCAGCATGACACAGAGAAAGCAGGCTTATCTAAAGAGGCAATGTGTAAAATATTTGTGCAACACACACGCACACACACAGTAACACAATGACTAACCATAAAAAGACTCCAAACAGGATTAGAAAAATAGATTATTATATTCTGAACAGAACAATAGCAAAAGGACAAAAATTCAATGAGTAGAGATATTAAATTTTAAAGGAATAAAATACACTAAAGTGCTTAAAAGCAAGTAGCGCTGAAAAGGTTACTTTAGGTCATCCTGGACAGTGGCAATCTCAAAGTTTGGTCCGACCGCAGTGAAGCGTAGGTCGGCTACTCAACCAATGCAGGCCCCTGTGAAAAAATAACCTTTCCTGGTCGCAAGCAACGAAATGCGTTGATCTTCTCCACGCAGTGATGGCAATGAGTACGTTCTGATTCACGCTGGCAGGTCGATGTGTTGCAGTCAAGCCTAGTGGTCGGGACCTCAGACTGGTGCTGTGTTGTCATCGAACTTTGCAGTCTGTCGATGTGTTGAAGTCGTGCCTCGCGGCCGGGACCTCAGATCACCGCTGGGTCATTGTTGAACCATGCAGTCAGGTCCCGTGTCATTGTCGAGTCGTGCAGGGTTGTCTCTGGATTGGCAAAGCGGCAGCATCGAAAGGCAGTGCAGTGGTTCCGATCGACGTAGTGGTGTCGGTACATCGATTTTGTAGCAAAGCAGCTGCAGAACCCACGTCTGAGGCCCAGAACTTGGAGAGGGCAGGAAAGTGTAGGACTCACAGATGGCAAAGTCCAGCAGCACAATTGCAGGACATATTTTGAGTCCCTGACACATCCGGAAATAGGAGTCAAGCCAGCAAGTCCTTGGAGATCACTTGGAGGTAAGGCAGAGTGTAGCTCTCCTTCAGCAGAGTCAGGAAGCAGCAGGCAGCAGGGTAACAAACAGAAACATTCTTCCAGTTAAGCCATTTAAGCAGCACAGCAGTCCCTCTGACAGAGGTTCAGTTCAAGAACCTGAAGTGTTTGTTTTTGGGGGTCCTAGACCCAGAACGTATACCCAAAAGTGCATTTGAAATAGGGGATGACTTCAAAGCAACTCTCTGAGGGGTCTGAAGGATCCTTTTCAACCCAGTCCTGTGGGGGGAGTTCAGTTCTTTGTGTGTGGACAGGACGCTACCTAATAAAAATGTAGGAGTGTGAGACCCTACCATTCCTCCCTGCCCAGGAAGACCCCTTAGAATGCAGAAGCGTGCTCAGAAAGTGTCAACTTCCTGTGTTTGTGGCTGTCTAGCGGGAATGCACAAAGTGTAGTTGTCACCCAAACCAGACGTGTATTGGAGACAGGCTGTAAGGCACACAAAGTTATAAGCACATAGAAATGTCCACTTTCTAAAAGTTATCAAATACAAAAGGGGGTACCTGACTCTTTCAATGCTTCTACTTTATCTCTCTATAGCATCAATCAAACCACTGCCTTTTTTGTTTGATTGGGTTATTTATTAAACCATTCCATTTAAAATTATTTTCTCATATTTTTTAGCGAAATTCCAAAGTATGAAAAGACGAAACACATAACTTTCAGACGATGTATGCAAACAATACAATGAACAATTCACAAAATACATTCATAAACAAAACATTGAAATGTGCCATGACTTATGTACAAAGATTCAAAAAGGCGTTGTTTTTTACACCATTTCATTTAACACACGGCAAACCTTGGGGCTATCAATCAAACCCTACTCAAGGAAATGCCTAACACAGGGAACTACTTTCTGCATATAGGTAGGGAATTAATTTTTCAGCCTGGTTCCCTCAACAGCAAAAGTATAATGTTTAACAGTTCCTCAGTGTTTCAGAATGCCAACGCGTTTCAAAGCACAGGCTTAAAGTACTGTGCCTATCATCAGGGCTTCTTATTCATGAAGATTCACAAAATTCTGCAAAATAAATGATGCAAAAAAAACGGGTGTGAGTGAGTGTGTAACTAATCTACGTAAATTTGTTAAAAACAACTCTCCTGTTCTC
This sequence comes from Calotriton arnoldi, assembly GCA_963921515.1. Taxonomy (NCBI): domain Eukaryota; kingdom Metazoa; phylum Chordata; class Amphibia; order Caudata; family Salamandridae; genus Calotriton; species Calotriton arnoldi. The sequence goes on from CAWUFW010012012.1 coordinate 393,677, forward strand.
CAACAGGATCTGGCAATTGCTGGACAAGAATTACCTGATGAAAGTTAGTTGAAATCATCAGTTCGCATTCATCGAGGCAACAATGTAACCGGTCTGTATCTACTTTGGGAATGGGCAAAGGGGCTTGTTGTTTTAACTAAAGTTGAAAGTCATCACATATTTATCTGTAACGACACCAAAAGTAGAGCGCCAGTAGTTACTAATTGCAGCTCAATTTACATTTCAACTATTTAGTTTGAATTTTAAAAGTATCAACATGTACCTTGGCAAGTGCAGAAATATCGCACACCACGCGGACATCAATCCGAGCGCGTCCCGATTTCCTGAAAGATTTATATTTGTCAGTTACCCATTAAGACAGACCGCGAGCCGCAGTGCGAGCGGATGCTGCTCTGTTTAACAGGACTTACTTCCAACAGCTTGAGTGAAACACTCCGATATCATTCGACCGGCATGCCAGCACATTAGATGGCTGGGGCATTTCTCGTCAGAACTATAAGGCGCGCGTAACGCTACGCGTGCTCTCCTGGGAAATGTAGTTGAACCAAAACAACCAATGACAAAGCAAGCAGGGTGCCAACTACATTTATTGTACAACCAGCTGAGGTTGCACTTAGAAAAAACTATTTCAAGTTTGAAGACTCACTTTTTATCCAGGTGAAAGGGACCGCCATGGGTTGTCCCTTCGCCCCAGAAATGGCGGTTCTCTTCATGGCCAAGTATGAAGAAAAATTCATTTTTAACAACAATCCGTTCAAAGAATTTTTTTTACAGTGGCTACGCTATATAGATGACGTTTGGTGTCTATGGCGGGGCTCCCAAGAAGAATTGGAAATTTTCCATGGTTGGTTGAATACTCGCCATGAAGATATAAAATTTCAGTTTGAACTCAAGTAAGACCTGTATGACATTCCTGGATGTGGAGGTTTCCCCACATGAGAATAGGCTGACTACTTCACTGCACCGCAAATCCACTGACAAAAATACCATCTTACACCACAAGAGTGCTCACCCCAGAAGTCTGAAAGAAAACCTTCCGTATGGTCAGCTTTTGCGGATCAGACGTAATTGCTCAAGAAAAACTGATTATGAACAGCATGCAGCCATCTTTCGTGAACAAATGATCATGAGGGGATACCCAAAGAAAATGTTAAAACACGCAATAAAAAGAGCGTGGTACACACCTCATGAAGAACTTCTACAAAAGAAGGAGAAACTACCACTGAAAAGACTGGTTTGTGTCACCACTTTTGTCCCAGATACCAATAAATTCAAGCAAATTGTACGAAAGAACTGGCATCTGTTAGAAAATTTGGATTGTCCTTTTCAGAAGCCTTTATTTGCTATGAAGAAAAATCTGAGTATTGGCCAACAAATTGTAAGGGCAGATATTTTTCCAGCACGATCCAAAGGTAATTTACGATCACAATGGCAACTGAAACCGGTTGTGGGCCACCATAAATGTGGAAACTGCTCCGTGTGTGACACCGTAATTGAAGGGTCTGAATTTGTACACAATGCTATCAAATGGCGTCATTCAGAGTTTACAAATTGCAAAACCAAAAATGTGGTTTATGCTGTTCTCTGCCCATGTTTGAAGTTATACATAGGCAAGGCAAATCAGCAGATTAACCAACGTATCACACAACATCATTCAAGAATAAAAAAGAAAGTGTTAACAGCACCTATGGTCGAGCACTTTATTGAAAAATCCCATAGTGAAAAGGATTTTAAGTGGACAGTTTTGTTTGCCTTGGACACAACAAAACGGTTAATTGATATTGACACTGCTTTAATACAAAAGGAGGCTTATCTCATATTAAAATATAACAGTGCAGTTACAGGTCTTAACGGAATGCCAGAATTGTCTAGAGCATAATGTTTTGCTTATCAAACCATAAGTCCCAGAATGCACCTGTTGTGGAGTTAGAATATTCTCTCCCTGCTTGCTTTGTCATTGGTTGTTTTGGTTCAACTACATTTCCCAGGAGAGCACTCGCAGCGTTACGCGCGCGTTATAGTTCTGACGAGAAATGCCCCCAGCCATCTAATGTCCTGGCATGCCGGTCGAATGATATCGGAGTGTTTAACTCAAGCTGTTGGAAGTAAGTCCTGTTAAACAGAGCAGCATCCGCTCGCACTGCGGCTCGCGGTCTGACTTAATGGGTAACTGACAAATATAAATCTTTCAGGAAATCGGGACACGCTCGGATTGATGTCCGCGTGGTGTGGGATATTTCCGCACTTGCCAATGTACATGTTGATAATTTTAAAATTCAAACTAAATAGTTGAAATGTAAATTGAGCTGCAATTAGTAACTACTGGCACTCTACTTTTGGTGTCGTTACAGATAAATATGTGATGACTTTTAACTTTAGTTAAAGAAACAAGCCCCTTTGCCCGTTCCCAAAGTAGATACAGGCCGGTTACATTGTTGCCTCGATGAATGCGAACTGATGATTTTAACTAACTTTCATCAGGTAATTCTTGTCCAGCAATTGCCAGATCCTGTTGGAGAACAGGAGAGTTGTTTTTAACAAATTTACGTAGATTAGTTACACACTCACTCACACCTGTTTTTTTTGCATAATTTATTTTGCAGAATTTTGTGAATCTTCATGAATAAGAAGCCCTGATGATAGGCACAGTACTTTAAGCCTGTGCTTTGAAACGCGTTGGCATTCTGAAACACTGAGGAACTGTTAAACATTATACTTTTGCTGTTGAGAGAACCGGACTGAAAAATTAATTCCCTACCTATATGCAGAAAGTAGTTCCCTGTGTTAGGCATTTCCTTGAGTAGGGTTTGATTGATAGCCCCAAGATTTGCCTACGTTAAATGAAATGGTGTAAAAAACAACGCCTTTTTGAATCTTTGTACATAAGTAATGTCGCATTTCAATGTTTTGTTTATGAATGTATTTTGTGAATTGTTCATTGTATTGTTTGCTTACATCGACTGAAAGTTATGTGTTTCTTCTTTTCATACTTTGGAATTTCGCTAAAAAATATAAGAAAATAATTTTAAAAGGAATGGTTTAATAAATAACCCAATCAAACAAAAAAGGCAGTGGTTTGATTGATGCTATAAAGAGATAAAGTAGAAGCATTGAAAGAGTCAGGTACCCCCTTTTGTATTTGATAAGTATTACGGCCCTACCTGACCCCTGTCCTACGGGCCTAACCCCTCCAGTGGTTACACTTTCTAAAAGTGGCATTTCTAAAACAGTAACGTTAAATCCAACTTCAACATTAAGGAGGATTTGTCATTACCATTCCAAACATATGAAACATGAAAAAGCTACTCTTCTCTGATCAGGAATTGCAGTTTAAAACTGTATTAAGGAATTCCTAATGCTGACCCATAAGAGGAGCAGGCCTCACAGTAGTGACAAAAATAGGCTGTTTGTCACTACCAGGACATTTAAAACCTACCAGAACTTGCCCTGCCTTTCATATGCACAGTAGGGCCTGTTCTGCAGCACACTTAGAAAGAAGAAAATATCCCTGAGGACTGTTTTTGTGCAGAAAGGTTCCCCTTCCTGCACAAAAACAATATTATCTACAACACAGGCATCCTTGCTAGGCAACACAGTCAGCTTTGCACAATGCATAATTTTAAATTCGGCACATTCCTGCACTATGCGTTTCACGCAGTGCAGCAAGGTTGCTTGCTGCGTTTCGTGAAATATTGATGAATAAGGGCCTAACATAGGCTACACGTAATCAGAATCAGACAAATTGGTCAGTGGCTTGCAGGGAAGTAGCTACAATTGGTGCAGCAGGTGCAGTGGCACCCAGGTCCTAAGCTGTGGTGGTCTCATTTAACCTGATAAATGGTGTGTTTACTATCCCAAAAGCATTCCAAGAGGCCATCTTTCTTGCTTTTACCAGGGCCCATGACATCCTTGCTACGCAACTGGTGGTCTGCATCGATTGGTACTCGTCAGCGAAACCTATTCATCATAGGTTACATTGGTTTCCTATACAGACAAGAATTTAGGTTAAGTCTTTCTACACAGTATATAAATATTTGAATGAAAGTCTCCACTTTTTCTTAGGTGCATGTTCTCAAACAACATGCTTATTTGAACACTGTTCCTCCTCGGCCAAATTGCTGGCTAACCCATGCTTCAAGAAATCCCTTAAAGGTGGTAGATCCTTCACTGTGCTGACTGTTCATCTTTGAAATAGCCAGGCTTGTCACCAGAAGATCACTTTCTCTTACCTGGTATTTAGGAAAAATCTTAAGCCTCACTCAGTAACATGCTTCCTACCTCTTCTCTCTGTTTCAGCAGCAAGAGATCAGCGAGTATATGTGTCTCTCTCTAAATCTCATACAATGTAGCATGTATATATATTAAGTTAAGTACTTATGTGTATCAATATAAGCACAGAACAATATGTAAATATAGAAAGCAAAATTAAAGAAAGAGCAATACGTTTGTGCATGATGGAGAACTGCCATCTAAAACCCATAACAAAATTAATTAACATTGCATTAAAGCAATGCTTTAAATGGAATGTTCACTGAAAAACAAATAGGTGCAAGAAATAATTACCTGGAAATTAACTACTAATTAAGTAAAGGTCACGACATAAGCACATTTGACCCAGACAGAAATATGCCTCTTGCAGCCCTTGCGTCCTACAGAAGGTCAACCAAATGATCTTTGTAGGTCACATCTAGGTCCTCGGAACAACACATGGAAGCAGGTGAGACCTTTAGGTCTCCAAGCAGGTCACAGCCTGGAGGTCCAGTGCTCTTCTGTTTTTCCACCAATCCTGATTTTCCTTGCTTTCCAACAAAGTGTTTGTACCCTTCATTGATTTGTAGACAAATTTTGCTGTGGCATATTTTCTGGTATATTCCTGTCTGATGAGGGGTGTTACCCCGAAACCGGTCCCAGGATGCTTGTTTCCGGTCCAGGGAAGGCCAGGCTTGGCAGTTTGGGCTGCACTGTTCCTATGAGGAACAGAGTCAAGACTTATTTGCATATGGCTGGGTCTTAACTAGGGTGGCAAAGTGAGCTAAAGAAGGATGATGGATTCAACCCAGATCTGTGACTGGGGGTGAGTGTCTGAAATGTTTCAGCACTCCGTCCATCATCTCTTTGTGTTTGCTTTATTCCTGTGTGAAAGCCTTTTTTGTAAGTAGTTAGGTATATTTTACCCTCTAGATATATCTTTGGGTATTTTAACTCTTTGGGCAACCAGTAATGGTTTTCTATTTCAAACAGTTTTGATCGCAACCTCCTAAGAATCCATATCAATAATGGCACATTGGCATGCACGGCACTGAGGTATTGCTCAATAATTATTTTTTCTTTGCCTGACTATAAGGATAGATATAGCCTTTACCGCTCATCACTTCTGTAATATGCACCCTACGAGCAGTCGAGCACTAAGCACTTTTAAAAAGATTGTAATTAAAAGAATACCTTGTGAAAATTCATAAAATGTATCTCTGTATGGCTTGATAGATTAATACACTAATTGAAATAATATATGGCATGTAACAATACTTGCTTCATTCCAATACACTGTGTATAAATGTACTAAAATTGCTGCAAGGAATTCATGTGGTTTTACTAGATTGGTTGCCCAATGTTCAAGGTGGTAACAGGGCAGCATTTGTGCTTAGATCCCTTAGCATTTTTGAGGGTATGGAATAAAAGTCGGTTGCTTAGGAGATTTTGATTAGGAGATGCCTGAAGGAGCAAGAGATGTCAAGTGTGAGGCCTAATAACTTTACAGTTAGTGATGGGGTGGAGAGTGGTCGAGATCATTGATCTCATACAGGAGCATAGAGTAAATTTGTATTGGGTTCCATGGGTGGAATTTGGAGATATTTAAGACCAGCTTTTCTATTACTTTAAATTTTATCCACACTTTTTCTTAATTAGGAACATGTAAATGTGTTTATTCTTTGCTGGTTAAGTTATTTTTAATGTACTGTTTTTTAATTGTCTTTTTACCTGTTGGAATGTATGGGTTCTTACAGTTGAGGAAATTTCCTTTGAACTGAAAAAAACTGAAATTGATTGATTGACTGTGTGCAATTTGGAGAACAGAGTGGGCAAAGTGAAGCTGTTGTTTGTTGAGAAGGTTTTTAAGTTGGGTGTCATGCGTATGCAGATGGGTGGAGACTCCCAATCCATCGCACACTAAGATTTGGGGCCAAGATGGAATACTGGGGTATGCCACACATTGCTGTAAAGCCTGAAAAGAATCATCCAGTCTTACTAATCGGAACTAGTTGGTTAGAAAGTAGGATAACCGGTTCAGGAGCAAACCTTAAAGAGGTGTTCCAGTAAAACGAAATGCAAATCAATGTAAAAAGCTTGTGAGGGGCCAGGGCCCAAACATTTTGCCTGGCCCCTCTTTGGTTTTGAATCTAAGAGGCAGGTGATAATGGAAGAAATGTTTCCTTGGTTAAAAGGAACGAAAACACCTAAAGGACCAATTGGAACTATTGGAGGTCCTGTGTTAGCTGCATCACAAAATAAAAGTTCAGACCTGTTTTATTGGGTCTGGCATGTGAGCGAAGCTGCTGCTACACCTTATGAAATCAGCAAAAAAGGAGGTTTGAGAGTTGTTACCGAGAGAGTGGATGTGGCTCTGCCTGCACGATAACTGGCTTGAGAACAGCATTTGATTGGGCAAACACTGTGTGCTTCCACTAAAAAGAGTACTGTATTGCAGTCTGCTAGATCAAACGTTTATGCTCAATACAGCAAGACTGAGTTGTTAACTTGAGAAACTAATGAGGAAGGCTATAGCCATGATTTGTTTATTATGAATTGTTATGAAAACGCCAGTGGGCCTGGATTACCTATTGAGAAAAGCATTTTATAAAGCCAATACACCTTTGAGGTTGGGTTATTTTTAAATTGATTCAAAGGCCATAAGAAGATATTTGGTTATGAAGAATCTCACAGAATGTTGTACTAGTAATGGAGTCTGGTGTTGGTCACCCCTCTGACAACCCCTGTGGGTAAACATTTTTTGCTGCAATAGTCCTAGTTAGTTCAAACTAAGTAAAGTGGTATACTGTTTTGGAAACTGTAACTTTTTAACTGAGTGCTGCACCCATTTGCACTTGATTATATCATTGGCCATTTTGTGCATGTCTTTCTTAATTATAAGATTAAGTTTCGAAATGTATTCCTTCTTATTTACACATGTAAAAGAAACGGGGAGAGGATGTAGCCTTATGGCTAGAGCAGTCAGCCTCGAAGCTGGGGAACCGGGTCGAGTCTCGGCAACGAGGCTCTACATCCATGGCAAATCACTTAATCTCCCCGTGCCTAACAAAAATGAATGTACCCATCTATAGCGAAACTGGTGCTCATGCAAAACGCTCTGATACCTGATATCTCCGGGTCTAGTTCATGCTATATAAAACTCTTAAAAAAACAAACAAGTAAAAAACTGTTAGCCCTTTCAATTCAGTTCATGCTGAAGGCTATGGGCCTAAACTGTTTGCTTAGAAAAGTTATGTTAGATGCCACAGGTCTGATCTGTTTATTATGAAAAGTTACCTAGGGGGGAGCGGCTTGACTGATTTATTGTGAAAAGCAAATGTTAAAGATAATAGCCCTTTAAGACATTGTGCTAGAGGCTTTATTTACTTTCCAGTATTCTATAACCATAAAGGACCATCAGGCAAGACATTCTGCATCAGCAGCGACCATCCCCGTCGACCACCAACAAGAAGCTCCGGCAATGACTGGCTCTTCACATTCCAACAGCAGTTTTCCGCAACACTGGATGTGCTCCACTCACTGACAATGACCTTCTTGTAACTCTCCAATATAAACTTCAACCTGCAGCTTTTTGTGTGGACTTGGACTTTAGAAGGCAAACTCTTTAGTGGGAGGAACTAGGTCCTTGTGTCTGACCCATGTTCCATTGCTGTTGGCCTAAACTTGTGACTTTACCCAAGTCCAGCACGATCAGATTACCACAAGGCCCTGAAAAATTCATGACACCGGTTCTACTGATTTAATTTTGCTGTCATTTTGTTTCATAAAACTAACTCTATTTGGCTAACTTGGTTTGGGTTTTTGTTTGTTTTGTGTTGACTTTATTACAGTTTGAGAGCTTCTTAAATACTTTATAATTTGCCTCTAAGTTAAGCCTGATTGCTGTTGTGCCAAGCTACCAGAGGGTTAAGCAAAGGTTTATTTAGTGACTTGTGGTTCACCCTGACAAGGATAGGACTTCTTATTTGAATGGGGCTTCCACCCCTCTCAATTAATAACCCAGCTTCTAATAAAGCTCCCTTTGATTTTTGTTTGTTTGATCTGTTTATTAGGTTTTCACATATATGATATATTGACAGGCATATACATTTTCCAAAGAACCAGTAGTTATACTTCAAATTGCAGCGGTCAATACAATAACACAATAAACGGACACATGAGTAATAGTTATCTGTCCCATTAACGTGGGTTAATGTTACCCTTGGTCTAACATGGAAATAAGATCATTCCAAATAACGTATGTTTCCTAGGTATAACACAAAAATAAACAAGTCATACATATGCATATTGATTACACGTGCGTGTTTCGGAGGATTTCTTACCAACCATACCATTACAACTAAATTTGACCAAACGATCGTTTAAATAACATGAAAACCACATAAAAACTAAGTGAAGGGACAAGAAAGGAGCTCAGGGATACCTATATATGCAGGAGGAAAAGGCAGTAACCATTGTACTGTTATCAGTTGTGCATTCTCATATATACATCTATTATCTTTGAATATTAATACATGTTGGCGAAGGCGTTTTATACATGCGACATAATCCAGATCACAGTTCAAGACACATATCTTGATCAGGGTAATTTTAGTCAGCGTTAGGATCATCGGACAGGACTTCTTGATTAACCAACCCTTGTAGTGTGCACAAAATTGCATTCCATGCCGTGGAAATGGGGTATTTACGGAGCCCCAGCATATCTTCTCTTACTAATGAGACTGCTTCGGCCTTGGCCCACTTTATCATAGAATATAGCCATGCCTTTATCGGCGGGGGCTCAATTGCCTTCCATCAGCGTGTAATAAGCCTTCTAGCCACAACCAACCCCAGATTAAAAAATCTAGAAGAGGCTGTTTGTTTCTTGTTTCTAGGGAATATCCCTGTTATGCACGCATTCCATTCCTGCAGTAGTTCTCTATCTGTGCTTGTATTCAGGCAGCGGATCGCCTCCTCCCAGTACAGGTGTAAAATGGGGCATGACCAGAGCAAATGTAGCAAATCGACCCCTATCGTTTTGCATCGTGGGCAACAAGCATCTGTCTTGTTGAAATATCTATTAATATTATCTGGGGATAGGTACGCTCTGTGTATAACATAAAATTGGATCAGCCTGAAACGTGCATTCCTGGGGGTCCGTCCGGGGCTTTCCAATAGTATGGACCACTCAGGGTCTGTGTATGGGCACGCCATACCTATCTCCCATTTATGTCTCAATGGTGTTAAGTCCTTCATGGTGTGTTCCCGGATGGATTCTGCAAACCATTTTACAAGGTGTGTCCCCGTCCCCATTACATGTATATATTGCATGAGAAGATGCGTAGGAAGCACCTGTGAAATATCTCCCCACCTCTGCCGCAACACAGCCACCCAGGAGGCATGGCTTAGGAACTGCCCCGGTGGGACGCTCTCCTCTTCAGACAGGGAGTGGAAAGACAGCAGCGCACCTTCAGTATACAGACCTTCCAGAGTAAAAATGCCTACTCTCTGCCATTCAACAAGATCCACCTCCCGGACATGCCCCATGTTTTCAGCATACCCAGCAATGGGATGGCTGGCGCGTATGGTATGACATGCCTAGTATGGTGCAATGCCCTACGAAAACATCTCCGAGCAATCTGCACTAGAAGAGGAAGCGGCTCATATGATCTATTGCACGGATGGAAGAGAAAAAGAATCCTATCTAAAGCGTACGGGGCCCATACTCGGCCCCGTCAGCCAGGTGTAATTCCTCCACCCATTTCGCCACCCAAAGTATCTGGGACGCCAGATAGTAGTGCTCCAAATTGGGTAGAGCCAGCCCACTGTGCGATCGAGGCAAATATAGCTTTGCTAAGGCTACCCTACACCTGGTATTATTCCAGATAAAGTCCCTTATGACACCCTCCAATGACCGGAAAAAGGAGGAAGGCAGATATATCGGGAGGTTAGCGAAATAGTAAAGTAGGCGTGGCAACATCACCATCTTAATCAATTCTATCCTGCCTATGACTGAAAGGTTGAGTGTTTTCCAGAATTTAATTTGGGATTTTAAAGCTGTGACTGCTCTGGATATATTGCCATCAATGAGATCTCGATCAGCATGATAAATGTGTATGCCTAGATACCTAAACACCGCCGGTTGCCATTGCACCAAAATCCCATCAACTTCTAAGGGAGAAGCGTCCATCCCAAGGGTAAAGGGAAATAAACAAGACTTACCCCAGTTCACGCCCAGGCCAGATAGTGAAGCAAATAGTTTTAGTGTGTCCGGTATGACCTCTGGAATTGCCTGTAGGTCTTTACCATAAATCAGGATATCGTCTGCATACAGTGAAACTGCATGGAGACCGTCCCCAAGATATAACCCCCAGTCTGATGCTGACTATCGCAGCGCTATTGCCACTGGTTCTATGGCCAGGGAGGAGATTAATGGGGAAAGTGGCCAACCCTGTCTAGTCCCCCTTTCTATCAATATGGGCTGGGAAAACAACGTACCCATACGTAGCCTAACTGCGGGTGTTCCATAGAATAGCTTAATTAAGCTTATCACGTATAGCCCAAAACTGAAGCGCCGAAGGACCTCAAACATATATGGCCACTCGACTGTGTCGAACGCTTTCTCTAAATCTAGGACAACACAACCAGCTGTTGGCCAGCGTACTGCGGCGCAGCGCATTACCCGAAATAGCCTGCGAATGTTAAGAGATGTGCTGCGAGCTGGCACAAAACCGTTCTGGTCTTGATGCACCAACTGAGAGATGACGGGCGCCATTCTACTCTCTAGAACTCCAGCGAATATTTTATAGTCCCCGTTCAGTAGAGCCAGGGGCCGATAAGCACTTGCACTTGTAGGATCTCTACCCGGCTTAGGGAGCATGATCAGGGAGGCATCAGTCACAGAGGCTGGGAGGGAACGGCCATCCAACGTTCCGTATATACCTTAAATAATCACGGGCTTAGAAGATCAGCATAGGTTTTATAAAATTTGTGAGGGAAACCATCCGGCCCCAAATGCAAAAACAACAGTTGATGGACAGAATGCAGAACAATGTCATACATTCACCCCAGTGCAAAGATCTGGGCCTAAATCCATCGTTTTTTTGCTCACCATGTCATTCCACTTTTAACCCAGCCATATGCAAATCAGCCTTGACCCTGTGCCTCATGGGAACAGTCCAGCCCGAACTGCCAAGCCAGGTCCTCCCTGGACTGGAAACAAGCATCCTATGACTGGTTTCGGGGTTTCATGCCTCTTCAGCCAGGACAGCTTGATTCCAGTGGCATGGAGAGCACGGGACCCACGTTTGGGCATACCCGTCCCACTCGGGGTGACAAATGCAAAAACAACAGTTGATGGACAGAATGCAGAACAATGTCATACATTCACCCTAGTACAGAGATCTGGGACCAAATCCATCGTTTTTTTGCTCACCATGCCATTCCAGTTTGAACCCAGCCATATGCAAATCAGTCTTGACCCTGTGCCTCATGGGAACAGTCCAGCCCGAACTGCCAAGCCAGGTCCTCCCTGGACTGGAAACAAGCATCCTAGGACCGGTTTCGGGGTTTCACCCCTCTTCAGCCAGAATAGCTTGATTCCAGTGGCATGGAGAGCACAGGACCCACGTCTGGGCATACCCGTCCCACTCGGGGTGACAAATGCAAAAACAACAGTTGATGGACAGAATGCAGAACAATGTCATACATTCACCCTAGTACAGAGATCTGGGCCCAAATCCATCGTTTTTTGCTCACCATGCCATTCCAGTTTGAACCCAGCCATATGCAAATCAGTCTTGACCCTGTGCCTCATGGGAACAGTCCAGCCCGAACTGCCAAGCCAGGTCCTCCCTGGACTGGAAACAAGCATCCTAGGACCGGTTTCGGGGTTTCACCCCTCTTCAGCCAGAATAGCTTGATTCCAGTGGCATGGAGAGCACGGGACCCACGTCTGGGCATACCCGTCCCACTCGGGGTGACAAATGCAAAAACAACAGTTGATGGACAGAATGCAGAACAATGTCATACATTCACCCCAGTACAGAGATCTGGGCCTAAATCCATTGTTTTTTCTCACCATGCCATTCCAGTTTGAACCCAGCCATATGCAAATCAGTCTTGACCCTGTGCCTCATGGGAACAGTCCAGCCCGAACTGCCAAGCCAGGTCCTCCCTGGACTGGAAACAAGCATCCTAGGACCGGTTTTGGGGTTTCACCCCTCTTCAGCCAGGATAGCTTGATTCCAGTGGCATGGAGAGCACGGGACCCACGTCTGGGCATACCCGTCCCACTCGGGGTGACAAATGCAAAAACAACAGTTGATGAACAGAATGCAGAACAATGTCATACATTCACCCCAGTACAGAGATCTGGGCCTAAATCCATTGTTTTTTTGCTCACCATGCCATTCCAGTTTGAACCCAGCCATATGCAAATCAGTCTTGACCCTGTGCCTCATGGGAACAGTCCAGGCCGAACTGCCAAGCCAGGTCCTCGCTGGACTGGAAACAAGCATCCTAGGACTGGTTTCGGGGTCTCACCCCTCTTCAGCCAGGATAGCTTGATTCCAGTGGCATGGAGAGCACGGGGACCACGTCTGGGCATACCCGTCCCACTCGGGGTGACAAATGCAAAAACAACAGTTGATGGACAGAATGCAGAACAATGTCATACATTCACCCCAGTACAGAGATCTGGGCCTAAATCCATCGTTTTTTTGCTCACCATGCCATTCCAGTTTGAACCCAGCCATATGCAAATCAGTCTTGACCCTGTGCCTCATGGGAACAGTCCAGCCCAAACTGCCAAGCCAGGTCCTCCCTGGACTGGAAACAAGCATCCTAGGACTGGTTTCGGGGTCTCACCCCTCTTCAGCCAGGATAGCTTGATTCCAGTGGCATGGAGAGCACGGGACCCACGTCTGGGCATACCCGTCCCACTCGGGGTGACAAATGCAAAAACAACAGTTGATGGACAGAATGCAGAACAATGTCATACATTCACCCCAGTACAGAGATCTGGGCCTAAATCCATCGTTTTTTTGCTTACCATGCCATTCCAGTTTGAACCCAGCCATATGCAAATCAGTTTTGACCCTTTCCAGACGGCATGGCCTGCATTGTACCTCTAATCTCTTCTAAAGTGAGCGGGGCTTCCAGTTCAAGGCATTGCTCCTGTGTAAGAGCTGAAAGGGAAAGGTCATCCATAAATTCCCGTATCATAGCCTCAGGGATATTCAGGGCAGACTTATATAGTTGCGTAAAATATATTGTCATCTCCCTATGTACTTCATGCTCAGTATATTTAAGCTCCCCTCCCTGAGACCGGAGAGCGGTGATGGGACCCGACGTGTGTTCTTGTTTGATCAACCAAGCCAGGAGAAGTCATGATCGATCTGCCTTAGCGTGTACAGACACTGAGTGTGCCGCAAAATTGAGGCATCGCTGCCGCTCTAATAATTCAGCATGCTTCTTGCGCGCTACTGACAAGGGGGCAGTGTCTATTTCATTCGGAACCACTAAAGATTCTAATGTCTGCAGCTTTCTTTCTATCGCGAGCAGGTCTGATTTTATCTGTCCCCACAGTCCACATCCCAGCCCCAGACATTTCCCCCGCAAGGTGACCTTCATGGCCTCCCACTCTATCATGGGAGACGAAGCAGTCCCAGATTAAGCGTGAAGTATTCGTCTATAGCTTCCCCTATCGACTCTCGGAAGACTTGGTCTTCGAGCATCATCGGTTGTAGCCTCCACGTTGGGAATCCAGGGATTCTGTGATCCCAGGCCAGTGTGATGGAGTGCGGATTGTGGTTGGAATGTGTGTGTCCCCAATACTCAGCGTCTGTGACATAGGGAAGCAGAGGTGGGGAGCCAAAGAACCTGTCTAACCGTACATGTAGTTTGTGAGGAGCTGAGAAATAGGAGTATACCTACACACCAGCATTGCAATGCCTCCAGATATCAACCAAGTCCCACCCATTCGCCCACCCGTTTAGGACTGTGGAGTTGGCCATGGCAGCCATGCTTCTGAGTGGTGGGAAGGATCTGTCCATACCTGTATCAAGCACACTATTAAAGTCCCCTCCAATTACCCATGGAACCCCACACCATTTCTTCAACTCCCGGGACAGCAGGCTAAAAACCAGGTCCAGGTCTGTATTAGGTGCATACACGTTTCCTATCAGAATGTGACGTCCATCTAATCTACCCTTCAGGAGCACATATCTGCCATCTTTGCCAGTAAGAACCTCCTCCACAGCAAAGGGCGTACCTGGGCGGATCCAGATGAGGACCCCTAGTGCATACAAAGAGTAATCCGTAGCAAATACTTTACCCCTCCATTTACGTTGCAGTCTAGCTGTTTCCACCGCATTTAAATGTGTCTCCTGTAATAATGCTATGTGTCTTTTAAGGTCTGAATATACAGCATATCTACGGGATGGCGTACGGAGACCTCGCACGTTCCATGTGATTATCTTGTGATCCATCATAGCAATGTGTTATGTAGAAAATGAGAAGTGCCTTGGCCCGTTTCCAAACCAATGGATATGGATTGGATATAAGTAGATTCAACTCCCATACTCCCAAAGGTAACCCAGAGCGTGATAGGTAAGGAAAGAAATCAACAGGGTAAAGGAATAACATTATAAGAGCAACCCCCTTAACCATCGGAAGCTGCCCAAACTTAACAAGCAGCAAAAACAGGCCGCGTGTCCTACTGGTTCCCGATAGTCGGGAAGAGTGGGGGATGTGTAACCACACAGGGTTTACCATTTTGACTCCCCAAGTGACCGCTAGTTAAGTGTAAGAAATATATGTGACAAAAATTAAACCACAGGGACAGAGTACATTTCCCAGAGTGCAGCCATATGAGCAGGTATCACAAAACAACTATCATGACAGCGTCATGAGAACAACCAGGTAGTACATAAAGCAAATCTGAATGCCATCACCGTTTACAGTCTATGTCATACAATACCATCCGCAGTCTGTGGCGTGATGTCGGGCATTCTTAGTGAGGTCGAGTCCGATAATTCCGCCGCTGACAAGCTCCCATCATTCGAGGAGTGCAGTGAGGCATCAGCTTTATCGTTCAAGTCAGTTTTTGCTGCCAACTGCTCAGCGATGCGAATCTGATCCAGGCTAGGTGCTACCGATGAGCCAAGGAGTCGCTGCATAGGCCGTCGTCATCGTCGAGGTTTTCCCCCTCCTTCAGCGCCCCCATTCCAAGCACCTGACGCACCCGTGGATCGAGGGCCCAAGTACTGGCCCGAGGTCTCCAGCCAGTCCCAGGCATCTTGGGGTGTATCATAGAACCTAGACTTTCCGTCGAACACCACACAGTCTTGCGGGGTATAACAACGAGTATGATATATTCAGTTGACGAAGCTTTTGTTTAACTGGCAAGAAGGATCCTCGTTGCTTCTGGACCTTCATCGTGTAGTCAGGAAAAAACAGGATTTTTGTATTCTCGAATTTGATCTCGTCTAGTTTCCTTATTTCCCTCAGGATCACATCCCGGTCTTTAAAATGCAGCAGTTTAAAGATGAGAGGTCGTACTCTGGCACCTGGAGCTGGTTTCCTGCCTGGGACACGATGTGCCCTTTCAATAGTGGAAAAACAGGGAGAATACGGTAGATGGTAGTATGGTCTTGAGCCATTGTTCCATGAAGGTGACCGCGTCCTGGCCTTCCGCTCCCTCCGGCAGTCCAATCAAACATATATTATTCCTTCTGGAGCGGCCTTCCACGTCCTCCACTCACTCCTCATGGTATCTAATTCGGGCCTCGTGGGCGTTTTGTTGCTTCTCTTGTAATTCTGTTGCAGGTTTCAGTTCTGCTATATCTTGCTCCACCGCTGTAACCCAATCCTTCAACTTCCCATGGTCGGCATGTAGCAGCGTAAGATCCAATGCAACTTTATCCATTTTTGCTTCCATCGACTCTCTGGATCTCTCAATTGCATTCAGAATAGCGTCAAGTCTGTCCTCAGATGGTCTCAGCACTTCCAATGGTTGCATTTGATCCAACTCGCTCAGGCCAGCGGCCTGTGAGGAGGCCCTCGAACCGCTTCCCTTGGTGCGCCCCATCAGCGTAGCTGCACCCACCAATTTGTTGCCAGCGTCTCAGTGCGTTCACCAGGGCAGACCGGTGCACCAGTCTCTGGACTACTGAAGGCCGGTGACACACACTCCAGCAGCGCCAGGCACGGCCATGACTCCACGACAACAGCGAGAGGGCCCGACCCTGACCCGCAATGCAGCTCCCCAACCACCTGAGAAGCTACTCGCATGGGTCCACTGCCATGAATGTTGCCGCAATACAATTCCTCTGGTCTGCTCTTTAGCTGAATATCTTCTCCTGTGCCGCCCAGCAGGCTTCCCGCACCATCCCCGTAGGCCGCAGGCACCCGCAAGTACCAGGGCCACCCAGCAGTCAACCACCACATCTACTGACTGATTCCACTGCTATTACTGCCAACCGCCGCTAGGAACAGCCGACGAAGATCACCGGTCAGGCCTCAGGTGCACACGCCCTTACCTTGCTCTCAAGGTAGTGCACTGAACTGAACTATGCAGCGGGTCGTATCCTGACTCCCTCCACTTTGTCTGGTATCACCTCTGGTTATCCATGAGGTCACCCTCCAAGCAGCAAAGGCTTCGCAGATCCTGCCACCTGTGCTCACACTCAGCGGCTGCATGCCACTCGACTGGTGCTCCTCCGGACATGCCCCGCAATCGATCCAGTCAGGCGTCTCTCATCTGCTGGGGCCACTGTTTATTATGCTGCACCCAATGCCGTCTGCCTCCACAGCTCCTCGGGCTCACCAGTCCCCGTCTACGGCACTCGTCTCCTACGTCCCCAGCTGTGCCTCGCCTGTTGCGACCCCACGTCCACAATCCGATCCGACCAGGACCGCGGAGTATGTGTGTCGCTGGTCCGATGCGCGCCATGCCCTTCCGGTCTCAATGCGCCTCCCGGCTACCGCGTCGTTCAGGCATCAACTCAGCTCATTTAATGTTTCCGCAGTCCCCTGGGGCTTCTCCGATCTCGTGGCTGCGATTCCGAAAGGCAGCGTAGCGGATAAATTACCGGATTACGGGGAGTGAATGGCGGAGCGAAACTAAAGCGCGTCCGCCATGTTCCCCTGCTGGCCACGCCCCCTAAAGCTCCCTTTGATGTTAAGATGGCAGGCTACAGTGTGCCACAGCCCAATTTCTGCTCTGATTTTTCACGGTAAATGGCCCCTTTGTCCTTGTAATAATGAAAATAGATCAGTTAATAGAAACACAGCATGGACCGGGTCTGTAATTCACTGTAGTACTGGCATGCCTCTCCAACCAATGTCACATGCTTAGCAACACTGTTGTTTCGGCTCTTATAATGTTTGGTTAGCTGATAGGTTGGTCTCTAATCTGTGGTTTTTAAGAGAAAGTTATATGTTGGGTAGGAACCCCTCTAGGACCTCCTGCTTCCCCTCCAAGTGGCCTCTTCTGGCAATCCAATCCCACTACAACTGATACATAGACAATATCTAGGGTCCCATTACTCATGCTAATATACCTACCATATGACTACCCAAGGTAGATACACTTTTTTAACATGGAATATTAGAAGTATCATCTCCAGGGGAAAAAAACAAAAAAACTAATGCGTAATTGAAGAGGCCGAGCGCTCATGTGGTTTACTTTCAGGGAAGCACCTAAAACCTAGAAAGGTGGACCTTCACCAATGTAGATAGAGAAGACAGTTGTTTAACACCACATTTTCTTCAATTGCCAGAGGGGGCAGCAATCTAAGTAAGATCAGAATACATTTTAATTAAGACAAAGACTGCCTCCTACCCCTACGGTAGATGTGTCCTTGCCAGGGGCTGTCTAGATGGACACCCATTAGTAGTGACTAGTATATATGCACCAAACGTGGAGCAACAATTCTTTTAACACCTATGGTCATCAAAGTTGGCTGACTGGGCATCTAAGAGAGGATTTTAATAGTGTTCTTAATATTGTCCTGAATATTTCCCACTCCCTGTTTCCAGGAACACCAGTGAGCAGCAATGCCTACACTTTGGCATTATGGTTCCAGCTTTGGTCACTTGTAGATTCCTTGTGCATAAGGAATGTTCAATATAAGGAATAAAAAAAAAAAAACAAGAAGAGGTATGCTGTTCCTAAAGAGTCCTACAGGTCAATGTGTGTAAAGAGAGCACAGAAGTGCTAATGATGGTCGGAGAAAATCTTTTCTCCTTTCAGAAAAAGACCCTCACACACCCAGCCAGCTAGGTGTCTTGCTTCATCACTGGGTCTGCTCCTTATCGGGTCGGCGCTGCAATACCCGATCGGCGCCCATGATGGGCCTTCTTGGCGGAGATCTTTTTTCTTAGCCGTTGGGTGCGGTGCGTGTAAGGGCCCTCGTGAGTGTAGATGTGTGAATGTGGAATGTGTGAAACATAAAACAGGAATTAGTCATCCACCCAAAATATTTTAATGACTGTGGTCACTATCCTGATTAAAACCAAAAAAGGGGGGCGCGCACGCCTGCTCTAAGGTTGCAGTGTTGTGTGCTAAAGCTCAGGCCAACATGTTTCTTCCCTAGTGTCAGGTAGACGGCAATTCTTCAGGACCTAATCTTGATAATTCTACACTTTTTGGTGAGGGTCTGATAATTCAACAATTTAGTGACCACCCATACAGCACCCTAAAAAGTGGTACCTGTCGATCAACAACAATGCCTGTAGGAGAGACGAATCATAGAGGTTAGTGCATCGTTCTACTATGATCTGCAGTTTAACCTTAATGCAAAAGTCCGTAATATGACCATGCTATTGTGGCACTGCAAAACAAACGTGTGAAATAAGCATGCTTCACATGAGGGTGTATGTGATCATGCATTCGGCGATTCTAGGAAAAGTTAAAAACAGAAGTAGCAGAAAAATTTACAAAGCACACTACATCACTCACCCAGATTAGGTCAGCTCTATGTATCAACGTGTCGCTGCAGGTGTAGACACTGCAAGGTTCAGTGTCCTAATGTTTGTAGTGATTAAAAAAGGGGGGGGGGAAAGGTAACATAGGTATGAATGTTTGAGCTAAACCTTCTGTTTGCCCCTCTGTTTGACGGGGCAAACAGAGGTAGCTGGGCCCTACCGAGGTTTATTTCTGATGGCCTGGCCTACTACAGATCATGAGTAACTGGGCCAAGTACCCCAAAAGAACTTGACTCAGTTGTAGCATGGACCAAGCAGGTCAAGACTTCTTGGAGGGTAGGTAGACTCAGGGGGTGAACACAGACTCACAACTCAAAATACACGCAGCAGCAATAAATGACTGTCCGTCAAATATATGCTTTTATGAAAAAAGTTGTATTTATATCACAAAGCAAAATATGACTTTCACAAACAATACACACTGTACCTTGAGGTAAGGGCCCTAGTGTTTCATAGGTGGGTCCTTGAGTCCTACTCCAGTCAGGCTAGCAGTATTCCCCATTCACTATAGATAACCTTCTGGTTAGGTCCCATTAGTAGTCCAAGTCTCACGAGTCCCACTCTTGCTCTAAATTAAAGTCAAAAGTGTTCCAGCACCGAGCACTATCTGGCAAGCAAGTTCTTTAGGGGCAGTTTGGTCCTAAAAGTCTTTCCTACACCTGCAGAATCAGAGAGACTGGAGTCTCTGAAAGCGCCCTCTTCGCGGGTGCTCAATCTGCAGCAGCTGCCTACAGTAAATCTTTCAGATGCAGCAGGGGGTGTGGTCTGGCATGATGGGCGAAAGGACTAGAGCTCAAATGCACCGGCTAGTCCGTCCTTAATCCTACCTAATCCTGAGCCCGGGAGCGTCGTAACTGGCAGTGGAGGCAGAAAGGGTGAGCAGCGGTACACTCCAGGGTCTTGGATCCAACTGAAGTCATGTGGGGGCCACCAAAGGCATGCTGCTGTTTGCTGGATCATGGCAGCAACGAGCAAGAAGGACAACTTGGTTGCGCTGATAGAGGATCGAGCGTCTCATAGTGTGTGCCTCGGAGGCATAGCCCTCAGAGGCAGAGGTTTCTGCTGAGCCCAATAGCAACTCTGCCAATATCTCTGGAGGACTGCGGGTTGAGGCTCGGTCACCCACTGAGGCCGTATCAGAATGTTGAGGCCGCAATGGGTGACCATATTGGGTGGGCCAGGAGCCGCTAGAGGTTGTAGAGGTTCCTGCTGGAACAGCAATGAACCCCTGTTTTATTGAGGAGGGCTGTGGCGGTGCTTGGTGGTTGCCCGACTCAGCAGAACACAGCAGCATCGACCACTCGAAACAGAGCGGGGCCGGCCCGCTCCAACTTACTACTAGGGCGTTGCTCTAGACTTCAGTGGCTCGGTTGGGCACAGTATGGACCAATATGACTCTGGAGGGATGCTTGTGATCCCAGGGGCCGGCTGACTCTGCTGCACTGGCTGGAAGCAGCCATTAAGCAGGAGCTTGTGGGTCCTGGAGTCCTAGGAGGTTAGAAAGGGCTATCTTGGATTGTTGAAATGACTTGTGTCCCCCAGCAGAGGATGAATATGAACTGGCAGCTGCCTCCTGCTTGCAGTGCTAGTGGAAGGAGAGGCTGCCCAGGGTTTGAAAGAATCCCCAACATGGAGTGGAGGGAGCAGCCCCTTGCCTTGAGACCCTGCGTTTCTGTGGTCTGGTGGGATGTCAAGCTTGGAGGAGGGGATGGCCTTGGTACGGAGCACAGTGGGTGCACTGTAACTCTGATGGGACTGCATTCCTATGTTATAGTATGTCACGACCTGGACCGCTATATAAAGAGCCTGTCAGCTGTGGAGCCCGAGCTGTGGGTGCCCGAGGGGGCTTCCACCGGCAGCTGCTCTGTGAGTTGATCGCTTGAAAGGTCAGCAGCCCTGCGGCCTGACGCAAAAAAGGCAACTGTCGAGGTGAGTCCACTATGGTTGGCGGGGGCAACCAGGGTGATCTGCTTTTGCTCTGCTCACTCTCCTGGAAGTGGTATGAGGGGGGCTGAGAGAGGCAAGCTGGAGAGTGTGGCTGTTTCTTGAGACTGAGAGGCAGGGCTGCACTCTAGGGGGGAGGTGGTTTTGGGAGCAGATCGCTGGATACCTTCTGGAGCTGAGAGATTGAGTCTGTGAGCAGGATTGTTGCTGATTGGAGACAACCGGAGGGGTCGTACCACAGTGGGTGGTCCTGCTGGACATAGTTATGGGTAAAGACGAGCCCTCTAAGACTTCTGCACTTAACACTATAACGCAGTCTGCCCTCACAGCCGCTAATTGATTGAGAGAGTGAAGACTCCGAAGTGGCTCCCAGGAACTAGGGGGAGCCCTCACAAGCCGAATTATTGGCTGCCATTCAGGGTTCACGCTCCGCTTTGAAAGACAAGAATGAGACGGTATCTATTGATGTGAACCTGATAAGGGCTGATCAGTGGATGGTTGCTGAGAAAGTAACAGCCACTGAGAACAACATTGAGGGCCTCAGTAACAAGTCCATTACACTGCTGGTGCTTCACTTTTTTGACACACCGTCAGCGCAGTGTGCCTACCCATATCTACAAAGCCAGGTAAAGTCACCCTGCATGCCTTTTCATGGCCTTGTGAATATGGTCCCTTTCACGCATTACTCTGAGTGAAAGGGGCATTCCATGAGTGTTTCTGTGGATGTTCTCACGCATCACCCATGGAACCTGACGCATTCCCAGATTTACAAAGTTTTGTAAAGCGGGGAATGCATGAGAATCCTTTGACTCCCCTGGGGAGACAGGAGATAAGCGCAACAAGAAGAAATACTTTTATTTCTCCTCGTTTTTTCCTCTCTCTATCCGTGCTGCATTGTGCAGCACACATAGAAAGAGGAAAATACCATCAATGATTGTTTTTGTGCAGGGAGGTCTTCCTTCCTGCACAAAAACAATCATCCCTGCAAAGCAGGCACTCTTGCAACAGGACACAAGGGTGCCTGTACTGGCGTATGGCCACCAAATATGCTCCTGGACAGGGGAAAGCACACAAATGCATTGTATTGTTGTTAATACAACGCATCCCTGTGCTTTTAAAATGACACAGCTCGGGGCAGCAAAATGGCTTGTGGCGCCGTACTGCATAGTTTTTTTTGTAAATGAGGCCCTCAATCTCTACAGGCTGAGGTCTCAATGTTAAAGCAGCAGATGGCTAAGATGGTGACGGTCACTAGGTAGTTGGAAGCTCAGGTAAATGATCCGGAGAGGCGTACCCACTTTGCTACCTGCGGTTCCTGGGGTTTCCTGAAAGAGTGGAGGGCTCATCTGCAGTAAACTTTCTGGAAAGCTGGGTCAAACAGCTGTTGTTGCCCAATGAGATGTCTGAGCTACTTATGGTTGAGAGGGCACACTGGGCTTCGGTGCCGGCTCTGCAGCCTGGGGGCCCCCTGCAGGCTATTATAGCCAGAATACTGAATTATAGGGATAGAAACTGCATCCTAAGAGTGGCATGGGAACAGGAGATCCCGAGTGTTGACGATCATGCCATTGCCATTTTCATGCATTATACGAGAGAAGTGCAGGAGCAACGCAAGTCGTTCCTTGGTGTCAAACAGAAGCTGCATGCTATAAATCTAAAGTACATGTTGCTCTATTGCTCCAAGTTGAAGGTCATAGCTAAGTGAAGGTCTCACTTCTTCAAGAAGCCCCCGTTTGTGTGGGACTGGCTGGGGATCTGGGATGGAGCATCAACCGGAGGCCTGGGTGTTCAAGGATATTTTAGGGGCAGAGGGGCTGGGGAGATTAGAGAGGTCGTACTGGTGAGGGCTTGCTGAGTGTACCATCCCAAAACTTGCAAAGAGTTACTATTCAAGCCAATGGCGCCATGCAGGTAACTGCTATGCCTACACTGCGGACTGAAAGGACAGTGTCACCAATTGGGCAACCGGTCTCTGTTTTGAATTATTCCCAGCCGCATATAACTAATGTGGTGCCAGAGACTAATCTTTCTGCTGTGTAATACTGTGATTTCTTACTTTTTGGTTGTAGGTGAAATGATCCAGTGCTCCCTGTTGTGAGCGGGAGGAAGACTGGGTGGTTTAATGGCACTGGAGTTTATTTTCACTGGTTATGCCTGGTTGTTCAGATTGCAGGTTGTTGAGGGCTAACTATCGGTATGATGATGTGTTTCATTACACTGTATTTAATCCTAGGTCTTTTGACTCCAGGGCTCAATGTTTAATCCCTGAGTCTCAGTGTTGTGTTGTTGCACGCTGCACAGGGAACCAAGGGAGGGGGGTGCTTTGGACAGTAGCTGGGAGGAGGGATAGTAGGGGGTTCTTATCCCGGTTGGATAAGTGGGAGATATAGTGTTGTCCTGGCATAAGGTACAGGTGGGGTTAGATCGTGTTGGACCCAGCACCTTTTGCCTTGGTTCCCCTTCTGACCTCCTGTTTTTGACTGTGTGCTGAATTTTGTTTTTGCTAGTTTTAGGACTCTGGGCACTTTACCATTGCTGACCAGTGCTAAAGTACATGTGCTCTGTGACTAAAATGTAATGGCATTTGGTTACTCCATGATTGGCATATTTGATTTACTTTATAAGTCCCTAGTACATGGCACTGTGTGTGCCCAGGGCCTGTAAATCAAATGCTACCAGTAGGCCTCCAGCACTGATTGTTCCACCTACATGAGTAGCCCTTCAAACCTGTCTCAGGCCTGCCACTACAGAGTATGTGTGTTCAGTTTTAAACTGCTATTTAGACCTGGCAAGTTCACCTACTTGCCAGGCCTAAACCTTCAGTTTTATTACATGTAAGACACCCCTTAGGTAGGCCCTTGGTAGCCCCAAGGACATGGTGCAGTGCATCTAAAAGGTAGGACATGTACTTTGGTGTTTTATATGTCTTGATAGTGAAGAACCGCTAAATTTGAATTTTACAACAGCAAGGCCTATCTCTCCCATAGGTTAGCATTGGAGCTGCCTTGTAACATCTTACAAGTGTATCTTCCAATTGGGAGCAGATAGAAAATTGGAGTTTGGTGTATCTCACAATTTAAAAACACATCTTCTAGTAAAGTTTGTTTTGAAATTGCAAGTCTGAAAATACCACTTTTAGAAACTTGGCATTTTTTTAAATAACCATTCTGTGCCTCTGCCTGTCCCTAGAATACAAGTCGGGGTTGAATGACAGTTGGGCTTTGTGAATTCACTCTAGACAGTCACACAAAAAAAGGGAGCTGAGGTGTGCCCTGTATATCCTGATGGTCATTCACCCGAGCCTTCCTGAGTTAGAGAGGTGGGAATAGCTGACATTTGCACCTGAATAGGGATGTGTCTATTCACACAAAAAGAGCTGCATACACCCCTGTAGTGTGTCAGGAGCCAGGGCCAGGATGGGCAGGGTCTTGTGCACTACAAAGACCTTTCTTTGAAGGCTCCCTACTTCAATGGCTAAAATGGATTTAAATACTGGACCTCTGACACCATATGCTCAGGACATTTCTAGACTGAGGACACTGTGCCAGGAAGAAGAGCCGCTGTCCTGCCAGGTGGGACTGCTACTTTACTGCTTGCTTTGCTGTGTTGGCCTGCTGCTACTTGCTCGAGAGTTACAGGACTGGACTTTACTCCCTTTATCTGGCTTTCTAAGTTTCTCCAAGGGCTTGACTGAGCTTGCCTCCTTTTGCTGAAGTCTCAGGGACATCAAAGACTTCACCTGCATCTTGGTACCAGCACCTGTGCTCCTCGGCTGTGAGTCCTGTCCTCCCAAGTGGTGCCAACTCCAGACCTAGGCCCTTGAAGGCGAATTTAGTGCTACAACCAAGAAAACCAAAGCATCAACTCCAAGGCATCAGTTCAGAACTGGAGCAGCCCTGAGAAATCCATGCAAACTGCTGCCTGCACCGAATTCGTGGACACCACTCGCCTAGTGCGTTACGCAACAACCTCGACTTTCAATGCAGCTGCGGCTTTGCCACATAGCCTCTGAAGAACCACCGCAGAATAAGGGGCCGATTCCGATTTGGGCCGGAAATCTCTCCGACCGAGCCGGACCCGGAGAGATTTCCGACCGAATCGGACTCTGGCAGTCCGACCGAACGAGTACGATGCGCACGCATGCCATCGGACTCGAGTCGGTCGGACTCCCATTGAAGTCAATGGGAGCCGGTCGTACAACGCGTACGCGGGCTCCCATTGACTCAATGGGTGCGAGGCGGACAAGGGCGCCCCTACAGCAGGTACGCGTCGATGCGCATCGCGGCGTACATGCACAGGTAGGGGGACCCATGGGTCCCCCCTGTGTGCGACTCACGCGCACACGCGTACAGGGGGGGTCCGACGCGGACCCCCAAAGTCCGGCTCCAACAGCTTTTTCGAGCCGGACGGCGCGAGTCGATCGGACTGCTCGCGGCGCGCATCGTACTTACCCGGCCGGGAAACGTCTCCATAGCGCGGTGCGAGTCGTGTCCATGCGAGTCGGTCGGAGCGTGTTGAAGCCGCGTTCGAGTCGGTCGGAGATTTCGCGGGTGCCTGCATCGTACTCGCTCGGCCGGACCCGCGTACGATTCGGTCGGAAAACAGGGCTCCGAATCGGATCCGGTAAATCCGAATCCGATTCGGAGCACTACCGGCCGAGATCAGAATCGGCCCCTAAGTCTCTAGCACTGCCTCAGCGAAATCTGTGATGCACTGCTCTGACTCTGCAGCAGCACCGGCCCACCGTGGCTCTCGACCAACACAGCGCCTGCAGCCCAGAGATTCAACATCGAAGAATTGATGGACCGTGCTCTCGTCATTGACACATCATCAACACCTTGCCACCTTCCGAAACCGAGGACTGGCACCAGCAATTAATGCATCACCTCCTCAGCTCAATGCACCATCCCCTAGTAATAAAGTCTCAATGACTCTGCACCGCCTTAAGGAATCGATGCTTTCCTGCATCTGCGACACCTCACCTCCTCTGCGCCACGCATCTTCTTTGATTTTTGACCAAGGTACTGTAAGGGGGTCTGTGTGATTCCTGTATCCGGCCCATGCTCCATCACGTTCGACTGAA
This sequence comes from Calotriton arnoldi, assembly GCA_963921515.1. Taxonomy (NCBI): domain Eukaryota; kingdom Metazoa; phylum Chordata; class Amphibia; order Caudata; family Salamandridae; genus Calotriton; species Calotriton arnoldi. Next base: position 419,943 of record CAWUFW010012012.1, read on the forward strand.
CTTTTTGAATTGTCCCAATCAAGCATGACCAGATAGATCCTGTTGGAGCTATAGACTTCTAAACACAGCATTTTTATTTAATCTTTAATAATTCATATCTTGGCTTGTGTATGTTGGATTTTTGTTGTTTTGGTCTTGTTTTATTCAGATCAATATTGGCTATATCTTTAAACTGGTGTGGAGTACTTTTGTGGTATTTTCACTGTGTTACAGTGTGTGTGCGCGCACAAATACTTTACACTTTGGCACTTTAGTTTAGCCTGACTGCTCTGTGCCAAGCTACCAGAGGGTGAGCACAGGTAAACTTTTAGTGTGTACCCTGACTAGAGTGTAGGTCCCAACTTGGGCAGGGTGCATACCCCGGCCAACTAGAGACCCCATTTCTAACACATTGCATGATTGTTCTACTGGGTTTGTCCTGGGGTTGAGGGGTTAGTTTGATTTTGTTTGTTTATTTGTTGGTTGCACAGTTTTTTCAGCTGCATTTTTGACAGGCTATTGAGGTCCAGGTGGAATGGAATGGTGGACACTGGGCAATCGCACAGATGGAAGGTAAATTTTGTATGCTCACCGGTAACACCCAGGGACTGGGTAGATATGTTAAGAAGTACAGAGTCTTCCCCTTTTTGAAACAGCATAAAGTCAACATAGCCTGTGTTAGAAATGGGATCTCTAGTTGGCAAGGGCTTGCACCTTTGTCCAAGTAGGGACCCGTCTTCCTAGTCAGGGTAAGGGTGTTACACTCGTGAAGTAACCCCTGCTCACCCTCGTGGTAGCTTGGCACGAGCAGTCAGGCTTAATTCAGAGGCAGTGTGTAAAGCATTTGCACATAACCAACAGTAATACAGTGTAAGCACTACAAACGGACACCACACCAGTTTAGAAAAATAACCAATATTTTATATATTCAAGACAAGACCAATTACGACGAAAATCCACAATACTATACTTTAAAAATGAATGCTTGATACGGTAACTTCTTCTTTGCAGGAATAGCACAAAAGCAAAGTTCGTACGAGTCGGTAACTCCGTCCGAGCCTACCGCGATGCTGAAAACCACAGAGTCTAACAGTTCCAGCCGACCGCGTCGATACGGGCCAGCAGAGTCATGAACAGACTCGGTAACAGTACCTTTCTCGTTGTGGCTGGTACGGAGTGTACGAGCCGGTCGGCGTTCGTCGCGGTTGCGGTGCAAGACGGAGCGATGCAAGGTGCGGTGTCCCTCGATGCGGTGCAGGCAGCGGCTTGATGAGCGTCGTGCAGACGGAGTCAGTGAGTCCAAGGCGTGCGATGCAGGGTGAGACGATGCTCGATGCGGTGCTGACAGGTTGCGATGCAGGCGACCAAGCCGGAGTGCGGGAGCTGGCGTCGGACAGCGGTGCGAGTCGGAGCGGTGCGTCGCAGACGTGCGAGCGGTGCCCCAAATGCGGTGCGGTCACGACTCTTGAGCCAGTTGCAGCGACCTCGTCGGTCGGGTCCGGTTGGTTCAGTGAAGCGATGCGATGCGAACTGCGGTGCCCACAGGTCACGGTGCAAGCAGCGGCTCGATATTGGCGGCGTCGGACGTCGCCCACGGTGAGACCAGGGTTGCGATGCGAAGCGGGGCGATGCGGTCTGCGGTGCAAACAGGTCACCGGCCAGGGATGGATTCGGTTGACGGAGTCGGTTGCAGTTCCCTTCCTCTGTGGCAACTGAAACAGCGTTCCAGAAGCGGTACCCAGAGGCTTGTGAAGTCTTTGTAGTCCCTGAGACTTCTTAACAGGAGGCCAGCTCTGTTCCAGGCCCTTGGAGATACTCAGCACAAGATTGTAGAAAGTTCAGTCCTTTCACTGCCCAAGGCAGAAGCAGCAGCTGCAGGCCAACCCAACAAAGCAACAACACAGCAAAGGGGCAGTACTCCTCCTGGCAGCTCTTCCAGCTCTTCGTCTTGGCAGGTTCCTTGATTCCAGCGAGATCTAAATGCATGGGGTCAGGGCCCCAATATTTATATTCCAAATTCCTTTGTTCTCTGAAGGCAGAGAGGCCTTTGCCTAGTCCAAACCAGTTCTGGAGCACTTTGTTGACAAGTCTCCGTCCCTTCTTTCAGTGAGTAGGCCAGGGACATCAGACACACCACAGGAGGTGGAGCCAGCATTGTGGAGGGAAGGCACTGTCCTATTCAGGGCCCAGGTGCGACCCCTCCCACCCATCTACATGTAGATCTTGCTATTCAGCCCTGTGCTGACTCACCCTGTCTCCTGGCATCCCCCAGCCCCTGTCACTCACATTCCAGACAAGGAATACACAACCTCGCAGAGGCAGGCTTGGATGGTTAGACAAGAAAATACCCACTTTCTAAAAGTGGTATTTTCAAACACAGAATGTTAAAACCAACTTCACTAAAAGATGCATTTTATCATTCTGAGTCCAGGCATACTAAACTCGAATTTCTACCATGTTCCCGGGGTCAGTTAGGATTATAAGCTGTAATAATCAAAACTGCCCGTTCTGGCCTAGGGGGAACAGGTAGCCTTGCAATAGTGAAAAACGAACTAGGCTGTAATTCACTATCAGGACATGCCGCACACACCCGGGCATGTCCTACCTTTCGCGTACAACGCACCCTGCCCACAGGGGTACCTTGGGCCTACCTTAGGGGTGACTAACATGTAGCAAAGGGAAGGTTTAGGGACTTGCAAGTGTGTGCACTTGCCAAGTCGTCATGGCAGCCCCAGGCTGCGCACAGGCTCTGCGGTGGCAGGCCCGAGTTACACTTTACGGGCTGTTTGCTTGGGTGGCACAATCCAGTGCTGCAGCCCACCAACAGCATTTGGTCTATAGGTCCTGGCACTCGCAGTGCACTTTACAAGGGACTGACACATAAACCAAATAGGCCAATCATGGAAACACCAATCCATAACGCATTTTATACAGGAGCACTTGCACTTTCCCACTGGACCGCAGTGAGGAAAGTGCGCAGAATCATTACACCAGCAAAAACAGAGTCAAAACCGGGAGGTCAGAAAGCAAAAAGTCAGGGGAAACATGCCAAAAGATGCCAAGTCTAACACATGTCCCCTCCAGCTGAAAGTAGGGAGAACTACCCAACCCCATTGGAGTTCTCCTCACTAAGGCGGAAGAACCTGGACAGACCATCTGCGTTGGCGTGTTCTGTACCAGGACGGTGCTCCACCGTAAAGTCCATTCCCTGTAGGGAGATGGACCACCTCAGCAGTTTTGGATTCTCACCCCTCATTTGCATCAACCATCTGAGGGGCCTATGGTCTGTCTGAACCCGGAAGTGAGTGCCAAACAGGTATGGTCTCAACTTCTTCAGTGCCCAGACCACAGCAAAAGCTTCCCTTTCTCTGGCACTCCACCTCTGTTCCCTGGGGAGTAGTCTCCTGCTAAGGAAGACTACAGGCTGATCCAGGCCCTCTTTGTTCAGTTGTGAGAGCACCGCTCCCACACCATGCTCTGAAGCGTCAGTCTGCACGACAAATTCTTTGGAGAAGTCAGGTGCCTTGAGCACGGGCGCCGTGCACATGGCTGCCTTCAGGGCATCAAAAGCTTTCTGGCAGGACTCAGTCCAGATCACTTTCCTGGGCTGCCTCTTAGAGGTCAGCTCTGTTAAGGGGGCAACGATAGTGCCATAGCCCTTAACAAATCTCCTATAGTAACCGGTGAGACCTAAGAAGGCTCTCACTTCTGTCTGGGTCTTGGGGGGTTCCCAAGCCAGAATGGTGTCAATCTTGGGTTGTAGGGGCGCCACCTGGCCGCTTCCTACCTGGTGTCCCAAGTACACCACAGAACCCTGCCCGATCTGGCACTTACTGGCCTTGATCGTGAGGCCTGCACCTTGCAGAGCCCTCAACACTTTCTCAAGGTGCTGTAAATGTTCTTCCCAGCTGGAACTGAACACAGCAATGTCATCCAGGTAGGCGGCACTGAAATCCTCCAGCCCGGCCAACACCTGATTGACCAACCTCTGAAAGGTGGCAGGGGCATTCTTCAACCCAAAGGGCATCACCCGGAATTGGTAATGACCTTCTGGGGTTGAGAATGCTGATCTCTCCTTGGCCCCATCGGTTAAGGCAAACTGCCAGTACCCAGACGTCAAATCAAACGTGCTGAGGAACCGGGTAGCTCCCAACCGATCAATGAGCTCATCAGCTCTGGGGATGGGGTGCGCGTCAGTCCTAGTGACGGCATTGAGCCCACGGTAGTCCACACAAAACCGGAGTTCTGGAGTGGCACCGGGCGCCGCAGCCTTTGGGACCAAGACCACTGGGCTGGCCCAAGGACTGTGGGAGGGCTCAATCACCCCTAACGCCAACATCTTAGAGACCTCCTCCTTGATGCTGGCTCTGACCCGGTCAGTCAACCTGTAAATCTTGTGCTTCACAGGAGGGCTGTCACCGGTGTCCACGTCATGGGTACACCAGTGAGTAACACCGGGGGTCAGAGAGAACAGTGGGGCGAACTGTCCCAACAACTGGCGACAGTCCCCTGCTGCTCCTGAGTCAGAGTAGGGGAGAGGATCACACCCTCTACTGACCCATCATGCTCCTTGGTAGACAGGAGGTCAGGGAGAGGCTCACTCTCCTCTTCCACCCCATCATCTGTCGCCAAGAGCATACTCACTTCGGACCTCTCGAAGTGGGGCTTGAGGCGGTTCACGTGAAGGACCCTCAAAGGGTTCCTTGGAGCCTGCAAATCCACCAGGTAGGTGACGTCACTTTTGCGCTCCTTTACCTCATATGGCCCAGTCCACTTGTCCTGCAAGGCACAAGGTGCCACTGGGGCCATGACCCACACTTTTTGCCCAGGTTGAAATTCGACCAGAGTGGCATTCTGGTCATACCATCTCTTCATTTCTTCCTGGCTTGCTTCTAGGTTCGCCTGAGCGAGTTTCCTGAAGCGGGCAGTTTGGTTTCTAAAGGCCAGCATGTAGCTAAATACATCCTGGGGAGTTTTCCTGGGAGCCGCCTCCCAGCCTTCCTTTACCAAACTCAGAGGTCCTCTGACAGGGTGGCCATACAGGAGCTCAAAGGGGCTGTACCCAAGAGACTTCTGAGGCACCTCCCTGTACGCAAAGAGTAGGCATGGCAAGAGGACGTCCCACTTACGCCTCATGGGTTCTGTTAGACCCTTGATCATGCCTTTCAAGGTCTGGTTGAATCTCTCCACCAGACCGTTTCCTTGTGGGTGGTAAGGAGTGGTGAACTTGCAGGTTACACCACACTCCTTCCACAGGGATGTCATATACTTCGATATGAAATTGGTCCCCCTATCAGAAACCACCTCTCTGGGGAATCCCACACGGGAAAAGATCCCCATTAACGCCCGGCCCACCACTGGCACCGTCGTTGTCCTGAGAGGGATTGCCTCCGGGTACCGGGTGGCATGGTCCACCAAGACCAGGATGTACCTGTTGCCCATGGCTGTCTTGGGATCCAGTGGCCCCACAATATCCATCCCTACCCTTTCAAAGGGTGTACCAACAACAGGAAAAGGTTGGAGAGGAGCTTTGACCTTCCTCCCACTCTTACCACTTGCCTGGCAAGTTTGGCAAGACCTACAGTGTGCATCTGACTGCCTTCGCATTTGGGGCCAAAAGAAGTGGGTGACAAGCCTGTCAAAGGTCTTGTCCTGCCCCAAATGTCCTGCCAAAGGCACGTCATGAGCCAGACCCAGTAGGAAGGTCCTGAAGCGCTGGGGTACCACCAGCACACGGGCTGACCCAGGCTCAGCAACCTTAGGCTCACTGTATAGGAGACCACTCTCCCAGTAGATCAGATGTGACCCGGACTGATTACCAGCTGCCTGGTCTGCAGCCTGCCGCCGCAGACCCTCCAGAGTAGGGCACTCGCTCTGCTCCCTGCAGAACTCCTCCCTGGTGGGACCCCCTTCTTGCTGCCAATGGGTCAGTTCAGAGATGTCTCCCAGTTCGGCTACCTGTTCCCCTGTAGGCACCGGGCGTCCCCCTCGAGGTTCGCCTCCTCCCGGTCCGTGGGAACTTCGGGGCCGGTTTCCCGCGCCCCTGCCCTTTCTCTTGGAAAGGACTTGGGCCACTGTTTCAGGCTCCAAGTCCTCTTGATCACCCTTTCTGGCTGCCATTGACCGAGTAGACACGCATGCCCACTCTGGCAACCCAAGCATCTCCAAGTGAGACCTGAGCTCAACCTCCTTCCATGAGGACTGCTCCAGGTCGTTTCCTAGCAGACAATCTACAGGCATGGTAGGGCTCACAACCACCCTCAAGGGACCTGAGACCCTCCCCCCATTCAAAGGGAACCTGCGCCACCATACATTGGCGCTCTGAGTTGTCTACAGCAAATACTTGGTGGAATGCTCCTGGGACTACTTGCTTCTCAGACACCAGGTGACACCGGACTGAGGTCACACTGGCTCCAGTATTTCTGAGAGCCTCTACCCTGTTCCCATTAATGGTCACCCAGGTGCTATATTTCTTTGTGTTAGGGGGCACCTGGTTTCCTGGGACCATCTCACTGTCCCCTAGTGAGACAAGGGTCATTTCTGCGGGATCCCCACCCTCCTGTGGGCACCCCTCCTCCCCAAGCGCTACACTAGCCAACACTTTGGACTGTCCACCGGTGGGTGGCTGTGTCCCCTTTGGGCACTTGGGGTCCCCCTTAAAGTGACCTACCTGGTCACATGCATAACACTTGCGGGGGCCGGTCTCAACAGGCTTCCCTGTAGAGACCCCTTTCTTCTTATCACCGGGGGCTGGGAACCTTTACCCTGGGTACTAGTTTGGGGCCCTTTAGAGAACTCCTGTGCTTTACCCTTGTCCCCCCACCTTTCTGCTGGGGACCCTGCCCACCTTTGGCTGAGTCTCCCCCAAACGCTTTCTTGTGGACCCTGGTACTCACCCAGCGGTCCGCTTCCATAGCAAGCTTCCTGGGGTCAGTTAGCTTACTATCAACTAGGTGCTGGCGCAGATCTGCAAAACATAGACTAGACAAGTGCTCCCATGCAATCAACTTGTAGAGCCCCTGAAAATCTGTTACACTACTGCCCTTCACCCAACCATCCAGAGACCTGCAGAACACATCCACACATTCCAACCAAGTGTTGGCATCAGACTTCTTACTGGACCTGAACTGATCCCTGTACTTTTCAGGAGTAAGACCATACTTCGTGAGAAGGGCATCCTTCATGTCAGCATAGGTGAGGTGATACCCCTTACCCAAAGCTATCAGAGCATCCCTTGCTTCTTCCGGGAAAAGTGGCCACAATCCTGCTCCCCAATTCTCCTCAGGGACCCCATTCATGTGTATGGCTGCCTCATAACCCTGAAACCACCTTTGTATGTCATCCCCCTTCTTGAACTCCTTGCCTACGTTCTTGGAAATGTGCACAATCCTGTCTGCCTTTCTGGACGAATTGCTGCCACCATCTGAGCCTGACTTACTCCTAAGTTCTAGCTCCTTCAGTTCTCTCTCATGCTCTAAGAGCATCTTCCTCTCCTCTATGGCCAATCTCTTCTCCTCCCGCCTGAGCTTCTGCAGCTCAAACTGCCGTGCCTCCCGCCTGTCCTCCAGCTCCTCTGGGGACAGACTACTGCTGCCTGACCTGGCGGGTTCCCCCCTACCCAAAAGCACATCCACCCTGGAAATAGGCTCCTCCACCTCCTCACTGAGATTACCAGGCTGCCCATTGGCATGTCTGGCTGCTACCCAGGCCCTCAGCGCCTTCTGTAGCTCCTCCTCCCTTGTGAGGCCTTTAATTTGGACTTTCAGGTTTTTACAAATCGCTCGTAGCTCCTTTACGGCGTAGGATTCCAACCTATCCTCCTCAAAGATAACTTCCAGGGATGCAACGGATGATGCAATTGATTCAGGCATGACAAAAGTAGTGAGTTGAAAGCTGGCAAGATCAAAAATAGGCCAAAAGAAAAAGAACCAGTATGTGGTACGTAATGGTCTGCGATATGGTAGTAGTGCACACCAATCACTGTAAGTCAAGTGCAAACACAAGTCCTATCCTCACCGCTGCCAACCAATGTTAGAAATGGGATCTCTAGTTGGCAAGGGCTTGCACCTTTGTCCAAGTAGGGACCCGTCTTCCTAGTCAGGGTAAGGGTGTTACACTCGTGAAGTAACCCCTGCTCACCCTCGTGGTAGCTTGGCACGAGCAGTCAGGCTTAATTCAGAGGCAGTGTGTAAAGCATTTGCACATAACCAACAGTAATACAGTGTAAGCACTACAAACGGACACCACACCAGTTTAGAAAAATAACCAATATTTTATATATTCAAGACAAGACCAATTACGACGAAAATCCACAATACTATACTTTAAAAATGAATGCTTGATACGGTAACTTCTTCTTTGCAGGAATAGCACAAAAGCAAAGTTCGTACGAGTCGGTAACTCCGTCCGAGCCTACCGCGATGCTGAAAACCACAGAGTCTAACAGTTCCAGCCGACCGCGTCGATACGGGCCAGCAGAGTCATGAACAGACTCGGTAACAGTACCTTTCTCGTTGTGGCTGGTACGGAGTGTACGAGCCGGTCGGCGTTCGTCGCGGTTGCGGTGCAAGACGGAGCGATGCAAGGTGCGGTGTCCCTCGATGCGGTGCAGGCAGCGGCTCGATGAGCGTCGTGCAGACGGAGTCGGTGAGTCCAAGGCGTGCGATGCAGGGTGAGACGATGCTCGATGCGGTGCTGACAGGTTGCGATGCAGGCAACCAAGCCGGAGTGCGGGAGCTGGCATCGGACAGTGGTGCGAGTCGGAGCGGTGCGTTGCAGACGTGCGAGCGGTGCCCCAAATGCGGTGCGGTCACGACTCTTGAGCCAGTTGCAGCGACCTCGTCAGTCGGGTCTGGTTGGTTCAGTGAAGCGATGCGATGCGAACTGCGGTGCCCACAGGTCACGGTGCAAGCAGCGGCTCGATGTTGGCGGCGTCGGACGTCGCCCACGGTGAGACCAGGGTTGCGATGCGAAGCGGGGCGATGCGGTCTGCGGTGCAAACAGGTCACCGGCCAGGGATGGATCGGTTGACGGAGTCGGTTGAGGTTCCCTTCCTCTGTGGCAACTGAAACAGCGTTCCAGAAGCGGTACCCAGAGGCTTGTGAAGTCTTTGTAGTCCCTGACACTTCTTAACAGGAGGCCAGCTCGGTTCCAGGCCCTTGGAGATACTCAGCAAGATTGTAGAAAGTTCAGTCCTTTCACTGCCCAAGGCAGAAGCAGCAGCTGCAAGCCAACCCAACAAAGCAACAACACAGCAAAGGGGCAGTACTCCTCCTGGCAGCTCTTCCAGCTCTTCGTCTTGGCAGGTTCCTTGATTCCAGCGAGATCTAAATTCATGGGGTCAGGGCCCCAATATTTATATCCCAAATTCCTTTGTTCTCTGAAGGCAGAGAGGCCTTTGCCTAGTCCAAACCAGTTCTGGAGCACTTTGTTGACAAGTCTCCGTCCCTTCTTTCAGTGAGTAGGCCAGGGACATCAGACGCACCACAGGAGGTGGAGCCAGCATTGTGGAGGGAAGGCACTGTCCTATTCAGGGCCCAGGTGCGACCCCTCCCACCCATCTACATGTAGATCTTGCTATTCAGCCCTGTGCTGACTCACCCTGTCTCCTGGCATCCCCCAGCCCCTGTCACTCACATTCCAGACAAGGAATACACAACCTCGCAGAGGCAGGCTTGGATGGTTAGACAAGAAAATACCCACTTTCTAAAAGTGGTATTTTCAAACACAGAATGTTAAAACCAACTTCACTAAAAGATGCATTTTATCATTCTGAGTCCAGGCATACTAAACTCGAATTTCTACCATGTTCCCGGGGTCAGTTAGGATTATAAGCTGTAATAATCAAAACTGCCCGTTCTGGCCTAGGGGAACAGGTAGCCTTGCAATAGTGAAAAACGAACTAGGCTGTAATTCACTATCAGGACATGCCGCACACACCCGGGCATGTCCTACCTTTCGCGTACAATGCACCCTGCCCACAGGGGTACCTTGGGCCTACCTTAGGGGTGACTAACATGTAGCAAAGGGAAGGTTTAGGGACTTGCAAGTGTGTGCACTTGCCAAGTCGTCATGGCAGCCCCAGGCTGCGCACAGGCTCTGCGGTGGCAGGCCCGAGTTACACTTTACGGGCTGTTTGCGTGGGTGGCACAATCCAGTGCTGCAGCCCACCAACAGCATTTGGTCTATAGGCCCTGGCACTCGCAGTGCACTTTACAAGGGACTGACACATAAACCAAATAGGCCAATCATGGAAACACCAATCCATAACGCATTTTATACAGGAGCACTTGCACTTTCCCACTGGACCGCAGTGAGGAAAGTGCGCAGAATCCTTACACCAGCAAAAACAGAGTCAAAACCGGGAGGTCAGAAAGCAAAAAGTCAGGGGAAACACGCCAAAAGATGCCAAGTCTAACAGCCTGTCTGCAGGAAACTCACCTCATGGACGGGGAGATCAACAAGGTGGTTAAGAAGTGGAAAGGCCAACTGTTCCACTCCTCTTATTCCTCTTAGGCCAGAGGGTTTATGGTAGGGGTAGCCACTGGGAATCAGTTTGTGCCCGGTTATGTGGAGGCTGATGTGCAGGGGAGGTATGTTTTGCTGCAAGGTAGGCTTGATGGGAGGGCCTTCTCAGTCCTCAATTTTTATGCACCCAATAAAACTCGATTTTACTTAAGGCTACAGGACTTGATGGGTTCTGAGGTGAATGGCTCTTTTATATGGTTGGGAGACTTCAATTGTGTCCTAGATAAGGATCTGGATTGGTGTCCTCCCAGGGCTGATACAAAGCCACGTATGACTGAGTCACTAGGTGAAGTCATGTCGAATTTGGGCTTTCTAGTTGCATGGAGAGTTCACAACACAGTATAGAGTGTATTGACCTGCCATTCACTTACTCACCAAACCTACAGTCAGCTGGATAGTATACTGGTGGCTGCATTTCCAGTGGAGGGAGTTCTGAGTGTGAGAGTTGTGTCAGTCTTTCACTGGCACCTTGAGTGGGTATGCGGTGGGCCAATAGCCCTGTGGAGCAGATTCAAGCTTTCCTGCCCCTGTTGGAGCTTCCAAGGCTCGTTGCAGTGACCACTGATGAACTGGATGCAATAGTTACATTGGAGGAGGTCAGGGTTGCTCTGTAGCTGGCCCAAGGAACAAGGCGCAGGGTGGGAATAGCTTCCCAGCATGTTTTATCATGGTTTTGTAGCGGCCTTGACGCAACCATTAATGGATGTCCTCCTGGAAGCTAAGGTGAAAGGGGTGCTCCCACCTACTATGTGTGCTTTATCTGTATGCTGTAAAAGCCCGGGGGGCACTTCTGATCCTGCATCATACCGGCCTCTTATAATGATAAACACTGATATTAAAATACTCTGGAAGTTATTGACTTATCACCTGAGCCCGGTGGTGTTGGGCCTTATACATGTAAATCAGTGCAGGTTTATCCTGGGTCATAAAACAATGATGACTTTAATGCATCTAAAAAATGTCATGCATGAGGTCGAGGGTAGAGAGGAGGACTTGGTGTTGGCCTCCATTGATATTGGGAAGGCGTTTGGTGGATTAGGGGCACCTGCTAAAGATTATGAGAGCCATGGGGTTTGGGCAGCAGTTCAGAACATGTTATGTTATGTTCTATTATGTTATTTTATAAAGCGCTCATATACCCTGCTTTAAAAAGAGGGTGGCTTTGATTGAGCTTAGAATGCAGAGAGAGAAAGAGAAAAAAAGACTAAGTATCTTAACTAAAAAGCTATGTTTTTAGGGCCTTCCTAAAGTGTAAGATATTGGAAGCATTCTTCATTTGATGCGGAAGAGCATTCCACTGTTTGCCTGTTCCAACCACAAAACTTTTTCCTTCCAAAAGATTTTTTTAAAGTTCAGGGACAATGACATATTTTGCTGCAGAGGAGTTTAATGATCTGTTGGGAATGTACCAATAAAACTTCAGGAGTTTGATGAAGTATTGGGTGTCTGAATAAATAAATAGGATACCCTAGTGTTTCCGCTGACAGAGCTGACTCGGGTGCCCAGGGATCGGTTGCCAGTTCTAGGATTGAGGTGGGATACGGAGAAGTTTAGCTACCTTGGTCAGATGGTTGCACATACGCTCAAGAAACAGCTACCATATAACATTGAGAGGGTTATTGACACCATACGGGCTTCTGGCCGTTTTTAGCACACTTTGCCGTTATCATTGATGGGTAGAGTTGTGGTTTCCAAAATGGTGTTTTTAGGTCGAGCATCAGCGATGACCTGTTGTATCTCTCTATGTGGCTTTGGCAAATCCACCCATTGCTATTGGCTGTTAGCTGCAGCATTCAGAAATGCTGGTTTCTTATTGGTGCTTCTCTGTTAAAGTCCCTCCTTTGCGTGTTTAACTCTCTTTCTGGCGATTTCACTCAGAGAGCATTTTGGTCAGCCATCACACAGTACAGCGTGTGACGGCCTCTCTTCCTCCTCCCATCTGGCTATTACAGTCACACTTTTTTTTTGTTGTACTTTTATATAGCGCGAACCAGACCCGAAAGTCACCAGTTAAGGGGGAAACATTCATTATTTCATAGGCACGGGAAGATTAAGCGATTTGCCCAGAATCATGGTGCTCGGTCCGGCCACAGCTCTGCATTGCAGTGGTGTTCGCACCCACGGCTGGTTTATTGACTGAGATGGTCCAGTTTCTTGATTGGTACTGCTTCAGTTTTTAGGTCGAGCATTCGAGACCTCTTGTATATACTTTAGTATATACTTATATGTATATGTACTTTGTGGGCTCTGGAGATCAGCCCTAGGACTTGTCTGCTTCCGCTTAGGGACTTTTTTTCTGTTCAACTGCCTCTATTTAACTGTCCTGATAGAAAACGACCAGTAGAGGTCAGTAAAATTCCAGAATTGCTGTCTGCTTGTTCAACTGCCTCTATTTAACTGTCTTGGTAGAAAACGACCAGACCAGTAGAGGTCAGTAAAATACCAGAATTGCTTTCTGCTTAGGGACTTTATTTTTTTTAATTTTTCTGGCAACTGCCTCTATTTAACTTTCCTGATAGAAAACGACCAGCAGAGGTCAGTAAAATATCAGAATCACTTTAGCATTCTCTAGATTCCAGTCCATAGAAATTGTCTTCCACAAGCAATCGTAGACAATATTTTTTTCAAATCTTGTATTTTCAGTGATGTGACCACCGAAGGCCCTGATTTTATATTAAAAACAGAGCTTTGGACTATACCATTTCCCGCTGAAAGGCAATATTTCTCTCCATGTGTTCCCACCACTGGCATGTCATGCAGTCTGGGGCTTACTTTCCCTCCATGTTAAAGAACAGTAGATGTTTCAGCACTCAGGCTAATGTGCTGCATAGCTAAATACATATAAGGTCCCAAAGGCTAGACCGATTGCATTGCAAATGCTTGTTTACCATGGTCATTGCCTGGTTTTCCTTACTAGTAGTTGTTGTTGGTGCTTCTCTTGTGTTTTTGCGGTGGGTTGGACTGTGTTCAAGTCACAGGGCAGTAGCTGCTCTTTGGTCCCTGTCTGAGGCCGAGCAGTAGACAGTCCAGGGTCAGTGTGGACCAGCAAACACTTCTTCCTTCCCTTGAAAACATGCCTTTCCCACGCCCAGCCTCCGCCTGAACCCTGACATGGTGCCCCGTGCCTCTCTCAGAGAGGGGAGGAGTTTGTTGTCAAGCCCAACCAGCTTTATTGACAAGTGTTGGGAAGTGCGTGTTTTTCATACCCCCTGCATTCCAAAAAGCGTGTACAGGGACAGAGGCATACAAACACTTTTCTTGTGGAACGGTGAGGGGCTTCCCGGTAACAGTGGCATGTGGCAGTCGAGAGGGGTGTTTATAGGGTGCGTGTTTTCTGCGATAATTGGGGGGAGCGTCTTACCAGGTTGCTCTCCGGGGTGACTGGGGCAGAAGGTGTGTGTGGATTACTGCTGTCCTGGGGTCATGGGACACTCGACCCGAGCGAGAGTGGATGGAAGGGGGGAAATGTGTGTCTGCGACTGCAGGGGCTGCCGCTGAGTCCTTGCTGTTCTGCATCCCCGTGCGCACCGGGCTGAGGCTGGCAAACCCGACTGTGCGCATAGCGGTAAAGGGCGCAAAGTTGGCGCAATCAATAAAATGTGCTGCGTCAGACAGGTAACGGCTGCAGCTGTTGGGGCAGATGTGCATGACCCCGCGGGGAGTAGTTATCAGTCTGCATTATAACTTCAGCAAACCCGGGGCTCTTCTGCGGTGCCCTGGAGCTCTCTTCTTGTGCAGAGCGTGCCAGGGCCCAGGTATACACTGTCACCTCAGGCGCGAGGCTATGACACAGCGATGATTGACAGGTGAGTGTGTGTTTCATGGGAGACGCTGGGGCCGATTGTGGACATGTCTCGGAGATTGCTCCTTAGTATGTGGAAAGCGCTGCAATGAGACACACTCTCAGAGTTGCCAGGGGACCATGGGGAGGGTTAATCACTCCGGCTCTCCCCTGGTTGCACCCCTGGCGCCTAGGCCCCTCCCGAGTCCACAGAGGCCCATTGAGTGCCAACCCTAATTGGTGTGCGCCCACCATCTTCTCACCGGTGTCACCAAGCACTAATTGGACTGGTCTCCCCCTTTCCTCGCTGCCCCGGTAATTAATTTGTGAGCTTTTGAAGCAAATGATCCAGGTGCACTCTCGGTGTTAGAGCTCAGGGGAGACTTTTAAGCGCTGTACCCGTCCTGCATGGGGCTGCTGTCCCATCACAGAGTACCTCCCCGGCAAAACAATGAAGTGCACTCAAGTGGACGGCTTCCAGCTTTATTTTTACTTTGAACAAACATTCTGCCGCGACCCCAGCACTGAGTTCAGAGCGCTTGACTGGGCGTTTCCCATCCTCCGAGTACTCTCGGTACTTACAGGAGCTTCTAGAGGGTATCGTAACACACACCCAAACCGAGGTTTTTGTCCCTTTATGTATTTCGTACTTTGAGTGAATTTCACTTGACTCCTGGTGCCTGTCCAAGATCACACCTGTGCAGATGGTGCGCCCTGTATTAGAAGAGCCTGCTTCTTTTTACTTCATCTGACTGCAGAGAACAACAAACTCCCCCCAGAGCACCGCGCTACAGATAGTGAACTACAAGTAGACAGAATGTATTTAATTGGCTTCACAGATGTAAAAGGTGCTGCCAAAGTAAACACTTAAGTACATGCTGTGGTACAGTCTCCTCCGTGGTGGTCACATTTGTTCTTGGCTTCTTTAGAAGCATATTTTATGCAATGTCCCTAGTTAGTGACGTAATTTGCTGCCCCCCTCCCCCCTGCATGTTAAGCCTCCTGAATAATGCTTTTGAGTTCACTTCAGTGCTTGAAAGGAAAGAACAGAAGTGCAGGTACTCTGAATCAGACTCAGAGTACCTGCTTGTTTCTGAGCATTGCAGGTACTCTACAATTAAAAGTATTAAGTCTTTCTTGGGAAGTGCAGGTACCCTCCCTCTCAAAATGAAAAAGTACCGGTATTCAGTACTGGACGATTTAAATCACTGCTTCACTTGTACGGGTGAGGACTGTGCTTACTTGCAGAGTGTCCGGGGTAGGTGCTCTGTAGGTCTGTGTAGGGGGCACTGTGTGGAGGACAGTCTCCCATGTCCGTGGTTGGTAGATTCCATCTTGGTTTGTGCTCGGATCTTGGTTGGCCAGCTTCTGTGTCTACGTTTGTATTTGCGCTGGGCTTGTCTGTGCTGTTGGGTTTGCACCAAAGTGGGGGATTGTGCACAATTAAGGTGTCCTTCCAGTGAGATGTACCATTTTAGAGTGTTGTGCGGTCACAGGTGTGTCTCCCAGTACATTGTGTGGTGTTTCCCTTGGGCCTGGCCTGGGTCCGCGTGAACCTGTGGTGGAAGTTGTTTCTGCGGGCTGCCCCTGAAAGTATTCGTAAAAGTGAGTGTGTGTGGGGCTCTCCAACAGAGGGGTGGATGTAGTGAAGTCAGAGGGTCACTGCCCTATTCTCTGTTGATTTAAACCGGGGCCTATCACAAAGAAGCCTTTGCAATACAATAGGTCTCGCATTTACGTGAGTTTAAGCTATTGGCATTGTAAATGACAATGCGTTTTATTTATGTTTCAAAAACTAAAACATAAATAAAAGGCATTGTCATTTACAATGCCAATAGCTCAAACTTGCATAAACGCGAGACCTATTGCATTGCAAACACTTGTTTCCTCATTGCATTACATGTTCCAAACTTCTCTGTGCCCCTTTCACACAGGGGTGTTCCGAAAGTTGAATTCCCTTCTCATATTGTTTATTTGGGCAGGAAATCGGGTTATGGTAGCACGGATGATCCTTCTGAGGCAGTATGAGGACGGGAGACTTGGGGTCCCAAATTTGGAATACTATTATTCTGTATCACACCTGCAGCATGCAGCAAAATAGCTGGATGAGGGAGATAATTGGAAGAAGCTCCTTGCGGGGTTGTGGAGGGGAACCAATTACCAGTCGCGGCACGGCAGGCAGATTTCATGCATGTATCGTAGAGTTGTGGGGAGGTGAGAGACGTCTGCGAGAGGGTACATGTACGATTGAACCAGACCACTACCCTGACTTGTGGGATCTTGCCACAACTGTGCATGCTGGGCTTATTGATGATCCCCAAGAAGTGAAAAATGACCATCAGGTTTACGCAGCTGGCACTTGTGCTGGCATCACTTGAATGGGGGTTAGGGTTCCATCTGAGGAGCTTTGGATTAGAGATTTTTCAGAATTGGCTGGAGCTGAGGAGATGCAAATTCATCGA
Organism: Calotriton arnoldi; assembly: GCA_963921515.1. NCBI lineage: Eukaryota > Metazoa > Chordata > Amphibia > Caudata > Salamandridae > Calotriton > Calotriton arnoldi. The sequence continues at coordinate 436,692 of CAWUFW010012012.1, forward strand.
GTTAGAACCGATGACAAACTTGTGGTTGATATAGAAGTTTGTGGGATGCTATGGCAAACGTTTCTGGCTCAGGTGGGCAGAGGAGGGGAAGGCTGCTCCTTGGATAGTGATGGTTGAACATGATGGTGATGAGCAAATTTGATTTGGGAGATTTGGGGCCGGACACATATATGCCCTGTGCTACTACTCATGATGTTAAATGAGTTGTTGGTTCCTCCATAGTATCCTCTTGTTGTAGTCTGGCAATTGATGTAGACTTTGCTGCCACTGTGGTGTGTGTACCTTGCTAAGTTGCTGCTGTGTTTCTTGTTGTTTATATTGACGTGTTTATAAAATGACAAATAAACATGTTAAAAAAAGGGGGAAAAAAGCCTTTCAGTTGGGTGTCTCGAGTTTCTCACATGCAGTCTTGCAGCAGCAGTGGCTGGGGGGTTCTCAATGCTTTATACGTTCTTCAGGTTCCTATCAAATGTGGGAGGGTGTGACGATTCTGGTGGTGGTCCTCAGTCATGGCTCAGGCCTGCCCAGTCACCAAAGCAGCCTCTGTCAACAGTCTTAAACGCACCACACTTCTTGCTTGGTCCCGGTAGCCCCCAGCATGCAAGGTTACCATTCCTTCTCTGTGCATGTGCTACAGCCCGATTGGTACAGCAGCAATATTCATGGGAGCCCCATCTGGCATATGCAGTCTCTAACGTGATACCACACAAAGGCTCTGACCTGCTCCCACAGGCAGCAATCTTCATGGCAGCCCCACCTGGCATACAGGGCCATCAACTTGATACTGCGACATGTTGGGAGCAGCTACAGACACAGATCACTTCATGGCAGACATCCTCTGGCACACTAGAGCTGCTAAATTTCCCTGCACTGGGCAACGACTTGATCGGTGCATCAGCTGCCTCCTCACACTTCACTACAGGGATCCACTAGCTAGGATCCCGGCACTGGACCGAGCTACCTTCAACGCTCTTCTCTCCCACACAGGGCACACTGGTTTTATCAAGCAGGTAGGCATTGGTGCTCCAGGGTCTTAGGGCAGGTGGTCTTGGACTCCCTAGGTGATGTCCCTTCACCCAGCTGGGAGACTATCAGACCTTGTTCCCTAGACCTGCTCACAGACTGAAGTCTTGCAGACCTTATCCTTGTTGCACAGCACAACTGGTTGCCTGAAATTATGAAAACAATTGGGGTCTCGAGATCCTCTTCATATAGTCTATTTTCAGATACCAAATATGATTTAGAGTCTGCGTCTTTGAAGTTTATGTTGGGGGTCTTCTTCCTTTTGTAGTGCCCTGACCTCTGTTCTCTCTTCCTCCAGAAAGCAGTCTGTCGCATCAGGAGCAACGACAAATCTCCTAGTGCCACAACACAGGTGATGGGAATTACTAGAAGTTAACACCAGAATGTTAGCCACAGTGATATTTGTATCAAAAAATTACTCCAGGGCCTCAGTTCTACTCTTTGTGATTCTCTTATCTGTCCTATCTTCTTCATGAGATGTGCCCAGGCCCCTTCCCAGTGACCTCTCTCTGAATCAAAGAGCACCCACTGAGGTTTACAGAGGAGCCTGGCTCTTCTTTCCTCCAGTGTGTCCCACCCGGATTACAGGAATGCAGCAATACACACATTTGTTTGGGGGAATCTTATACCTCCTCTCCTCTTGTTCCTCCAGTCTGCCCAGAATCTCCCAAAATGAACCCAGAGTTTCCATGCATTGTACTATTCACAGTCACACATGCATCCAGCACATTCATAAAGCATAATGTGCTGTGCAGCATTACATCTGTCATGTTTTGTATCATTCACAGGCACACATACACCCAACATCTGAATACATAGCATATACTGCAACACAGCAGTACATTCTTTCTGCATCATACCATTCATAGGCACACATACACCCAACACATGCATATCTTAAGTACATAGGGCACAGTACTGCACTATCCCTGTATAGTACCATCTAAAGGCACACAAACACCCAGCACATGGATACCACATATGCAGTGTGCAGCACTACACACCAAACTGATGTAGGCCAAGGGTGTGTTAGGCACACAGCAGTGGAACACAAATGAGTGAGCCTGTAGGCCTCACTCTAATGACGCAGATAAAAAGGAACAGCTTACTCCTACTGATCACTCCACAGTATGCTGCCATCACCGTGCTTGTGCTGCTTAGCACATTGTAGCCTTTCACCACTATGAGGGTAGACCTTTGGATGCCCTTCCCGGTCCAACAAGACTACAGGCGGGGAGACAGGCCTATGTCATGGTGCACACACATTATTCATGTTCACCTATGACAACAAAAATCAGCTTTAGGGACCCAGACATCATTACCGTTGATACCCTCAGGACAGCACGTCCATCACCATGCCTAGTAGTTGTTGGTGCTTCTCTTGTGTTTTTGGGGCGGGTTGGACTGTGTTCAAGTCACAGGGCACTAGCTGCTCTTCGGTCCCTGTCTGAGACGCGGAAGTGGAGCACCCCCGAGCAGTAGATAGTACAGGGTCGGTGCGGACCAGCAAACACTCCTTCCTTCCTTCTCTTGAAAACATTCCTTTCCCACACCCAGCCTCTGCCTGAACCCTGACATGGTGCCCCATGCCTCTCTTGCAGAGGAGAGGGGTTTGTTGTCATGCCCAAACCAGCTTTATTGACAAGTGTTGGGAAGTGTGTGTTTTTCATACCCCCTGCATTCCAACAAGCGTGTACCGGGACAGAGACATACAATTACTTTTCTTGTGGAACGGCGAGGGGCTTCCCGGTAACACTGGCAAGTGGCAGCCGAGAGGGGTGTTTATAGGGTGGGTGTTTTCTGCGATAATTGGGGGGAGGGTCTTACCAGGTTGCGGGTCGGGTTGACTGGGGCAGTTGGTGTGTGTGGATTCCTGCTGTCCTGGGGTCATGCGACACTCGACCTGAGCGAGAGTGGAAGGAAGGGGGAATGTGTGTCTGCGACTGCAGGGGCCACCACTGCGTCCTCACTGTTTTGCGTCCCCCGTGCGCACAGGTCTGAGGCTGGCATACCCGGCTGTGCGCATAGCGGTAAAGCGCGCAAAGTTGGCGCAATCAATACAATTTGCTGCGTCAGCCAGGTAACGGCTCAAGCTCTCGGGACAAATGTGCACCGCCCTGGGGGGGCGTAGTTATCTGTCTGCATTGTAACTTCAGCAAACCCGGGCCTCTTCTGCGGTGCCCTGGTGCTCTCTTCTTGTGCAGAGCGAGCCAGGGCCCTGGTATACACTGTCACCTCAGGAGCGAGGCTATGGCACGGCGATGATTGACAGGTGGGTGTGTGTTTCATGGGAGGCGCTGGGGCTGATTGTGGACATACATGTCTAGGAGATTGCTCCTTAGTATGTGGAAAGAGCTGCAATGAGACACACTCTTAGAGTTGCCAGGGGACCATGGGGAGGGTTAATCACTCCGGCTCTCCCCTGGTTGCACCCCTGGCACCTAGGCTCCTCCCGAGCCCACAGAGGCCCATTGAGTGCCGACCCTAATTGGTGTGCGCCCACCATATTGTCACCGGGGTCTCCAAGCACTAATTGGATTGGTCTCCCCCTTTCCTCGCTGTCCCCGTAATTAGTTTGTGCGCTTTCAAAGCAATTGATCCAGGTTTAGGGTGCACTCTCGGTGTTAGAGCTGAGGGAAGACTTTTAAGCGCTGTACCCGTCCTGCATGGGGCTGCTGGCCCATCACAGAGTACCTCCCCGGCAAAACAAGTGCACTCAAGTAGACAGCTTTCAGCTTTATTTTTACTTTAAACAAACATTCTGCTGCGACCCCAGCACTGAGTTCAGAGCACTTGCTGGGCGTTTCCCAGACTCCGAGGACTCTCAGGGTCAAATTTACAAGCCCCTTGCGCCACCGGTGCGTCACTTTTTGTGACGTACCGATGGCGCAATTTACTGCTCCATATTTACAAAGACAGGAAAAGCCACCCTGCGTCACTTTTCCTGTCCTTGTAAATATGGCCCCTTTGCATGCAGCACTTTGCGTGAAAGGGGTTTTCCATGGGTGTTGCTGTGGGTGTTCCCACGCAACACCCATGGAACTAGACACATTTCCAGATCTACGAGGAACTGTAAATCTGGAAATGTGTGTGAATGCTACGCCTCCCCAGGGGAGGTGTAGGGAGATGCAAAGAGTAGAAATGTATTCATTTCTCCTCGTTTATTTCCTCTTTCTATGCGTGCTGCATTCTGCAGGACACATAAAAAGAGGAAAGAGGAAATCTCCTCTAATGATTGTTTATGTACAGTAAGGTGTCCCTTCCTGCACATAAACAATCATTGAAACAATGACCTTTTTGAACTTCTATGTGTGCTAATGGAGCACACATAGAAGTTGAAAAAAGGCATTTCAGATTGTTTTTGTGCAGGAAGGGAACCCTTCCTGAACGAAAACAATCTCCCCACGACGCAGGCATCCTTGCACCATGGTGCAAGGGTGCCTGCACCGGCGCATTGGCAGCAGTTTGTGCGCCAGCGCAGGGGGAGGCACAGAGATGCGACATATTGTTGTAAATATGTCGCATCCCTGTGCTTTGAAAGTGACTCAGTGCAGTGCAGCCAAATGGCTTACAGCACGCACTGAGTCACTTTCTTGTAAATTTGCCCCTCGGTACTTACGGGAGTTTCTAGAGGGTATCGTAACACACACCCAAACTGAGGTTTTTGTCCCTTTAGGTATTTCGTACTTTGAGTGAATTTCATGTGACTCGTGGCGCCTGTCCAAGATCACACCTGTGCAGACGGTGCGCCGTGTATTAGAAGAGCCTGCTTCTTTTTACTTCATCTGACTGCAGAGAACAACAAACTCCCCCAGAGCACAGTGCTACAGATAGTGAATTACAAGTAGACAGAATGCATTTAATTGGCTTCACAGGTGTAAAAGGTGCTGCCAAAGTAAACACTTTAAGTACATGCTCTGGTACAGTCTCTCCCGTTGTGGTCACATTTGTTCTTGGCTTCTTTAGAAGCACATTTTATGCGGTGTAGGTGGCACTGTGTGGAGGACAGTCTCTCGTGTTAGTGGTTGTCAGATTCCATCTAGGTTTGTGCTCGGATCTTGGTTGGCAAGCTTCTGTTTCTACCTCTGTATTTGTGCGGTGCTTGTCTGCGCTGTTGGGTTTTCACCAAAGTGGGGGATTGTGCACAATTAAGGTGTCCTTCCAGTGAGATGTACCGTTCTAGAATGTTGTGCGGTCACAGGTGTGTCTCCCAGTACATTGTGTGGTGTTTCCCTTGGGCTTGGCCAGGGTCTGCGTGGACCTGTGGTGGAAGTTGTTTCTGCGGGCTGCCCCTGAAAGTATTTGTGAAAGTGAGTGTGTGTGGCTCTCCAACAGAGGGGTGAATGTAGTGAAGTCAGAGGGCCACTGCCCTATTCTCTGTTGCTTTAAACCTAGTCTATCACAAACATGCATTTGCAATGCAATAGGTCTCGCATTTACGCGAGTTTAAGCTTTTGGCTTTGGCTATTGGCCCTCTGTGCCAAGCTACCAGAGGGTGAGCACAGGTAAACTTTTAGTGTGTACCCTGTCTAGAGTGTAGGTCCCTACTTGGAGAGGGGGCATACCCTAGCCAACTAGAGGCCCCATTTCTAACACATTGCATGATTGTTCTACTGGGTTTGTCCTGGTGTGGAGGGGTTAGTTTGATTTTGTTTGTTTATTTGTTGGTTGCACAGTTGTTCCAACAGCATTTTTGACAGGCTATTGAGGACCAGGTGGAATGGGATGGGGGACACTGGGCAATCGCACAGATGGAAGGTACATTTTGAATGCTCACCGGTAACACCCAGGAACTTGGTAGATATGTTAAGAAGTACAGAGTCTTCCCCTTTTTGAAACGGCATAAAGTCAACATAGCCTGTCTGCAGGAAACTCACCTCATGGACGGGGAGATCAACAAGGTGGCTAAGAAGTGAAAAGGCCAACTGTTCCACTTCTCTTATTCCTCTTAGGCCAGAGGGATTATGGTAGGGGTTGCCACTGGGATTCAGTTTGTGCCCGGTTATGTGGAGGCTGATGTGCAGGGGAGGTATGTTTTGCTGCAAGGTAGGCTTGATGGGAGGGCCTTCTCAGTCCTCAATTTTTATGCACCCAATAAAACTCGATTTTACTTAAGGCTACAGGACTTGATGGGTTCTGAGCTGAATGGCTCTTTTATATGGTTGGGAGACTTCAATTGTGTCCTAGATAAGGATCTGGATTGGTGTCCTCCCAGGGCTGATGCAAAGCCACGTATGACTGAGTCACTACGTGAAGTCTTGTCGAATTTGGGCTTTCTAGTTGCATGGAGAGTTCACAACCCAGTAAAGAGTGTATTGACCTGCCATTCACTTACTCACCAAACCTACAGTCAGCTGGATAGGATACTGGTCGCTGCATTTCCAGTGGAGGGAGTTCTGAGTGTGAGAGATGAACTGGGGAGAAGTTGGGGTGCAAACTCAGAACTGGCTCTTTCCGGTAGATGTTTTGGCTGATGCGCAGAGCAGAGATACATTTTCACAGTCTTTGGCAGTCTATTTGGGGCTCATCTGGTTCCCCTGCAGTTGAGTAGAATGCCATAAGGCCATGATCCATGGGCTGTGCTTAGCGTTGACATATGGCTTGCATAGGCTGTTTCTGCATAATGAGGGGGAGCTGGTGGATTTGCAGAAGTTAGACTTGACTGATCCTGAGACCCGGAGGGATGAGCTACAGGTGCACAAGAGTATAGCGAACAAATGGGACAGGCTGGATGCATATACGCTCACACAGTATAGGCAGCGACTGCACCTGGAGGAGGACAAGTTGAGCAGGAAGCTTGCTTGGCTGCTCTGGAAAGAGAGAGCCCCACCCATGGTACATTTGGCAGAGGCGGGGGGGTATTGCGTCCTCATGGGAAAAGGTTGTGTCGGTCTTTCACCAGCACCTTGAGTAGATTAAGGGGGGCCAATAGCCCTGTGGAGCTGATTCAAACTTTCCTGCCCCTGTTGGAGCTTCCCTGGCTCGTTGCAGTGGCCACTGATGAACTGGATGCGGTAGTTACATTGGAGGAGGTCAGGGCTGCTCTGTAGCTGGCCCAAGGAACAAGGCGCTGGGTGGGAATAGCTTCCCAGCATGTTTTATCACGGTTTTGTAGCAGCCTTGACGCAACCATTAATGGATGTCCTCCTGGAAGCTAAGGTGAAAGGGGTGCTCCCACCTACTATGTGTGAGGGCTTTATCTGTATGCTGCAGAAGCCCGGGGGGCACTTCTGATCCTGTGTCAAACCGGCCTCTTACAATGATAAACAATGATATTAAAATACTCTGCAAGTTATTGACTTATCGCCTGAGCCCGGTGGTGTTGGGCCTTATACATGTAAATCAGTGCAGGTTTATCCTGGGTCATAAAACAAAGATGGCTTTGTGGCATCTAGAACATGTGATGCATGAGGTCGAGGGTAGAGAGGAGGACTTGGTGTTGGCCTCCATTGATATTGGGAAGGTGTTTGGTGGATTAGGGCCACCTGCTGAAGATTATGAGAGCCATGGGGTTTGGGCAGCAGTTTAGAAGATGTTATGTTATATTGTTATTTTATAAAGCGCTCATATACCCTGCTTTAAAAAGAGGGTGGCTTAGATTGAGCTTAGAATGCAGAGAGAGAAAGAGAAAAAATGAAAAAATGAAAAAGTATCTTAACTAAAAAGTTATGTTTTGAGGGCCTTCCTAAAGTGTAAGATATTGGAAGCATTCTTCAATTGATGAGAAAGAGCGTTCCACAGTTTGGCTGTTCCAACCACAAAGCTTTTTATTTCCGAAAGATTTTTTTAAAGTTTAGGGACAATGACATATTTTGCTGCAGAGGAGCTTAATGATCGGTTGGGAATGTACCAATAAAACTTCAGGAGTTTGATGAAGTATTGGGTGTCTGAATAAATAAATAGGATACCCTAGTGTTTCCGCTGGCATCGGTGACTCGGGTGCCCAGTGATCGGTTGCCGATTCTAGGATTGAGGTGGGATACGGAGAAGTTTAGCTACCTTGGTCAGATGGTTGCACATATGCGCAAGTAACAACTACCATATAACATTGAGAGGGTTATTGACCCTATACAGGCTCGTGGCCGTTTTTAGCACACTTTGCCGTTATCATTGATGGGTAGAGTTGTGGTTTACAAAATGGTGTTTTTAGGTCGAGCATCAGCAAAGAACTGTTGTATCTCTCTGTGTGGCTATGGCAAATCCACCCATTACTATTGGCTGTTAGCTGCAGCATTCAGAAATGCTGATTTCTTATTGGTGCTTGTTGGACTTGGCCCTGCTTGCAGGGTCATCCCGGAACTTTTTGCCTTCCCCCTAGCCTTTTTGCTGCTATGGTAGTGGTAGTTTATGTACTCTGAGCCCTTTGGCATGGGAGTTTGGTGTAAAGTGCCTGTGCTCTCTGCCCTCCATAGGCTAGCATTGAGAACTTACCCCCTATGGATAACCCCTAAGTGAAACACCATGAATATGTATGTTTGGTGTGGTTGAACTGGAAATAATAAATGTTACGCAATGGTGTACGCAGGGTTAGTTTCACCATTGTAGAAATGTCACTTTTAAACCGTCACCCTGTCTGTGTGCTTGTGCCTGCCTGAGGTGGGTTGGCGGTATAGTGCTCGAAGTGACCAAAGCTGTCTCTGCCCCCTGGGGTGTGTCCGTCTCACACACCCCCAGCTTTTGGAGGGAAGCCTGGCAGACAGGCTGCCCTGCACCTCCCCCAAAACCAGTTGGGACCGGTTTCCCCAGAGAGCCTTCTAGAAGCTTCTGGCCCTTTCTGGTAGGTGGGGTGAGGGGCGTATAAATAGCGGAGCTGTGACTCCATGTGGGTTTGCTGTGCGTGGACTTTGATTGAGAGGGGACCCTCTGACAGGAGGTACCGCCGCAAGGGCCTGCGTGCTGGCCCCTGAGCCCATCTGTACCCCTCTGCTGTCCACAGGGCCAGTGAGAGCCCTTTTGCTGGAGTAAAGACTGCTATGCCAGGAGGAGTGCCACATTATGGGGGTTGACTGTTCCTAGGAACTGCTGTCCTGTTTTGATGAGTGCCCACTGCATGCTGATCTGGCCCAGTAGTGCATTCCTGCTCTCCAGCCCTAGCGCCTCGTGAGCGCTGTAAATTGCTTGCCTGCACTCCAAGGAGGTGAGGAGCGTGGGCACTACTGTCTCGTGTGGGACCCTGGAACTGTGAGCCATCCAGCGCCTCGTGAGCATTCCCCCAGCACCTGGCCAGGAGAAGAAGGTGCGTGAATCCCGCAGCGCTGTGCTGCCAGCATGCTGTGAGGGGATCCCGGCGTGTGGGATTCCCCCCTGGGGCCGCCTGCAGAGGAGCGGGTGCCCACCCCGCATTTGGCATATCGTTATTAGCGGGTGCCCACCCCGCGTTGCCCCATCGAGGAAGAGGAGGCTGCCGGAATGCGCTGTGTAGCGCTGAGAAGTGGAGCGCTGCCCGGGAAAACTGCCTAATTAAAAATACAGCGGGAGCCTACCCCGCGTATTTGCAGCCGGTCGCGGGTGCCCACTCCGCCTTGGCATGGTTTTGAACGGCGGGAGCCCACCCCGCCGTGTACTTCAACTTAGGAGGGAGCCTACCCCTCATTGCCACCAGGAAACACTGCCGCAGGCCCGGGGACGAGGGAGAGAAGAGCTGCGTGAAGGACGATGAGGACTTCCCCCATGACGTCAGGGAAGCCGCACTGGGATTGGCTGGCAGGAGCGTCGTCAGGAACCGCCTGGAGGAAGTCCCGGCCTGCAAAGGAGGAAGCGGGAAGTCCGGAGCCTCGCGGGCTCCGCAGCAAAGTCCCGGGTCCCAGGAGGGGGCCCGGGTGAAGCCGAGTGAGTTGTGGGCAGGAAAGAGGATGGGAGCCTACCCCGCCTCCCCAAGCTGCAAAACACAAGTCCCGGGTCCCACGAGGGGCGGCCTGGGTGAAGAGAGTCGAGGAAGCTGCCGGTGCCCCCCCCTGCCAAGAGGAGTCAGCAGCACAGCAGGACTGCCGGTGAGTGGGGCTGGGCTCTGACTGTTGTGAGGTGGGGCCACGCTTGTTTAGAGTCCCGGAGGGGGACTCCAACGCGCCAGTACCCGTGTTGGTTGTTTGTACAGCTGCTCCGCACAAGAGCGGGCAGTCCGCAGCGCTGGGCAATTCTTTCTTTGAGAGTCCCGGAGTGGGACTCCCCTAACACAGCAGCGCCAGCTTTGTCTGTTTCTACATCAGCTGCACCACAGAAGAGGGCAGCGGCAACGTGGGCAGTTCTGTTGTGGAGAGTCCCAGAGAGGGGCTCCCACGTGGTCAGTGACTTTTGCCTCCTTCGTCAGCTGCAACGTTTTGGGGGCATTCCTTCACTTCCAGAGGCCCTGAGTATAGCCCCTACGACCCCGTGTCTTTGTGACTGCACAGGGGTGCCGCAGTTGCGAGCCTCTGCACCGTTTGGGGCATTGCTAAATTGAGAGCCCCAGAAGAGGGGCTCCCACGCTCCAAGTTGGCCAGGACTGGCTGTACTGTACTCAACTACCCCGCCGGACAGTGGGCAGTTGTAATGTTGGGGGCAAGATCTATTTGGAGAGTCCCAGAGTGGGGTTTATATCTGCCCAGGGAGGTAGTGTTATTTGCATAGGGCACTTACACAGGTGATGATGCCTTTACACGCACATGGTTATGCCTATTGAAATGCCTCATGATGGTGCCTAATGCTAATATGATCATGCCTTTTGCATGTCTATGCCTAACCTGATGTTCTCATTCCAGGCCTACGGCAAGGAAGATTTATGCCTATTGGGATGCTGCATGTATGCAGATGGTTTTGGGCAGGATAGGCCTCTTTCAGTAATGCCATTATGTCTGCATAATGTTACGATGCATAATGTTTTTCCCCCAATGTTACACTGATGGTGTTGTGCATAATGTGTCTGATGCCTACTACTGTCGGGCAAGGATGGTTTAGGTTCTACCTGTTCTCATGCGTTTATGCCTAAGGTGAGGCCTAATGCCATACAATGATGTTTGCATTCTACGCCTAATGTTCTTTTTGCTGATGATGCCTCGATGCTCACATGGTTATGTATAGTGTGATTCCTGCTAATGAGGTTATGCCCACAGGTTCATGCCTAAGGCCAAGTTATGATGCTTTATGTTCCTGCCTTGTGCTAATAGGATGTTACTAAGTGCATGGACTTGCCAGTAGCTACTGGCTGTTACACATTTATTGATGCTCTTACATTTACCCCCTGTGCTCTATGATGGTTCTGGCAGCGGCCCGATTGGTCCTGCCCTGTAAATAATCCCCCTGTAATTGACTACCTGATGCCAGTTAGCACAGTGCTTTTACAACTGTGATTGCCTTATAACGTGTTTTGCATAATACATATACTGTTTTCACATAACCTGGTGTGGAGTCTCTTTTGTAGTGTGTCCAGTGTGTCGCCTGTGAGTGTGTGCTGCGCAGATGCTTACACAATCCTCCGGAGTGTAGCCTACCCGCTCCGCACCACGCTACCCCGTTTCTAACAGTGCTTCTCTGTTAAAGTCCCTCCTTTGCATGTTTAGCTCTCTTTCTGGCGATTTCACTCAGAGAGCATTTTGGTCAGCCATCACACAGTACAGCGTGTGATGGCCTCTCTTCCCTCCTCCCATCTGGCTATTGCAGGTCACATGTTTTTTTGTTGTTGTACTTTTATATAGTGCTAACCAGACCCGAAGGTCACCAGTTAAGAAGGACACATTCATTATTTAATAGGCACAAGGAGATTAAGCGATTTGCCCAGAATCATGGTGCTCGGTCCGACCACAGCTCTGCAGTGCAGTGTTGCTCGCACCCACGGCTGGTTTAGTGACTGAGATGGTCCGGTTTCTTGATTGGGACTTCTTCAGTTTTTTACCTGGGTCGTTGCCTGGTTTTCCTGCCTAGTAGTTGCTGTTGGTGCTTCTCTTGTGTTTTTGGGGCGGGTTGGACTGTGTTCAAGTCACAGGGCAGTAGCTGCTCTTCGGTCCCTGTCTGAGGCCGGGAAGTGGAACACGCCCGAGCAGTAGACAATACAGGGTCGGTGCGGACCAGCAAACACTCCTTCCTTCCTTCCCTTGAAAACATGCCTTTCCCACGCCCAGCCTCCGCCTGAACCCTGACATAGTGCCCTGTGCCTCTCTTAGAGAGGGGAGGGGTTTGTTGTCATGCCCAAACCAGCTTTATTGGCAAGTGTTGCGAAGTGTGTGTTTTTCATACCCCCCTGCATTCCAACAAGCGTGTACAGGGACAGAGACATACCATCACTTTTCTTGTGTAACGGCGAGGGGCTTCCCGGTAACAGTGGCAAGTGGCAGCTGAGAAGGGTGTTTATAGGTTGTGTGTTTTCTGCGATAATTGGGGGAAGGGTCTTACCAGGTTTCTGGTCGGGGTGACTGGGGCAGAGGGTGTGTGTGGATTCCTGCTGTCCTGGGGTAATGGGACACCCGACCCGAGCGAGTGTGGAAGGAAGGGGGGAATGTGTGTCTGCGACTGCAGGGGCTGCCGCTGCGTCCTTGCTGTTCTGCATCCCCCCTGCGCATGGTGCTGAGCCTGGCAAACCAGGCTGTGCGCATAGCAGTAAAGCGTGCAAAGTTGGCGCAATAAATAAAATGTGCTGCGTCAGCCAGGTAACAGCTCCAGCCTTCGGGACAGATGCGCGCGGCCCCAGAGGGCGTAGCTATCAGTCTGCATTGTAACTTCAGCAAACCAGAGGCTCTTCTGTTGTGCCCGGGAGCTCTCTTCATGTGCAGAGCATGCCAGGGCCCTGGTATACATTGTCACCTCAGGAGCAAGGCTATGACACGGCGATGATTGACAGGTGAGTGTGTGTTTCATGGTAGGTTCTGGGGCTGATTGTGGACATACATATCTAGGAGATTGCTCCTTAGTATGTGGAAAGAGCTGCAATGAGACACACTCTGAGTTGCCAGGGGACCCTGGGGAGGTTTATTCACTCCGGCTCTCCCCTGGTGCCTAGGCCCCTCCCGAGCCTACAGAGGCCCATTGAGTGCTGACCCTAATTGGTGTGCGCCCACCATCTTCTCACCGGCGACTCCAGGCACTAATTAGACTGTGTAGTGACCTGCTGGTCACTGGTCTAGTGTTCCGATGTACCAGCCACTCCCAGAGGGCTGGCTTACACCCCACCCCACACCCATCCAGCACAGGCCTCACAGGACATGTGACCCTGTTAATAAAAAGGGCCAGGCGCATGTGCCCTGGGCCTGTTCTACACGCCAACTACCTGTGTCTGTGTTGTTCCTATTTATGCATGTTGGCCTATGGCACCACTACATAGGCGACGAGTGGGACCTGCCCGCGTGTGCAGCTGCCTTGTTAGGTGGTTGAAGGGGGAGAGTGCTGCCCGTATCAAGGGCACCCCTGCGAGTAGGCGGAGGAAGCGCCTGAACACCAGCGAGGCATGGAATTAGCCCGTGGGGAGAAGGAGGTGATCGGGAGCCCACCCCGCACCTGAAGTGCCCGCAAGTGCATGGCAGTTCAAAGAGAAGGGGATGATTCTGTTAAGGACCAGGAGGCTGGAATCAGTTAAGCTAAACAGTGGACAATTGCCTCTTGGACCATCAATGCTCTATTCGTTTTTTAACCTCAGGTCATCTATTTTACCTGCAGGTGAGTTTTGATTAGTAAACAACATTTAATACATTTAAATTTAATGAGACAAGATTTGAGCCAGCATACAGTTATGGATTTGGGTAGACAAAACTCAAAAGTCAAAATATTCAAAAAGAGGTTATATTCATTTGTATTTTTCTTTGGTTTTCTTTTCAAAACATAGAAGACTGTTGTACAAACATGACGATGACTTTTTCAATAGACAAATTACAAAGACTATGTACAGTGACAATGAAACATAACATACATGACATAAATTTCATTGGTCTTCAAATACAATTTTGATAGTCCTACTATATTTACAGAGTATAGGGTCTTAATAATTTATACGGCCTCTAAACTATAATCGTTCTTGAGTCCAAAGTGTTGAGGTCAGGGAGAGCCTGTCTAAGTACGAAACAACTAAGCTGTCTGAGTCCGGCTTTGGTAGAAATCTTTGAAATCTATATAATTCTGAACAGGAAAACCCTTGGCCTCAGTGAGGGGGGTGCTGACGCGTTTCGACCTTCGTGTGGGGACCGTGAGGATTTTCGGAAGGTCTTCCTCAGGGCTGGGAAATTGTGTGTAGGACTCCAAACTTCATGAGTGCCTTCATATCTCTTATGCTGATGTGTTCGTCCAAAGGGGCGGGGCGCTTTTTGTATTTCTTCTTTGCTGTCGGGGGTGAACCCTCTTCTTTTTAGTGCTCTGTTTCGCTCGTCCGTCTCCGATTTTCTGGTGCTTTTTGTCAGCCAACAGCGCAAGTGCATGGCGGCACTCAACAGAGAGGCCAAGGGGTGAATGAGTGAGGTGCCGGCCTACCGACGTACCCGGTGGTGAATGAGGAGTAGGCCCGCTCAGCTATCGGGCAGAAGGTGAGCCCTAATAGCGAGGCTGAGGGGGCCGGGAAGTGAATGGCCATGCGACCCTGGGTGCGATGATCACCCATGAAGAAGAACGCCACGCGCCACAAGCTGCTATCTCAGGATGAGTGGCCTGGCGTGTGTCGCTGTTGGCAGCAGGCTGTCGACTACATGCCTGGCAGACGTGAGTGCCAGCGTGGGAGAAGCAGCTTGTTGAGTCAGGCCCTGCGGTGAAACTGACACGTCTTGCCCATGAGATGCTCGTTGCAGTGTGAGTGAGTCACCAGCAGCAGACAAAACCAGTACGCAGCCGGTGAAGAAGAGGCGGGCGGATTAGATACCCGGTGCGAGTGGAGAAGATATGGAGCCTCCCTGTCTGCAGCTCCAGCTCCGTGCAGCCCATGTGGTAAGAGAGGTTGCTGCTGAGGGGCAGGAGCGAGTGAAAGGACAGAGCGGCACTCGGCTGCACAGCAATGGCAGCAGATGCTTTGAGCTAATGAGGCGACATTAGAAATAAGTGACCTCCCCACTCCCGTGAGACATCCCAGCCCGTAGTGCCCCCAGGATAGTGTCATTTAAATGTACCTTGGAGCGGAACGAGCTGCCGATGCCCTGTGATGAGGTCTCCCGCCGTGTGTGACCAGGTGGCAGCCATGGGATACGGTGCCACACCTGCTGCTGACAAGAACGCTGGCGTGAGCAGCACGAGTGAAAAGGCAGCATTGGAGGGGCCTGGTACTCGGTCGGTAATGGATGTGGTTGGTGAGGGAGAGGCCAGGTGTTACCCATGCTGCAATAAGCGAGCAGCAGCGGGCCTAGCTGCCCGTGACTGGTGTAGGCTGCAGTGGTGAAAAGTGAGGCCGTGGCCCACAATGCAAAGGGTTGAATTGCCACCTAGTGGCCGTTTTGCAGTAACACACGGAGAAATAAAATGAGTAACAGGGAAACAAACGGCAGCCCTGCAGGAGATACTTCCACCATGAGCATAATGGAGAAAACTGCCAAGGCTTAGGAAGAGGACTGTAGGGAGAAAAGGGTAAAGCACAGCGGCACAGGAAGAGCCATTGCAGTTCAATGTTGTTGGGGGGAAAGTGTACCTACCTAAGTTGAACTAGCAAACCCCCAAGACACCGTCTTGCTATTGGTGGATAAAGGTCTACTGCAAGCGAGCACTGAAGGAACCATAAGTAAAAGGCTGCCAGAGCCGGTGAGGAGAGCTGCAGTGATGCCTAGTGGCCATGGGTGGTCACTGCAGCAGTAAGCCCACCAGTGAAGTACTGCACTTGGACGGCAGGTGTGGTGCAGGACAACAGCCCCGGGCACCAAGTCTCCAAAGGACCAGAAGAACGTGTGTTGCAAGCGCGCTCAGTGGCAAGAGGATGCCACCACAAGTGGAGATCTTGAGCGCGCAAGGCGCCAGAAGAAGTAGGGCCCCCAGATGAAGGATGGAGGGCCAAAAGTGCAGAGTGCGTGTGTCCAGTGGTGAAAGGACGCCACCGTAAGTGGAAGAAGTGGGTGCGCAAGCCACCCAAAGCTGGAGTACCCTCAAATGAAAGACGGAGAGCACAAGGAGAGAAGTGCACAGAAGATCGTACCCGAGACTCTGACGGTAAAGGCTAGAACCTGAGAGTGAATATGACCTGCAAGAGGTCAGCGAGGATGGCCTGCAAGAGGTCTGAAAAGATGACCTACTAGAGGTCGGAGAAGCGGTGACCTGAGAAGAGGACGGTAAAGCGGCGACCTGAGAAGAGGTCGGTGAAGCTGCGACATGAGAAGAGGTCGGTGAAGCAGTGACCTGAGAGAAGGTCAGAGTGACGGTGACCAAAGAAGAGGTTAGAGGAGATGACCTAGGAGAGGTCTGTAGAGAGGACCAAAAACGAGGTCAGAAAAGAAAGAGCTGGAATCAAGGAATGAAGACCGAGGATGAGTATTGAAATGAAGAAGGTAGCGACGACAGGTCTGGTCACCAAAGGGAGAGAATGCATTGTCCTAGGGGTAGGACAGGACCAGGGAGACCCGTATGAAGTGCACGTCACATGGAGAGGCCTGATCAGTGAAGACGAACAAGAAGATGGGACTAGACCGCGTCTTGAAGTGAAAGAACCAGAAAGAGGAAATCCCGTGGTATGAGGCCACTGCAGAAGAAATTCCAGGAAAAGAAGAGAGGAGTGTGTGATCAGACAACAAGCACACCGCAAGATCGAGGACACGTGAGTGCAAGAACAGCCAGAAGGAAGCACAGCACATTGGTAACACTGGCGACACCAGGAGAAGATAGCGGTACAGGAGTCTTCACAACGCCAAGCAAACCTGGTGACTACAGAGGTGAGAAAGCTGGACCATTTGTGACACCCACCTTTGGGGTCGAACGGGAGACTGGATAGCGAAAGTGCTCTGACGTCCTGAAGAAGAGGATCTGACCTCTCCACACCAGAGGATCTGACCTCTCCACACCAGACCATGGAGATCCAAGGGGCAAAGGCCTCCGGGACGCTGGTGAGAGTAGGTCCCGCCCCAAGAGATGAGTCTACACCCACTCTTCTGCAGGTTCTCAGGAAGTCAAAGATCTCGCATTTCAAGACCATCCGGGGAGAGTTGGTGCATCATAGTCGAGGAGGAAGGAGTATCCAATCCAGCTACAACTACCCTCCAGGTGGAGCGATGGACTTGAAGGTGGGACTCGTAGCGCTTCCTCTACAAACCTAGAGGGTGACGTTAGAGTGACACAGTGAGGGACACCCGGTCCCGTGGAAACCTAGCAAGGAGGGCCTCCGGGACATCCTGTGAGAGGGGAACACCTGCGAGAGGGGCATTCTGGTGAGAGTGGGATGTTTGCAACTACTCCACCATTTGGCAGCAAAGAAACAATACTAATATTAAACTGAGAAGGGGTAACATCTACCAGATTTACTATCAATCCACCTGCACCGTCCAAAAGAACTGTACATATAGAGACTTGAGTATCCACTTCCACGCATGGAGTCCAAGGAGGACCGGACCCGTAGGGCACCACTAAACTGTGAAAAATAGAACTGGTGGTCCTAGCTGCAGGTGTACCATTGTCGTGTTCTGCAAATAGCTGAAGTGACTCAGCGGAAGTTTCTATTATTGTTTTATTCTCTCCCACAGGTTGGACTCTGTTGTTTCCAGTTTGAATAAAGTTTAGGAGGGATGTAGTGACCTGCTGGTCACTGGTCTAGTGTTCCGAAGTAGCAGCCACTCCCAGAGGGCTGGCTTACACCACACCCATCCAGCACAAGCGGCACAGGACATGTGACCCTGTTAATAAAAGGGACCGGGCACACGTGCCCTGGGCCACTTCTACACACCAACTACCTGTGTCTGTGTCGTTCCTATTTATGCATGGGGGCCTAGGGCCCCACTAAATTACAGACTAGTCTTCCCCTTTCCTCGCTGCCCCGGTAATTAATTTGTGCGCTTTTGAAGCAATTGATCCAGGTTTAGGGTGCACTCTCGGTGTTAGAGCTGAGGGGAGACTTTTAAGCTCTGTACCCGTCCTGGATGGGGCTGCTGGCCCATCACAGAGTACCTCCCCGGCAAAACAATTAAGTGCACTCAAGTGGACGGCTTCCAGCTTTATTTTTACTTTAAACAAACATTCTGCTGCGACCCCAGCACTGAGTTCAGACAATTTGACTGGGTGTTTCCCAGCCTCCGAGTACTCTCGGTACTTACGGGAGTTTCTAGTGGGTATCATAACACACACCCAAACCAAGGTTTTTGTCCCCTTATGTATTTCGTACTTTGAGTGAATTTCACGTGACTCCTGGTGCCTGTCCAAGAGCACACCTGTGCAGATGGTGCGCCCTGTATTAGAAGAGCCTGCTTCTTTTTACTTCATCTGACTGCGGAGAACAACAAACTCCCTCAGAGCACCGCGCTACAGATAGTGAACTACAAGTAGACAGAATGTATTTAATTGGCTTCACACGTGTAAAAGGTGCTGCCAAAGTAAACACATTAAATACATGCTGTGGTACAGTCTCCTCCGTGGTGGTCACATTTGATCTCGGCTTCTTTAGAAGCACATTTTATGCAATGTCTCTAGGTAGTGATGTCATTTGCTGCCCCCCTCCCACCCTGTGCGTGGTAAGCATCCTAGAATGATGCTCAGTTTTTCCTTCACTTCAGTGCTTGAAATGGAAAACAGAAGTGCAGATGCTCTGTATCAGACTCAGAGTACCTGCTTGTTTCTGAGCATTGCAGGTACTCTACAATTAAAAGTATTAAGTCTTTCTTGAGAAGTGCAGGTACCCTCCCTCTCAAAATAAAAAAGTACCCGTGATCAGTACCGGCCGATTTAAAGCACTGCTTCACTTGTACGAGTGAGAACTGTTCTTACTTGCAGAGTGTCCGGGGTAGGTGCTCTGTAGGTCTGTGTAGGGGGCACTGTGTAGAGGACAGTCTCCCATGTCCGTGGTTGGCAGATTCCATCTTGGTTTGTGCTCGGATCTTTGTTGGCCAGCTTCTGTTTCTACGTATGTATTTGCGCTGGGCTTGTCTGTGCTGTTGGGTTTTCACCAAAGTGGGGGATTGTGCACAATTAAGGTGTCCTTCCAGTGAGATGTACCATTTTAGAGTGTTGTGCGGTCACAGGTGTGTCTCCCAGTACATTGTGTGGTGTTTCCCTTGGGCCTGGCCTGGGTCCGCGTGAACCTGTGGTGGAAGTTGTTTCTGCGGGCTGCCCCTGAAAGGATTCGTGAAAGTGAGTGAGTGGGGCTCTCCAACAGAGGGGTGGATGTAGTAAAGTCAGAGGGTCACTGCCCTATTCTCTGTTGATTTAAACCGGGGCCTATCACAAAGAAGCCTTTGCAATACAATAGGTCTCGCATTTACGTGAGTTTAAGCTATTGGCATTGTAAATGACAATGCGTTTTATTTATGTTTCAAAAACTAAAACATAAATAAAAGGCATTGTCATTTACAATGCCAATAGCTCAAACTCGCATAAACGCGAGACCTGTTGCATTGCAAATGCTTGTTTCCTGATTGCCTGTTCATGTTCCAAACTTCTCTGTGCCCCTTTCACGCAGGGGTGTTCCGAAAGTTTAATTCCTTTCTCACCTTGTTTATTTTGGCAGGAAATCGGGTTATGGTAGCACGGATGACCCTTCTGAGGCAGTATGAGGACGGGAGACTTGGGGTCCCAAATTTGGAATACTATTATACTGTATCACACCTGCAGCATGCAGCAAAATACCTGGATGAGGGAGATAATTGGAAGAAGCTCCTTGCAGGGTTGGTGGAGGAGAACCAACTATCAGTCGGGGCACAGCGGGCAGATTTCATGCATGTATCGTAGAGTTGTGGGGAGGTGAGAGACGTCTGCGAGAGGGTACATGTACGATTGAACCAGACCACTGTGGTAAATTAAATTTACTTATTACCTCATTTCTGAATTTCTATGCTTAATAAATCATAATTTCTTGTCAATGCAAAGCGAGGAGTCCGTGGTGCTCAAATGAAGGAGGAGAAGACCAATAACTCGAGTTAAAGGGAGCGCTTCCAGCACCAAGCGGGCACAGGAGCAATCTCTCAAGTCCCTCTCTTTAAGTGGGGGTTCTTTATTTTCAACAGCAGAATATTTATACAGTCTTGGTCACGAGGCAAAATAGAGGAACAAACAGGTCGTGGCAGATAGAGGAACAAAGATTCAGCAAGAGGAGCAGAGTGTGAAGAAATGGGGGCGTGTCTTAGGCTTCGTGAGGGGACTTGCGATGTGAAATAGTCTGACAGTTGGAAGGGGAAGGCTTCCTCATTTGGGGGTTTGTGCTCGTGCTTCATGTCAGAAACATGAACCATCTCTGCGGGGGAGCAGGAACTCATGTACTGGTTTCCCGGACTTGGCAGAAACCACAGAGACAGATGGTGAAAATGAGGAAAACCAGGTGCAGGGGTGTCGTGCTCGTGCTCGGGGTCTTGGGACACCAAAGGGTGAATTAAAAACAAAATGGTGCCGGCTTTTAATGTGGGCAATTATTAATCGCGCAAAGGGGATCGCGCAAAGGGGCATAATTAGATCGCGCAGAGGGCAGCGAAGGGGCATAATTATAGATTTTATTTCCACATTCCCTCCTTGCCCCAGAGTGTACCTACATTATATCTCAATTTGCATGAGATCATTTATACATTCTTGTAACATGATTCTTTCCCTTTCTCTCTGCTGGACAAGTGGTTTAGGAATGCATTTTGCAGCGCATAGACCGCATAGGGCAGGACCACATTGGATGCAAAGGCAGCATCCAGTTATTATCAGGAATATTATGCCTGCTGCTGACAGCAGTTGCCATCCCCAGGACGATATTATCTTCCAGAACCAGTCAGACCACGTCCAAGTGCCAGGTTCTTGATGTAAACTTACGGCTATCTTGTGTAATTTTGTTATGGCCGTGTATACAGATGGGGAATTATCAGGAATAAATATACAGCAGCTAGAGCCTATAATTTTACAGGCTCCGCCTCTGTCAGCCAAGATGATGTCAAGGACAAGGCGATTTTGGAGAGTAACCAATCGTATGGCAGACTGCTCCTGGGTTAAGCTCCCCAGGGCAGACGCCGTCTGGTTTACTACAGCCTCTAAGGTCCTTGTCAACCTGCGTATAAGCTTGCTGTTCTGTACAGGGCCAACAAAGAAGAAGAACCCTTTGTTAAAATCTGTATACTGTTCCCATGAGGTTTCCGTTTGGTCAACCAAGGAGGTATCGATCGTTCTTTTATGTCTGACATGGGGCACTAGGAGGTCTCTGTGGTAAGTGGATGGGGCCACAAAGACAGGGGGTAACAGGAATGCTATATAGCAAGTTCCCCCCAGTTCAAGGGCAGCTGCACATAGGCCGTTTGGCCACAGATGAAATAAGTATGGCGAGATGCTAGAAATGAGGACTTTCCTCTGTCTTCAAAACTTATAGTGGTATGACAGTCACTGTGTCCTAATGGAACAGAGCCATTTTTCTGGATGCACAGGTGTCCTTTTACTGGTGAGACCGAGATGGAAGGGGAACCAGCATTCTTTTTAGGTTTGGTATTTAACATCTTGTAGGACATGGTCATGTTCCCTTGCTTGTATTCTTCACTTTCTAGGACTGTACCGGTCGCCTGAGGATCTCCCTCCTTATTAGGGTAACAGGCAGTATTGAGTACCTTGTTTAAATCCCCCCAAGGCCACCCATTCTTGCATGAATTATTTCCGTCAGGGCAGGAGGTGGGGGTAGTAGCGTCAGCTGTTATTAGGGCGAACCAGGCTTCACAAGTTCCATTATAAGAGAATGGGAAAGAAAAAAGAGGCATCCCTCCCTTTTTCTGATGAGGTGGGATGCGGCCACATATCCAACAATTGGTGCTATTACTGGCTTGCTGAGTGTGGTGTAGCATCTGTATGAAGGTATTGTTTCGCAAGGCTAGTCTATGGGCTTGTTCATGAGGGGGTAGGTCGTGATAGGTGTGTTCCTGAGTGCTGTTGGGTGTATGAGAGGTGTGTTGTGTTGGGGGAAAAACAGTGTGGAGAATCCAACCAAGACACGTCATAACTGCCATGAGGAAAAATAATACTGTCAAACATATAATAGGACCATTATGTCTTTTTCTAGAGTTCATTTTTTTTTTTCTCCCACATAGTCAAGGTGTTAAAATCCATTCCCATGCTCCAACCGCTTCACCACTGGACCGACGCCCAATGGACTTAATTAGCCAGAGTCCGAATGGCAGACCTTAACTTTGATTTGTAATCCTGTTGTGGGGTTAGTTCCAAAGGCAATAAAGATTGTTCAGTCACAATGTCAGTGGGATTGGCAGGGCCATCAGCAACAGTGTCTTTTTGTCCAAAATGTTTCCGGCAGTGGCTTGCGTGGAGCCAGCCCTTCCTGCCCTCGACCTTCACTGCTGTCCGTGTTGTTAGTAGTACGAGTCTTGGCTTCTTCCACCTGGGCTGGAGGGGACTGGTCCGGTCGAAGTTCCTCACGAGGACCCAGTCCCCGGGTCGGATGGCGTGTTCTTCCGGGTTGGTTTTGTCAGGGAAGGTGGCAGCAACCTGAGAACGACAAGATTGGAGTGCAGACATCAAGGAAGCCAGGTAGTCAGTCAGCATAGTACTGTCAACATCAGTTATTCTTTTAGGCCTTGGCGTACCCCACATATTTGGTGGTCTGCCAAAGACCACTTCATATGGAGATAAGCCAGTTCTGGAATGGGCTACCATACGCATGTAGAAGAGGGCAACCGGTAAGGCTACCATCCAGTCCACGCCTTTGTCAGTGCATATCTTGGCCAATTTTGTCTTCAAAGTTTGGTTGTGCCTTTCTACTAGACCTGCTGCATGAGGATGTCTTACACAGTGAAACTTCCAAGTGTACCCTAACAGAAGAGACACTTGCTTCATGAGTTCAGAGGAAAAAGGTTGGCCGTTATCTGAGTAGATGACACGGGGCAACCCATACCTCGGAAAAAACTCTCTAACTAATTGTTTAGCAGTTGTCGTTGCAGTGTAATCTGGGACGGGATAGGCTTCTGTCCATCTGGTCAGAGCACACACTACAACTAGCACATACTTGTGACCTCTACATCTCTCCATCTGGATATAGTCCATCTGGAGAACTTCAAATGGATGGTCAGGGGGTTGGAATCCTCCCTGTTCCACCTTTGTGCCTTTTCCTGGGTTGAACTGATTACAAATCATGCACGTTTTAACTTTTTGTTTGGCTGCAGCTCTCAAATGTTTGTTGTGCCATATATTCTGTATGCTGTCTAACATTGCTTTTTCTCCCAGATGTGCTGGTCCATGTATGGTGTTTACCATAACTTGTACCATGGCATCCGGTAGAAACCATACTGCTCTTTCAGGTGTCATCCAGCCTTGATCTGTAAGGACCCCTCCTTTGACAGCAAGTGCCCTAAGTATGCCACTTGCTGTAAACAAAATTGGAGCTTACCAGGGGAAACTTTATGGCCATTTGCAGCTAGGAATTCTAGTACTAGTAGTGATGCTTCAGCACATGCTGCGTCAGATCTGGCCGTAATGAGGATATCATCAACATATTGTAGTATGGCTGTATCCGTGGGCATTTGAACAGTATCTAGTTGTCTTTTTAATGCTTGGCTATATACGCTTGGACTCTCTGTGAAACCTTGAGGAGCACTTGTGAATTGGAAACTTCGTCCTTGTAAGGAGAAGCCAAAAAGGTATTGACTGTCTGGGTGAATAGGTATGCTAAAGAATGCGTTTTTCAAGTCAA
The DNA here is from genome assembly GCA_963921515.1 of Calotriton arnoldi. Taxonomy (NCBI): domain Eukaryota; kingdom Metazoa; phylum Chordata; class Amphibia; order Caudata; family Salamandridae; genus Calotriton; species Calotriton arnoldi. Next base: position 460,429 of record CAWUFW010012012.1, read on the forward strand.
TGACTGAAAAATGCGTTGCTTCCGCATCTATGGCTGTGAGTAGGGTGGAGATGTCTGGAACCACAGGGTGTTGTGGAACGACACATTTATTGAGCTCTCTCAAATCCACCACTAGTCTGTAGACAGGTGGTGTTCCTGGTTCCACTTTTTTATGAACTGGTAAAACAGGGGAATTGCAAATGTTAGAAGTTGTTTCCTTAATCACACCTGACTGTATTAGGTCCTGAATAATTAACATTAATGCTTGTTCAGCCTGAGGTGGAATTTTGTATTGCCTTATGCGTGGTAGTTGGGCTCCCTCTTTCAGTGTAACCTTGTGAGGTGTTATTTCCATACATCCTACTGTGGTGGAATCAGTGGCCCACAGGGTGTGTGGCAAATCTTTCAAACGCTCATCTAATTCTCTACTTGTGTAGTGGCCCTTGAAATCTCGCAGAAATAGTCTGACATCTGTAGGTGAGCAAACAATGACAGCTCCTAATTCTTTCAATGTTTTTATACCAAGCAAGTTTTCTGGACATGATTTTGTCAATATAAGATCTGTAGTTGTCATGAGGGGACCAACCTGCAAGGGCAGTGGCTTTGACGTGACGTTTGTCACAGGTTGTCCCGAGAAACCCAGAGAAATACTTTTTGAACCCGAGAGAGGAGCCTCTGGGACCTCTTGATGGCTTATTGTTGTTTTACTGGCCCCAGTGTCTAGTAGAAACTTCCTATCCTCCCCAAGAAGTCGGACCTCTATAAATGGACCTGTCTGATCTACTGGAATGGGGATTAGGGGCAGTTTGTCATCTTCTCTCTCTGGGCAACATCATGAGAAATCTGGGTAATATTCAGTGTAGGCGCTGTCTATAATATTCATTTGGGCCATTTGTGTTGTCAGTGGAACTGAAGGTGTTGAACTGTCTAGGGAATCATTCTGTTTTGGCTGATATGGGCGTGGCTGGGTCTTACCAGTAGCCAAATTGTGCTTTAAGACAGGGCAATCTTTAACGAAGTGTCCCATCTTTTTGCAATAATTACAAGTGCTTTTTATATTTGTCTGGCTACTTGGTGTCTGTTGACGCTGGGGTGCAGTTTGGGCTACTAATGCTTTCATCTTTGTGTCTTTCATGCGTTTCTTATCATTTTCTTCTTCATCCCTAATGCGATTCTGGTGATATTGTAGCATTTGTAACACCTGTGGAGGTGTATGTGCTTGCCAGGTACTTTCTACTTTTAGTACTCTGTCCTTAATGGCTGGCAAGGCGTTATCTACTAATTTGGAAACAAACAGATGCGGGTAAGCTTCACTTGTTGGCGTAAGGCCGCTATTTACCGCAAAACACTTTTCAAGTCTAGTGTAATAATCTCCTATGTCTTCACCATGTTTCTGTTTGCAGGAGGAAATGGCATCCCAGTCCTCCTTTTTCACTGTTAGTAACTGTGGTAGCACCTTTAAAATAGTGCCAGGAAGTGCTTTTAGTTTGTCTCCTATACCTTGACCTGCTACTCTAGTATTTTCGTCATTCTGAAGTTCAGTCCATTTAATGTGTTCACCTGCTACTTCCCAATCTTTTTCTCTTAGTTTGTCATATATACCTGATGGCAACAATAATTTCAGAATTGCTGTGATATCAGAAAGAGTATATGTTCCCATCATTAATACATCTCCTAATTCCTTAAAGAATCCAGCAGGATCCTTTGAGTGGGAGGGAACCATCTCTTTCATCCTTAGTAACTCAAGTTTTGTCAAGGGTACATAAATGAAGACGCGTTGTAGCGCGCCATTCGTGTCAGCTCTGGGGTGGACCTCTCTCATGGGGAACTGGCGTGTTTGAGGAAGTCTATTAGTTGATCCACACATATTATGGGGAGATCTATATCCAGTCACTTTCTGGTATTTCTGTCTAAAATCTATAAACGTGTTAAGAAAAACTGAACTATTGTGGAGGAACATGTTATCAGCGCAGTCAGACAGAAAATCTTCGAGTCTTGGATCATGTTTAAAATGAGTGTCATTGAGTGTGATGAGATGTTGTACCATGTAGAGACTTGCTAATCTTTGATGTGAGCGTGGTAATGCTAGAAAAAGCTGGGCTATGAGATCATTGTCATATATCTTATATTGAGAGACCCATAGGGTCGCAGTTCTGGCTATTTCCTCCTCCTCCGGTGTAAGCGGAGGTTCCTGGTCTAACCAGTAGTCTAATGCATTGGATGTATTTTCAAATAACTCATCTGGAGATGACCGTTCAGAGTGACCTTGGAGGAATGTAGGCGGGGGTGTTCGTGAATTAGGGGCGGAAGAACGAACGGGTAGGACTTTTTCAGTAGGTTCAGTAATTTCCTCCTCAAGTTTCTTATTCTCTTCATTTGTTTGCAAGTTTTGCAGAATACGGGTCACATTACGGGTGAACCTGTCTAGTGCATCATTTATAAGTTCTAGACTAGTGTGGTCGGATGCGGAATCTAATAAGTCAAAAAGTGAAACTGGTACATTTCTTTCCTCTGCTTGTATGTGTTTTATGAAACAGCAAAGGAGGAACCTATACATGTGCATTTTTACAGGGTGTGATCTTCTTGTAGTCATAGCGTTAATGGCTCGTGAGTTCTCTCCAGTACGAAGAAACTCAGAGGCCGCTTGAAGAAACGTGTCAATTGCTGGTAGATGTCTTATTTCTTCCCAGGAGTCATGAAGTATTTTACTTATTCGGCCCGCCTCCCCTGTGTTGCTCGGAGTCGGGTCATAGGAGCAGTCGGGAATTGTTTTACCTGGGTCTGGACCTACGGCACCCCCTTCTGGAGTGAGAGGTGGTGCGTTATGTTGTGAAAGGGGTGGCGGAGGCAGAGGGTGTTGAATGACTGGAACTTCATAGGGTGGTGGAGTATCTAAGAGAAAATTAGTAAAAGTATCCTCTGGTGGTGGGGCTGTAGGCTGTGCTGATGCAATGTTAAGGTTTTCAGGTGCAGATGGCAATACAGGATAAAAACCAGTAGAAATGGCTGATTGTTCCCTTTTATTCCTTTCACTAACTACTTCTTTCCCTATTTCTTGTAACTGTTCTTTCTTGGCCTGCTCTGACATTCTCTTACCCTTTTCAACTTTATGCAATTCCTTCTGTTGCCTCCTATGGGCTTCTTTTCTCCATAATTCTACTGAGTCACTCTGTGACAGGCAGACTCTCTTTTTCTTCCATAACTGTTCCTCTAATTTCATAATACACTCCGTATCAAAACTACCATTTTCAGGCCATCTATATCTGAGTTCTAGGTCTTTAGTATATTCTACCCATAGATCACAATAAATAAGTGCACCGACACCATGTTTTGCATACATGAAGTGTCCTGGAGTATCCCGAGGAGGAAGGGGAATTTCCTTCTCAAGAATACTCCTTTTGGTTGCCATCTTACGTATTTTCGAGAAAATAGGCATGATGGCAAGACTTTCAAAGATTTTAGAAGTGAGAAAAACATAAACAGAACAAATATCTTTACCGTACCCACGAAAGAGGTGAGTCCGTCTTTTATACTAGTTTAGTAGTCCTCACAAAATAAGTGAGAAACCCACAAAAAACATGTATCTTTACCGTGCCCACAAGGTAGTGAGTCCGTCTTTTATACTAGTTTTAGTAGTCCTCACCAAAGATAGGTGAGAAACCAAAAAAACGCGTATCTTTACCGCCCCCACAAAAGCTGTGGGTTCGTTTTTATACTTTTCAGCAGTACTCACCGAAAAGTAACTGGAAGGCCTCTTGAAGATTTTGGGAAAACGCGGCGCGCAGTTTCAAGGTGGGATTTGTAGAACCTCGGACTCGTCTGCTTCGCAGGTTGGGCTTTGGTTCAGGACGTTCCGCTATTTCCTCACCGCCTCGTGTGGATGCTGGGCCGCAGTCGGTCCCCCTCTTCGCCTCGAGGGAGTTAGCGGGAATTCCCCGCGTTGTGCACTTTTGAAGTCCGTCAACGGTCAGGAGGGGACAGTACCGGGTCCAATATCGCCGGCGCGTGGGGGAAAGGGAAGGTCCCTGTTCGGGCGCCAATTACTGTGGTAAATTAAATTTACTTATTACCTCATTTCTGAATTTCTATGCTTAATAAATCATAATTTCTTGTCAATGCAAAGCGAGGAGTCCGTGGTGCTCAAATGAAGGAGGAGAAGACCAATAACTCGAGTTAAAGGGAGCGCTTCCAGCACCAAGCGGGCACAGGAGCAATCTCTCAAGTCCCTCTCTTTAAGTGGGGGTTCTTTATTTTCAACAGCAGAATATTTATACAGTCTTGGTCACGAGGCAAAATAGAGGAACAAACAGGTCGTGGCAGATAGAGGAACAAAGATTCAGCAAGAGGAGCAGAGTGTGAAGAAATGGGGGCGTGTCTTAGGCTTCGTGAGGGGACTTGCGATGTGAAATAGTCTGACAGTTGGAAGGGGAAGGCTTCCTCATTTGGGGGTTTGTGCTCGTGCTTCATGTCAGAAACATGAACCATCTCTGCGGGGGAGCAGGAACTCATGTACTGGTTTCCCGGACTTGGCAGAAACCACAGAGACAGATGGTGAAAATGAGGAAAACCAGGTGCAGGGGTGTCGTGCTCGTGCTCGGGGTCTTGGGACACCAAAGGGTGAATTAAAAACAAAATGGTGCCGGCTTTTAATGTGGGCAATTATTAATCGCGCAAAGGGGATCGCGCAAAGGGGCATAATTAGATCGCGCAGAGGGCAGCGAAGGGGCATAATTATAGATTTTATTTCCACACCACTGCCCTGACTTGTGGGATTATGCCACAACTGTGCATGCTGGGCTTATTGATGATCCCCAAGAAGTGAAAAATGACCATCAGGTTTACGCAGCTGGCACTTGTGCTGGCATCACTTGAATGGGGTTAGGGTTCCATCTGAGGAGCTTTTGATTAGAGATGTTTCAGAATGGGCTGGAGCTGAGGAGATGCAAATGCATTGAGTTAGAACCGATGACAAACTTGTGGCTGATATATGTTTGTGGGATGCTATGGCAAAAGTTTCTGGCTCAGGTGGGCAGAGGAGGGGAAGGCTGCTCCTTGGATAGTGAGGGTTGAACATGATGGTGATGAGCAAATGTGATTTGGGAGATTTGGGGCCGGAAACATATATGCCCTGTGCTACTACTCATGATGTTAAATGGGTTGTTGGTTCCTCCATAGTATCCTCTTGTTGTAATCTGGCAATTGATGTGGGCTCTGTTGCCCCTGTGGTGTGTGTACTCTGCCTTGCTAAGTTGCTGCTGTGTTTCTTGTTGTGTTTATTGACATGTTTATTAAATGACAAATAAAGATGTAAAAAAAAAGGGGGGGAAGCCTTTCAGTTGGGTGTCCTTGAGTTTCTCACATTCAGTCTTGCAGCAGCAGTGGCTGGGGGGTTCTCAATGCTTTATACGTTCTTCAGGTTCCTCTCAAATGTGGGAGGGTGCGACGATTCTGGTGGTGGTCCTCAGTCATTGCTCAGGCCTGCCCAGTCACCAAAGCAGCCTCCGTCAACAGTCTTAAACACACCACACTTCTTGCTTGGTCCCGGTAGCCCCCCAGCATACGAGGTGACCATTCCTTCTCTGTGCATGTGCTACAGCCCGATTGGTACAGCAGCAATATTCATGGCAGCCCCACCTGGCATATGCAGTCTCTAACTTGATACCACACACAGGCTCTGACCTTATCCCACAGGCAGCAATCTTCATGGCAGCCCCACCTGGCATACAGGGCCATCAACTTGATACTGTGACATGTTGGGAGCAGTTACAAACACAGATCATTTCTCGGCAGACCGCCTCTGGCACACTAGAGCTGCTAACTTTTCCCTGCACTGGGCAACAACTCGATCGGTACAGCAGCCGCCTCTTCACACTTCACTACAGGGATGCACTTGCTAGGATCCCAGCACTGGACCTCGCTACCTCCAACGCTTTTCTCTCCCACACAGGGCACACTGGTTTTATCAAGCAGGCAGGCACTGGTGCTCCAGGGCCTTAGGGCAGGTGGTCTTGGATTCCCTAGGTGATGTCCCTTCACCCAGCTGGGAAACTATCAGACCTTGGTCCCTACACCTGCTCACAGACAGAAGTCTTGCATACCTTCTCCTTGTTGCACAGCACAACTGGTTACCTGAAATTATGAAAAAAATTGGGGTCTCAAGATCCCCTTCACATAGTCTATTTTCAGATACCAAATGTGATTTAGAGTCTGCGTCTTTGACGTTTATGTTGAGGGTCTTCTTCCTTTTGAAGTGCCCTGACCTCTGTTCTCCCTTCCTTCAGAAAGCAGTTCGTCACATCAGGAGCAACAACAAATCTGATAGTGCCACAACACTGGTGATGGTAATTGTTATAACCTATTTTCTTTATTTATGGTTAATACTGTTGAACACCTTGGGAAACTTGTTATCGATCTCTCCCTTGTCCCACTTGTTATTGGTCTTACTTTGCCCCCCCCCCTCCTTCCTCTCCTCATACTGGTACATTCCTACTGTTGAGCTAGAGGCTGCCTTGGAATGTTGACAAGAGCAACCTGACTGAGAAGAATCTGAGAGTACTGTGTTCTGTGCTCTGAGTACTTCTGGTGGCAGAGTGGAGGCCCTAATAAAGGTGTTACTTGACTTACCTTCACTCCAGTCTTCTTTGCAACACTGGCGACGAGTTGTCTGCATAAGGGAGCAGGACGGCTCTCCTTCCCTTCTGTGTACATCCACCATGTCAAGCAGAGTCATTACCTTGTGGCCCACAAGGTTAAGGTACTATTTTCCTGCTTTCCTCTCAGCGACCAGCACAGGACTGGATCACTTTCATCCTGGTGACTGGAGGAGCCTTACTTCATTGTCTCCACCTCCTCCTCTATTTCCACTACTAGCGCTGATATCCTGCTTCAAAATCTTTGGAGCAGTTGCCTTTATCCACCGAAGCACCTGTGGCCGCCGGAGACTCCTCCGATCCTTACTTCCGACTGTGCTTCGCTTCCCGGATCTTCTGCTCTGGACAAGTTATCCACGCCTTGGTAGGCGTTACCATCACGCCTGTATCCACTCCCCCCGAGACTGGTCTTGTCTTCGTGAAGCGTTTGGGGGTGTGTTACTCTTCGGGGTGTGACTCACATTGCCACTCCTTCTACGCCCTCTGAACCGCCCCATGCCTCTTTTGCCTCCCTCTCAGCGTTAGAGGCGTGCCGTTGTGGGTTAGCTCCGGACTCTCTCTCCGTTGCCACACCCGCCGGACCGCCTTCTCTCTTCCCAATCTGCTGCGCCTCCCTCTCAGAGCCTGCATTGACTGCGATCCTCTTGTGAGGGATTTTTCACACAAATAAAAACGGCTTGCTAAGGACATTACGTAGACACAGCTTTATACAATATAACTTTGATTTCACCAGGGATTTATTCATAATCAACCATTACAGCCCTACTTTACAGTTGCGCTTTTGGCTGGTACCGGTGACACGCACACCATTTTGCGTGTCTCAAACCTCTTCAGTGACACGCTCACTTTTCCTCATATCACACCAGCCTACTCTACAGTTGCACTTTTGGCTGGTACCGGTGACACGCATACCATCTTGCGTGTCTTAAGTCTCTTCAGTGACACGCTTACTTTTACTCATATCACACCAGTCCTATTTTACAGTGCGCTTTTGGCTACTACCGGTGACACGCACACCATCTTGCGTGTCTTAAGCCTCTTCAGTGACACGCTCACTTTTCTTCTTAACACTCACTCCAGTGTGTCTTATTTGAGCCTCATCATATATGGTCTTTTTATTCGTTCTACAGTGACGCGCACACCTTCTGGCGTGTCCTACCTTCGCAGTCTCACAAGCTCACTTTACTCTTTAACTTTGAGATTACTGGCAATTCTCCCAGCGTGCATTGCTCGCTTTTGTTTCTTTATCACACGCTCACTATCTCTCCTTCCTTCGGTGCCACGCACACCATTTTGCGTGTCATTCATCTTTCACCTTTTTGGCTACAACCTTTATTATATTTTTGCGGTGGCACACACACCTGTTCCTTGTGTGTCACTTCTTCAACAGTGTTATACACACTTCTCAAGCTTCACACCATTCAGCGTGCCACTCTATTCTAGCAAGAGAATCTCCTATTCTGGCAAAAGCATTTTCGCACACCATCCGGAGCTACTCCTTCTCCTCTTTTTCTTCCATATTTACCATCTTTATTCAACCATGGCTGCTGCAAGCATGACCCAACCTCCCTCATTCCTTAATGAATGTGGGGAACCCAGCCATCCTTGGAAAGAATGGATCAAGATCTTCGAATCATATCTTATTGCCATTGGGGGGGAGAAATTCAGCACCTTAAGAAAACAACACATTCTTCTTCACAATCTGGGTACCCATGGGAGGAAAGTTTTCGACACCCTACCAGAACCAGACCTGGAGGAAGAGGGAGACGCTTACGAAACCTCTTTGATAAAACTTGAAATACACTTGGGAGACAAAAATTAACATTGTCCTGGAACGCCACAAGTTTTTCTGTAGAGTCCAAGGAAAACAAGAAAGTATTGCAAGCTACGTGGCCGTTCTAAGAGGTTTAAGTGAGCCATGCGAGTTCGGAGATCTCAACGATTCTCTAATAAGGGACCAACTAGTGAGGTGCACCAATAATGGAAAAATACAAGAAAAATTACTGCAAAAACAACCTAATCTACATGAGGCTATTGAATTGGCCAAATCTATTGAACACACCTCCCTCTGCATGAAAGAAATCAGGCCAAGTTCTGTCCACACTGACCATTCCCATACTGACCATGGTCAGATGTCAGAGACTGCTGAACCATAAGCAAAATTAAAAATGAGAAAACCTTCAACCCTGCTCGTGACCACAATCCAAGCAAAATTAAATGTTACCGATGCGGTAGCAGTAATCACAGGGCCAACTACCCGAATTGCCAAGCCATATCAGCAATGTGCAATAAGAGAGGCCACTTGGCAAGAGTTTGTCGGAGCATCCTTAATAAACAAAATAGTGCTGACGTAATACCTGACACTAAAATCCAGTCAATAAAGAAAATTGTCTTTCAAGTTCGGTACTCTAATACTATCAACCAAATAAACTACCCACAATGTGAAATCGGTTTGGATGGCAAGAAAATCAATATGTATGCCGATTCATGTTCCCCCTTCACTTTCGTGAACATTTCTGATTTTAAAAACATGAACATTTGCAAAGAAAGTGAATTAATAAAAGCTGACATCTTCCCTAGCAGCTACACCAGGGAATCCATTCCTTTGAAGGGCATGGTTAAAACTCACATTACTTTCAAAGACCGAGTTACCCTTGGGAAAGTTTACATAGTGGAAGAAGGGTCCAACCTTCTTGGTTGGCAACACCAAAAAGAATTAGGTATAAAACTCGACCCTAACAACCCAGAACAAGTGCTTACTATTGACTTGTCTATTCCGGGTAAAACCTTCCTCAAAGAGTTCCCCGAAGTGTTCACTACCGAGTTAGGACTTCTTAAAAACTTTCAACACAAGATTAAATTGAAACCTAATGCTAAACCGGTTACACACAAAACCAGGCCCATACCTCACCTCATGTGGGAACCCCTCAAACGTGAATTATCCAGGTTACAGACCCTAGGTATTATCCAACCGGTGAATTGCACCGCATGGGTTGCCCCGGTGGTCATCGCCAAGAAGGCCCAAGGGGATGACATTAGATTATGCATCGACCTCAGGGACCTTAACGATAATATCATCATAGAAAGACACCCCCTGCCACGCATCCACGAGGTTCTAAGCACCATGGGGGAAGCCACGTGCTTTAGTGTTCTGTATCTTTCTAATGCCAACCATCAGGTAGAATTACACCCCGACTCCAGAGAATTAACAGCCTTCACTACTCCTCTGGGGTCGTTCATGTTCCTCAGGATGCCGTTTGGGCTTGCCTCAGCGGCAGCTGCATTCCATAAAATAATGCAGCACATTTTGGAAGGGGTTCCCAAAAACATGTGCTTCCAAGACGATGTCTTGATATACAGAGCCACACCTGAAGAACACGACTCGTCTCTCAGAACTGTTCTCGAGAGATTCAAAGAGGCGGGTCTTACCCAAAAAGAAGAGAAATGCCAAATCGGGGTGGGAACAGTTGATTACTTTGGGCCACCATATCAAGGGATGGATTTAAACCCAAAATTGAGCCTCCTTGATGCTGTTGAAAAAGTTCATGCCCCACCACTAAACAGGAACTATTATCCTTCCTAGGTCTTGCCGAATACATGGCCAAATATGTCAAGAACTTTGCTGACCTCACTAATGACCTCAGGGAACTCACTAAAAACCATACACCTTACAAATGGCTAGAGAAGCACCAAGTAGCTTTTGATAACATTAAAAAAGCTATCTTAAGTGCCCCCCACTTATGAAATTTTGACCCTTGTAGAAAGACCATTCTAACCACCGACGCCAGCAACAAAGGTCTAGGTGCAACTCTCTCTCAGGTCATCGGGGGGGAAAGAACGCATAGTAGCCTTCGCCTCTCGTACCCTCAGTGACTCAGAAAGGAACTACTCATTAGTAGAGAGAGAAGCCCTGGTCTGTTTCTGGGCAATCAAACATTTATGGTCTATTCATGGGGGATAATATTCACAGTTTGCACTGATCATAAGCCTCTCATCTACATGTTCAGTTCCAAAGGTACCGCCAACAGCACACCCAGAGTGGCAAGATGGGTGCTGGGCCTTGAAAGTTTCGTTTTTAAACTTGAATATGTTGCAGGAGACCTCAGTTCAGCTGCCGACTTTCTTTCAAGAGCACCTTTAGATCTAGTGGAAATTTTTGAAACCCCTGAATTTCCCATCTTACAGATTCACTCTTCTACCATAAATAAAAATGAATGGGTCGAAAACCTAACCCAAGATGCTACATTAACCCTACTCAAAGAATACACCCTACAAGGTTGGCCAGCTACACGCAACAATGTAAGTCAGGAACTAAACAAATTTTGGGAAATCAGACACGAAATCAACTTAAACAATGATTGCATATGGAGAAACAACAAATTCATACCTCCCGAAGGGTTGAGAGATAAAATAATAGACCTTGTGCACGAGGGTCACCTAGGGAGAAGTCTTACAAAAACAAGACTTAGGGAGCATTATTGTTTTCCTAACATGGACTCTATGCTCGAAACCAAAGTCAAGAACTGCACCATTTGCACAAATAGTGACAGAACCAAACACACAAAAAGCACCTGTATCTCCGGTTTCCATCCCTGACAAACAGTGGGGAAAACTTGCACCGGATATCATGGGTCCTATCAATAAAAGAAGTGTCCTCAAAAGATTTACATTTGTTCTGACTGATTATCACTCACACTGGGTCGCCATCAAAATGGTGAACCAAATCACAACTGAATCCCTTTTTAATTTTCTGCGAGAAACCTTTGCCGCAGAAGGCATACCGTCCACGCTGGTCACAGACAATGGAGTTCAGTTCTCCTCATCAGCCATGACCAGCTTCCTTAACAAATTAGCCATCACCCACCTAAAAACTGCTTTGTACTGCCCTTGCGCCAATGGCCTGGTCGAAAGGGTAAACAGGATGATAAAAGAGAACTTACAACTGGCTTGCATTAACCACCTACCTGTTGAATGAGCTCTACAAGATATGCTCTGGGCATATCACACCACTCCCAACCTGGTCACTGGTATCTCCCCTTTCTCATCCCTCAGAAGAAGAAAACCCAGTACTACATTTTTCCCAAGCTGGATTGGGGGGGGGAGAGGTGACAGAACACGAATCCACCAATTCTAAATCCAAAATTACTTCCCATCAGGCCAAGTATAAAGCTCAATACGATTACAAGCACGGAGTCAAACCCCAGAGGTGGGCCGTAGGAGACTGGGTGTCTGTGAAAAGACCCACACACACTGGGGATAATGAATCCAAATTCTATGAACCCAAAAGAATCATTAAAATCAAAAACAACATGGTAATCCTCGAGAATGGTCAGAATTGGAGCATGGACCGTTTAGCGAGGAGCCAGGGCACGGAAGACAATCCCCGCAATAGCTCCCCGTCTTCGGATGTCCCCGAGGACTTTCCGAGTCACCAAAGAAGCTGTATCAAAAGATCCATCATTTCACCTAAATGGCATAAAGACTTTGTAATGCAGTAACTTTAACTTTGATTTTACTTCCTTCATCCTTAAGGGGGAAGATGTGTTATAACCTATTTTCTTTATTTATAGTCAATACTGTTGAACACCTTGGGAAACTTGTTATCGATCTCTCCCTTGTCCCACTTGTTATTGGTCTTACCTTGCCTCCTCCCCCCCCCTTCCTCTCCTCATATTGGTACATTCTACTGTTGAGCTAGAGGCTGCCTTGGAATGTTGACAAGAGCAGCCTGACTGAGAAGAATCTGAGCGTACTGTGTCCTGTGCTCTGAGGACTTCTGGTGGCAGAGAGGAGGCCGTAATAAAGGTGTTACTTGACTTACCTTCGCCCCAGTCTTCTTTACAACAGTAATGACTGGAACTTAACACCAGGATGTTAGCCACAATGATATTTGTATAAAATAATTACTCCAGGACCTCGGCTCTACTCTTTGTGATTCTCTTATCTGTCCCATCTTCTTCCTGAGATGTGCCCAGGCCCCTTCCGAGTGACCTCTCTCTGAATCAAAGAGCACCCATTGAAGTTTACAGAGGAGCCTGGCTCTTCTTTCCTCCAGTGTGTCCCACCCGGATTATAGGAATGCAGCAATACAAACATTTGTCTGGGGGAATCCTATACCTCCTCTCCTCTTGTTCCTCCAGTCCGCCCAGGATCTCCCAAAATGAACCCAGAGTTTTCCATGAATTGTACTATTCACAGTCACACATACATCCAGCACATTCATAAAGCATAATGTGCTGTGCTGTGCAGCACAACATCTGTCATCTTTTGTACCATTCACAGGCACACATACACACATACACCCAACACCTGAATATATAGCATACACTGCAACACAGCAGTGCATTCTTTCTGCATTATACCATTCACAGGCACACATACACCCAACACATGCATTTATTATGTACATAGGGCACAGTACTGCACTATCCCTGTATAGTACCATCTAAAGGCACACAAACACCCAGCACATGGATACCTCATATGCAGTGTGCAGCACTACACACCAAACTGATGTAGGCCAAGGGTGAGTTAAGCACACAGCAGTGAAACATAAATGAGTGAGCCTGTAGGCCTCACTCTAATGACGAAGATAACAAGGAGGAGCTCACTCCTACTGATCACTCCACGGTATGCTGCCATCACAGTGCTTGTGCTGCTTAGCACGTTGTAGCCTTTCACCACTATGAGGGTAGACCTTTGGATGCCCCTCCCGGTCCAACAAGACCACAGGCCGGGAGACAGGCCTATATCATGGTGCACACACATTATCCATGTTCACCTATGACAACAAAAATCAGCTTTAGGGACCCAGACATCATTACCATTGATACACTCAGGACAGCACATCCATCACCATGCCTAGTAGTTGGTGTTGGTGCTTCTCTTGTGTTTTTGGGGCGGGTTGGACTGTGTTCAAGTCACAGGGCAATAGCTACTCTTTGGTCCCTGTCTGAGGCCAGGAAGTGGAGCACTCCCGAGCAGTAGACAGTCCAGGGTCAGTGCGGACCAGCAAACACTCCTTCCTTCCCTTGAAAACATGCCTTTCCCACGCCCAGCCTCCGCCTGAACCCTGACATGATGCCCCGTGCCTCTCTCGGAGAGGAGAGGGGTTTGTTGTCATGCCCCAACCAGCTTTATTGACAAGTGTTGGGAAGTGTGTGTTTTTCACACCCCTGCATTCCAACAAGCGTGTACAGGGACAGAGACATACAATCACTTTTCTTGTGGGACGGCGAGGGGCTTCCCGGGAACAGTGGCAAGTGGCAGCCGGGAGGGGTGTTTATAGGGTGCATTTTTTCTGCGATAATTGGGGATAGGGTCTTACCAGGTTGCTGGTCGGGGTGACTGGGGCAGAGGGTGTGTGTGGATTCCTGCTGTCCTGCTGTCCTGGGGTCATGGGACACTCGACCCGAGCGAGAGTGGAAGGAAGGGGGGGAATGTGTGTCTGTGACTGTAGGGGCCGCCGCTGCGTCCTTGCTGTTCTGAGTCCCCCATGCGCACGGGGCTGAGGCTGGCATACCCGGCTGTGCGCATAGCGGTAAAGCGCGCAAAGTTGGCGCAATCAATAAAATGTGCTGCGTCAGCCAGGTAACGGCTCCAGCTCTCGGGACAGATGTGCGTAGTTATCAGTCTGCATTGTAACTTCAGCAAACCCGGGGCTCTTCTGCGGTGCCCTGGAGCCATATTCATGTGCAGAGTGTGGCAGGGCCCTGGTATACACTGTCACCTCAGGCACGAGGCTATGACACGGCGATGATTGCCAGGTGAGTGTTTCATGGGAGGCGCTGGGGCTGATTGTGGACATACATGTCTAGGGGATTGCTCCTTAGTATGTGGAAAGAGCTGCAATGAGACACACTCTCAGAGTTGCCAGGGGACCATGGGGAGGGTTAATCACTTAGGCTCTCCCCTGGTTGCACCCCTTGCGCTTAGGCGCTCCCGAGCCCACAGAGGCCCATAGAGTGCCGACCCTAATTGGTGTGCGGCCATCATCTTCTCACCAGCGTCTCAAAGCACTAATTGGACTGGTCTCCCCCTTTCCTCGCTACCTCAGTAATTAATTTGTGCGCTTTCGAAGCAATTGATCCAGGCTTAGGGTGCACTCTTGGTGCTAGAGCTGAGGGGAGACTTTTAAGCGGTGTACCCGTCCTGGATGGGGCTCCGGGCCCATCACAGAGTACCTCCCCGGCAAAACAATGAAGTGCACTCAAGTTGACGGCTTCCAGCTTATTTTTACTTTAAAAAAACATTCTGCCGCGACCCCAGCACTGAGTTCAGAGCACTTGACTGGGCATTTCCCAGCCTCCGAGTACTCTCGATACTTACGGGAGTTTCTAGAGGGTATCGTAACACACACCCAAACCGAGGTTTTTGTCCCATTGTATATTTCGTACTTTGAGTGAATTCACGTGACTCGTGGCGCCTGTCCAAGAGCACACCTGTGCAGACGGTGCGCCCTGTATTAGAAGAGCCTGCTTCTTTTTACTTCATCTGACTGCAGAGAACAACAAACTGACCTACTGCAATCTATTGCCCAGTGTCTTGTGAATCAGTATGACGAGCTGTCAAAGTTGGAGACAATAAGTCATAATCACCAGGCCACTTTAGCCCGTACGAGCTCTTGTGCCAACATTATAAAAAATAGGCTGAGTTGCCGGAGGTACTAAAGGACATACTGGTGTTAGATAAGGGCAAGAGGGAGTCATTAACACAAATTCAAACAACCCCCAGGCCAATAGATAAGGACAACCCGTAATCAGCCTTTATTGAAAAATACCACCCTGCAGACAGTCCAGAAATCAAGGAACCTAAGGAAGGGCATAGTAGTACTAACACCATAGTATCCCAAAGAAGGAGGGTAGCAAAGGAAGTACCTGTCAGCATGCAAATCCTTGCCCCACATGAAGTTACAGCACCCTAGACGTCCACTGAAAAGGCAGCAGGAGCAGGGGCAGAAGCCCCTTTGTCAAGGAGGGCCAAGAATAAGTTGAAAAAACAACTGAAGAAATCAAAAA
Organism: Calotriton arnoldi; assembly: GCA_963921515.1. Classification (NCBI taxonomy): domain Eukaryota; kingdom Metazoa; phylum Chordata; class Amphibia; order Caudata; family Salamandridae; genus Calotriton; species Calotriton arnoldi. Next base: position 476,075 of record CAWUFW010012012.1, read on the forward strand.
TTGCAAGATTAATAATGCCAGCAATGCTGAATAGTGGCAGCTCTGAGGATCAAAGCAACCTAAGACCACATTTTCCTATTTTCAACTTCAAACAGTAAAATAAATCACAGGCAACAAGGGAAGACAACACCCAGGTAGCCGAGGCCCGATGGTGACAGAGCATGTATCGTGAGGGCCCACAAACAACAGGGCCAATACAGACAGAGGCAGCAGGGCCTTCCCTATTAAAGGAGGTCATCTGCAAACAAACCAGGGCCCCCGTCCCACTGAGTTGTGTGGTTTCACACAATAAGGTAGTGCACACCACACTCTATCAGAGCGGCCAGCTGATAAAACAAAGCTGTTCCGGATTATCAAACAGGGAAGCAGGCAGAGTACAGAGAGGAGCCCTCAACAATGACTCTCCCACTCAGTACCCTCACAGCCTCACCCAGGGGAGGGCAGAATCCCACAGATCGCTTCCAAGCCCAATAAAAATCCTGCAAACCATGAGGTGGTACTCACCCCTAGGTCAAAGGCACTTATGACATCTTGAGCAGGTCCAACATTCTACGACTATTCTGACATATTGCCACCCTGGCACAGATTACATCAGAAAAGTTAGATTGGGTAAAGTTCAGAAGATTAGACAGCAATACCCATGAAGATTCCACCTTAGCAGGATTCAGCCAACAGCAATTTCAACAGGCGGTTCTTGGCGAAGCCCAACAACTAGCAAATTGGGGCATTGTTGTCCAAGCACCTAGCCAGCTTAAATACCTGCATGTTCTCATCCCTAAGAATGACAGGTGGGGGTCCCCCTAAATCCTGAAAGGCACAACTTACAACTTTTCAGGAGGGAGAAATAAATCAGAACGATCAAGAACCCCGATAAAAATCTGCATCTCCCACAGGCAGCGCAGAGTGCAGGCGAACCAGCTGGAGCAGGCCCCAATGGAGGATTCCTGGCAACAACATCCCTAACCAAAGACAAAATAACGATAGTACAGGAAGAACAACAAATAGGGATCAACAACAGAGAGTAACCCTCATTTCATGGAACATCGCAGGGCTAAGTAACATCTTTAGGTATAGGGCAACGCAGGACTACCTTGCAAAGGGGGACATATTGTATTTTCAAGAAACCTGGGCAATGTCAATGACCCCAATAGGTGGCTTCTATGAACATCATATAGCCGCGACTAGAAAGAATATCTTTAGACGCCCGTCAGGTGGCTTATCCGTTTTCTTAAGTCATGCCCGCAAATTCAAAACCACAGTAATAAGAGTAAAAACTCCTGACCTCCAAGCTATGACAATTGAGGGAATCGGCAGGAGCCCACAGCCTTATCGCCTGCTGCTAATAAACTGTTATATTAATCCAACAATGTGCCAGACGCAATCTTCCATGGATACCTTCAACAGCATTCTGGAAGAAGAACTAATTAAATTCGAACACTACAATGTAATCATCCACAGAGATTTTAACACGAGAGTGCTGGATCACACACTAGACACACTCAGCACTAGGAATAAGACGGGACGCTGTTCTCTCTCCTCAAAAGCTTCAAGTTACAATCCACTCATGGAATAAAGAAAATCAGTTGCCACTCTTGGTCCCCTCAGCCGACCTTTAGGAATATATCTACTATAGACTATATCCTAATCAATGAGAAGCATGCCCACAAGCTGAGCGATTTCGCAGTGGACAATAGAGAGGAAAGTGATCATAGGCCTCTCTGTGCCAGCTTCAACCTGGTACTGCAATTAGCAGATGTCCAGGAAACAATAGGCGGAACCATGGGAGAAGAGCGACATAAAGCCTTCAAAAGATTCAAATGGACAGTCAATCTCGGGGATAGACTGTCGGAGTACGTACCAATGAGGCAAGAAGAAGACCTCCAGATAAGTTCCACAACAAATATTCTAGGCCACTGGGAAATTTTGATATTGGACCTACAGAACATCCTGGGAAATGCCCTTCAAATATAAAAGAGCCTCAGCACAAAACAATCGCCCCAGTAGCTCTGAGCACCGAAGTGCCTGATACAATGCAAACGTGCTCTTAGAAAGGCACTTAAGGCAAAAAAGAAGACTCTTTGTTGGAGGTGACTTCCACATCGGTTCTGCAAACAACATACAGGAAGAAAGTATGGGAGCTCGAGAGAAAGCTCACTGAAAAGAATTGACTCAAAGTGTTCTCCCTAATTAAAGAAAAGAACAACTCCAAGCTTTGGCGACATCAACCAACTGAGCACCCGAAGCCCACCCAAAAAGAACAGCATCGCAGGCAATGAGTGGGATCTGTACGCGAAGGGACTGTATACGAGTGAGCTGCATGAGGCTGGTCTCATTACCACTAAGATCGTCCAGGTAGCAGACCAAGACACGGAACCCCAGTTTAAGAGCATGCAGGATGCAGTTACAGTGACCAGCCAAAGCGCCTGCTTCATGGAAGGGGAGACCACCAGGATCATCAGGGCAATAAGAAATGACAGTGCTCCAGGGCCAAATGGCATTCCCGCCAAAGTATTTAAGACTGCTCAAGCTTTTTTTGTACCAATTCTCGCTCCACTCTATAATCACTCCTATGCTACAGCTACAACACCGCAGTCCGGGAAAGGTTCAATCCTATTTCCAATACATAAGAAAGGAGACCACTCAAACCCTGCCAACTACAGGCTAATTGCCCTGCTCGACATAGAAGCCAAGGCCTATGTACAACTACTATTGAAGGATTTAGAGGATTGGGCAGATAACAACGTAATCCTCCCGCCCTATCAGACAGGCTTCAGGGCAAACAGTTGCACAATGGACAACATCATGACGCTGTCCTTTCTCTCCAAGCAGGCGGTTAAGGAGAAGAACCCACCTCGGTTTTGCTGTTTTATAGATTACACCACGGCCTTTGACAGAGTCAACCGAGGAAGACTTTGGGCGAAACTGGCCTCCTGGGGGATTCCAGCGATACTCTTAAAAGCAATTTTAGCCCTCTATCAAGGGACATGGGTCCAGGTCAAATTAAGCCACACAAATGTAACATCAAGAGTCAAAACAACAATGGGCTCAAACAGGGCTGTCCCCTGGCCCCACTATTATTTAATTTGTATACTGCAGACCTGGGGCATGCTCTGAAAGACGCCAGTTTAGCGCCCCCGAGAGTGGGTAAGGTGAGCCTTGCAACCCTCCAGTATGCTGACGATACAGTGGTAATGGACCATACCAGGGTGGGGCTCCAGAGAGTTTTAAAGAACCTACCAGTGTAAAACAAGGAAAATAGCTTGCTATTGAATGAGAATAAGACAAAGATAATAGTATTTGGCAAATACCCTCACAAAAAGCAAGCAACCAGGATATTGGGCTACTACCGAATAAGGACAACACCAGCCTTCAACTACCTGTGGGTTTGGCTTACAGAGTGGGCTACAGCAGCCACACATATAAAAGAACTAAACCTAAAAACGAACAGAATAATCCTCTCACTTAGACGCCTAAGTCAGCGCCTGTCAAGCCCAACTGCAGAGCCCATCCTGACAGTAGTTAGGGCAATATTAATTCCAGGAATAAATTATGGTCACCTGGCCTTCCCAGCGCTTTAGAGAAACTCATAACCGCAGCCCAGACTAAAGCATACAAGACAGTGCTTCAGGTGCCCAGACAAGCAAGGAACATCAGGCTACAGCTGGAATTAGGTTTCAGTAGACCAGACCTGGTGCTACAGGAGGACCTAATAAAGTATTATATCAGGGTTCTCAAGGCCCCTGACACCTCCCTTAAATATCACCTGAAAAAGATCTTCAGGGAAGCGGATTCCCTGTGGCACACCAAGCTGGACCAAGCAATAGGAACCCTGAAAATAGAAGCAGCGAGCATGCCCTTATACGAGATCCCACACTCTGCCTGGACAAATGCAGTGAAGCGGCAGCTTCAGTCCATCTCGTTCGAAATGGAGTGAGCCTTACTCCGTCACAATTCCCACACAATGGCACTGGACAGGTCATACATCCAAGGGAAAGCCCAACACTACTTGTGAGAAGCACTCTCAGCTCAAGTCCGAAGGAAAAGTTTGTTCATGCAGCTCATCGCCCTAAATATTTTGGACTTTAATACAACATGGGCACAAAAGGATGGGGCAGTCTCCTGTCGGCTATGCCATTACCACAGGCAATCTTGGATTCATCTTCTATGCCGCTGCCCTAAATTGGCCACAGCAATGTGAATGTCATCGACTGCTATGCCCGATTCTAAGGGCCAAGGGCACGAATTCCTGCAGGGAGGCGTCGGATTGGTGCTTCTCAGAAACAAACACCTGCCTACTCGCAAGAGCGGGGAAATGTATTCATCTAATCAGAATCGCACTTGACGCCCAGCTACAGCTTCCAGAACCTAGAGCCAGTACCAATCAGGAACAAAATTTGTCAGTGCTCTCACAGCTCTAGCAGGCCAAGCATGCAATCAAATTGAGGGACAACCACATTGATACCTTGACCACAAAGGAAGCAGCGGGGCCCAGCAGCGGGTAGAGTTGGAACTTTAAATCTGAGGCCACTGGGCTATTATAAAGGGCAGCAGCGCCATCACAACAGAAATCATGGTAAGAGGTAACAACATACTAGCTCTGACCCACAAGGATGAGCATCGCGTGGCATGCCCAAAGAGGATAACGAAATGGGACTGTGTACCAACATATAAGAAATATACCTGGCAACTCCAAAGTTCCTCTCTTGCTCAGGGACCAGAACTTACAAACCTTTAACGTGCTTTGGGGAAATGTTTGTGCAATATATATTAATCACCCTCTTGAATGCAATGACCTCACTCTTTTAACTGATTTTAATGTAATGATTAAAATGCATCACTTAGCTTAACAGCAAAGAAGGGTCTCACCAATACAAGGGGCAATAGTCAGTCTGGGGTGTTTTAGGCAATTAAGGGATGGGAGGCCGGGAGAGTGGAGACAAGAACCTATTGAACTTTTGACAGGTTCTCGGGTTAAGCTCGTACAACAGAAGCAAATTCCTATCCCAATAGTAAACAATTCACACCTTTTTAACTCACCTTTTAAGTTTTAAGGAAAGTTAGCGGAATTAAAATGCATTATCCGGTTTCTAGGCTAACATCAAGGGACGGGAGGCTGTGAGGGTGGGGGAGCATGAGTGTAGGGGTGTCGATTATGTGCTTTTTTTACTGTAAAGATTTTAAATAATCTTACGGTTAATAAAATTACTTACTTGCATGTCGAGGAAACCAGACTTACAACTCCTATTTTCCGAGGTGATGCCCCCCTCGGCTCCATCCAACACTAGCATGGAGGCCTTCCTCAAGGAAATCTCAACCATCATCTCTACCGTTACTGCAGTGGAAGCTAAAATGACTCTCATGGCTGAAGTACACTCGATTCATCAGGAGATGTCCTCCCTTCACACTCGCCTGGACACGGTCGACTGCTGGCTGGATGATGTGGAGGGTCGCTATGATTGGTTACCTCCAGTTGCTGTTACCTGATCTGCTACACCTTCAGCTGCAGGGCCTTTTGGACCTCCAGAGGGTGCATCAGGGTTGCTCCTGCCTTGCCCAGCCCCTCAACTTTCCCCCATCCCATTATTGTTTGCACCTTCTATCACCAGTACGGGCTATACTTTCTGCTGCCCATCGCTACACTACACCCTTGCTTATTGATGGCCACCACTTTCCCTCACAGCGCACTTCTTAGTCATCACCAACTCGAAGCACCGATGCCTTCTGGCACTCTTCCCCTGCATGCACTGACATGACATCAAATATGGCCTCATGGAACCTGCACGATGGTGCTCAAGATCGATGGTGCCACGAGAGCCTTTATGGACTCCGGTGAGCTCAAACTGTTTTTGGACTCCTTGGGTGACCCTGCCATGGATGGTACGGCACCCCCACCCCTCCTTGTGTGAACAGCTTCCCCCCATGGAAGCCACAATACCAGCCCCATCACATGTGCACTGGGTGCTTGCAGTGGAGAGAGTCCGACTGTGAAGGTCTTCATCCCATTGTAGAGGTGCTCCTCAAGGACATGGGTAGGGAAAAGTCCAGGTCACTGCTGAAGCAGCAGGAGGCTGCTGCCAACACTGACGGAGAGACTTGAGCAATATTCTCTGACTTGTGCCGTCAGTTGCTTCTTCTGTCTGATGCTGATGTCTCTTCTCTCAGTCCCTGCCTTTTCTCTCTCTGCTCCATTTTTGTTGAACCTCCACCGTGGCCCTGTTGACCACTTCCCCCTTCATTGTGGCTGCCGTGCTCTTCCCATGGACACTTCTCCGGCTGCGGTGGTTCAGCCTTATGCCCTCCCTTCCTGCCAGTGCTCCTTTGGGTATCACGCTGGCACTCCCATGGGTGGTTGGGCTTTTACCTCCAGTTGCGTGCCCCTCTAGTTGCTTGCTTGGCCTGAGCTTCATGGCCAATTGCCCATCTCCTGCAGGGCAGCTCTCCCTGTGCTGCCCTCACCATGGCTGCCCCCCACACCTTGGGGATGCCTACCGATTTCTGACGGGCCATTCTTCCTTGTAGACTCTTCTCCATGATTTCCATGGCGTGGCAGATGGGGGCGCTTTGCGTGTGCCACCGGCACATTCCCAAGCCCAGCTTTAAAGTAGTGATCCTCATCGACCCTGGACCTGTCTGGTCTGTTTCTGCCCTAGATCATGCCACTCTCCTCCTGTCCCATTACCCGTTGGATAGTGAGAACATTGTGTCCTCTTGCGGGATGCTGTGGGCTGACAGTAAGGCAACACTTGGGGCCCTCTGATGGCAGACCTGGGGCTGCCAACTGCAAGGAATACACGGCCAGGGATCTGCTGGAACGGGAAATACACTTCTGACCCAGTACATGACCTTTCCTGCACCGTCCCCCCTAAGCAGCTGGAACTTGCTAAAATCCAGCTGAATTCCTACTCGATGAAGGATGCAGAGAAGGCACTGATTAAACTGCAGTGGCAGCAATATGATCACAGTGAGAAGGCAGGTTGGCTCCTAGCCGACCCAACTGAACCAGAGAGAATCGCAACTCACCATACCGGCTTCTTGGTTCCCCACCTGATGAGGGCATTTCAGGAGGCAGAGAAGGCGAGCTCCTTAGGGGCTCTTTCCAACAAGGCCACGATTACCAATATCCCCAAGGACCCCCTGAACTGCACCAACTACTGCCCAATATCTCTGCTCAACGTTAACATGAAGGTGATAGCCAAGGTACTTGCTGCCCATTTGAACAAAGTTATACCCCTCCTGTTCCACGAGTCCCAGGTGGGCTTCTTCCTGGGCCACAGCCCCCGAGATCATCTCCACCTTCTGTCCCACTTGCTGGGGCAGACGAATAGATGACCTCTCTGAATTCCTGGTGCTTTCATTGGCTGCCGAGAAGGTTTTTGACCGTGTTGACTGACGCTACCATTTCCACGTCATATCCCATGTGGGCTTGGGGTCAGACTTTATTTGAAAGGTGTGTTTCCTTTATGGTGCCCTGGAGGCTGTGGTTTCTTGCTGCGGGCTTCTGTCTGACCCCTTCCCAGTGGCATGTGGGACCTGTCAGGGCTGACCCCTCTTCCCCCTGCTCTTGGTCTTCGCCCTGGAGCCACTGGCAGCTGCGATCGAGGGATCGCCAGGTGTGACTGGCATCCCCATTGCTTTGGATGGTGTCAAGGCCCTTTTATATGCAGAGGCACTCCCTATGCCCCGTGCAACCACTGCGGACTGTGTCAGTGACTGGCCTATCTGCAGGGTCTCATCCAGTCTTAATTACCAGGATGTTAAGATCAATAGAGGCATCACCCTTATGATGAAGGATAATCTGCTCCCACTGCTGGACCGTACGAAGCAGGACTTCCAGAAGTGGTCCCTCCTGCATTTCTCCCTCTGAGAGCCAGATGCAGATCTATTAGATGACAGTCGCTTCTCACTTCAACTATCTGTTCAGGATGTTGCCTCTGCACATACCATGATCCCTCCTTGCCACCATAGATGCAGATATCCATGTTTACATTTGGAGCAGCCGCAAGACTAGGATTCGTGCAATGCATCTCTGGGTGTACAAGAAGGCCGGTGGCTTACGATTGCCATATACAAAGTCTTATTACCTGCCGTTCCAGTTCCCCCAATGTGGCAGTGCATCTGGGCCCACCTCGGGGCACCCCTCTCTGGACGCAGCTGGAGCATCACTTGTTCGGTGTTCTATCCCCGTCCCTGCCACCATACCTGTCACCATCCCACAGCTCGGTGTTCTCTAATCCTGTCTTGTCCTGTCTCCAGTCCTGGCATCGACTGTGGTGGCTTGGAAGGACACACACAGATTGATGGGTGTACCTCTGTTATTGCATGTGAAGGCCCCGCTTTGGCATAATTTTGCCTTTTGCATTAGGGGTGTACCATTCTATTGGGAGTCCTGGAGTGTGAAGGGCTTGCATTCAGGATGCAAATGTATGATGGCTCCCTGCCCAAGGCCTTTCCGGCTCTTTGTATGGAATTCGGCCGGCAGCCTACGGACCACTGGCATTACTACCAGCTGACGTACTGCTTCCAAGCTGCTCTAGGGCCGGCTCCAAAGGAGCTACCCACCTTGCCTGTCCTACAATAGCTCCATAACCTGGGCTGTTACTGGGCTCTGTTTTCGGCCCTCTATGGGATCGTTATCAAATCACTGCACTCTGGTCCTTTGAGTGCTGCGACGAGGCTGTCATGGCAGTCGTTGCTCGGCAAGGCCTATTTGCTGGAGGAGTGGATGTCCCTTCTGGCTGGGCACAACAGAGTCCTCTGGGAATCCCAATTCAAATTCCTGTACTTCAAAGTGTTGCATGATTGGTACTGGTTGCCTTGGAAGACTAAGTGGGCTAAGTTGCTTCCCCATGATCGATGCTGGAGGTGTGATGTCGACCACTGAGATCTATTCCACATCCTATGTGTATGTTCATCTCTGAAAGCCTACCGAGCTAGCATATGGTCTCACCTCTGCTGTCACTGCCCCTTCCCTGTTCCCTCCTTGCCTCATATTGCTCTTCTTTATGACACCTCCGACCTCACTTCCCACAAGCACTGGTGGGTTGCCTCTGCCCTCGCCGTGGCGAAGCTTTGTATCCTTCGGCATAGTGCCAATATCGGCAACACTCAGTTCTCATACAGCAACATACATGAATAAACCACACAACACCTTTTTAGTGGAGAATTTTGCTGCAGGTTTATTTGCATAACCAATATGCCAACATGGTGGGTTATCTTACGGGCGATCCCAGGGCAGGCCAGCCCCTTTGCCGCCTGCCCGTCTGATGAGCCAACTTGCACCGTGGCCGTCACCAATCGGTGGTTACCAATTATTGGGAGAGGCCACCTCTCCCATCAGTGGACCGCCAGTCCACTCCCTTACTCACGCCCCCCAACAGGTGGGCGGAGCGTTCCAGGCAGCCCCCAGTTGCTCAGACCCACAACCGCCCGTAGGACTAACGTGGCGCCGTAGTTCTTCCAGGGGACACGCTAAGACATCCCTGGGTATCCTTGGCTTAGCACCCTTGTTGTGCTGCTGCAATATAGTACCCTTCTGTACCTTGCAGACTCTGGATCGCCCTGTAACTCCTCCTGCAACACAAAACAATAAGTTAGATTCTTCCCCTCCCCGTACTACCCTTTGGCCGTCCGCAGGGTAAGCGGTAGTTTGGGAAACAGCGAGATGGGTAGCGGTCAAGAGACCGTACAGTGGGCGGGGGAAGGCTTTTGTACCCCTGTCCCCCTCCCACGGCCGGAAGTGACGCGGCCAGCAGACCCCCTGGTCCCTAGCCCAGGGAGCCTAGTCAGCAGACTTCTGTGCCTTCCTGTGGCACTAAGGCGGCCGCCCTGTTGGAGGGTCCCCTACGTGGCCCCCCTGGGCAGCCTTGGCATAGTGCCAATATCGGCAACACTCAGTTCTCATACAGCAACATACATGAATAAACCACACAACACCTTTTTAGTGGAGAATTTTGCTGCAGGTTTATTTGCATAACCAATCTGCCAACATGGTGGGTTATCTTACGGGCGATCCCAGGGCAGGCCAGCCCCTTTGCCGCCTGCCCGTTTGATGAGCCAACTTGCACCGTGGCCGTCGCCAATCGGTGGTTACCAATTATTGGGAGAGGCCACCTCTCCCATCAGTGGACCGCCAGTCCACTCCCTTACTTACGCCCCCCAGCAGGTGGGTGGAGCGTTCCAGGAGCCCCGGTTGCTCAGACCCACAACCGCCCGTAGGACTAACGGGGCGCCGTAGTTCTTCCAGGGGACACGCTAAGACATCCTTGGCTTAGCACCCTTGTTGTGCTGCTGCAATATAGTACCCTTCTGTACCTTGCAGACTCTGGATCGCCCTGTAACTCCTCCACAGCCCTGGGGGTGGCCACCGTCACCACCAGGGCCCCCCCACCAACGCAGCTATTCCTACCTACAGCCTGTTGCTTCCAAGGCCTCCCCAAGGTCCGGCAAACTTAAGTCCCTGCCTACCCTTGAGAGGTGAATCCCATCCACTTCCCAGCAACCAGTAGACTTGGCATGAAGAAAACCATCGAACACGACGAAACCAGTTTAGGTTCCAATCAAACTGCACAGCCATTTCAGAAACTGAATGAATCAAATCAATTAAGTTCTCCATTTTATCTTTGTTTTCACTCCATGCTTGCTCCATTACTCGTTTATCCATATTTCTTTATGAATTTATTTAATTTTGTATTGTAGATACCCCTGACGAAGGGAAGATGGCTTCCCGAAATGCATTGGGTCATTTTAAAAATAAAGACGTAACATGTGGAATCAATTGGTGTCCTTCCTGTGTATGCGCAAAGCTTGGCATGGTTATGGAATGAATAAAATGAATTTGAAGACAACGTGATAAAAAGAAATATGGATAAACGAGACACGCTAAGACATCCCTGGGTATCCTTGGCTTAGCACCCTTGTTGTGCTGCTGCAATATAGTACCCTTCTGTACCTTGCAGACTCTGGATCACCCTGTAACTCCTCCACAGCCCTGGGGGTGGCCACCGTCACCACCAGGGCCCCCCCACCAACGCAGCTATTCCTACCTACAGCCTGTTGCTTCCAAGGCCTCCCCAAGGTCCGGCAAACTTAAGTCCCTGCCTACCCTTGAGAGGTGAATCCCATCCACTTCCCAGCAACCAGTAGACTTGGCATGAAGAAAACCATCGAACACCCAGGTAGCCGAGGCCCGATGGTGACAGAGCATGTATCGTGAGGGCCCACAAACAACAGGGCCAATACAGACAGAGGCAGCAGGGCCTTCCCTATTAAAGGAGGTCATCTGCAAACAAACCAGGGCCCCCGTCCCACTGAGTTGTGTGGTTTCACACAATAAGGTAGTGCACACCACACTCAATCAGAGCGGCCAGCTGATAAAACAAAGCTGTTCCGGATTATCAAACAGGGAAGCAGGCAGAGTACAGAGAGGAGCCCTCAACAATGACTCTCCCACTCAGTACCCTCACAGCCTCACCCAGGGGGAGGGCAGAATCCCACAGATCACTTCCAAGCCCAATAAAAATCCTGCAAACCATGAGGTGGTACTCACCCCTAGGTCAAAGGCACTTATGACATCTTGAGCAGGTCCAACATTCTACGACTATTCTGACATATTGCCACCCTGGCACAGATTACATCAGAAAAGTTAGATTGGGTAAAGTTCAGAAGATTAGACAGCAATACCCATGAAGATTCCACCTTAGCAGGATTCAGCCAACAGCAATTTCAACAGGCGGTTTTTGGCGAAGCCCAACAACTAGCAAATTGGGGCATTGTTGTCCAAGCACCTAGCCAGCTTAAATACCTGCATGTTCTCATCCCTAAGAATGACAGGTGGGGGTCCCCCTAAATCCTGAAAGGCACAACTTACAACTTTTCAGGAGGGAGAAATAAATCAGAACGATCAAGAACCCCGATAAAAATCTGCATCTCCCACAGGCAGCGCAGAGTGCAGGCGAACCAGCTGGAGCAGGCCCCAATGGAGGATTCCTGGCAACAACATCCCTAACCAAAGACAAAATAACGATAGTACAGGAAGAACAACAAATAGGGATCAACAACAGAGAGTAACCCTCATTTCATGGAACATCGCAGGGCTAAGTAACATCTTTAGGTATAGGGCAACGCAGGACTACCTTGCAAAGGGGGACATATTGTATTTTCAAGAAACCTGGGCAATGTCAATGACCCCAATAGGTGGCTTCTATGAACATCATATAGCCGCGACTAGAAAGAATATCTTTAGACGCCCGTCAGGTGGCTTATCCGTTTTCTTAAGTCATGCCCGCAAATTCAAAACCACAGTAATAAGAGTAAAAACTCCTGACCTCCAAGCTATGACAATTGAGGGAATCGGCAGGAGCCCACAGCCTTATCGCCTGCTGCTAATAAACTGTTATATTAATCCAACAATGTGCCAGACGCAATCTTCCATGGATACCTTCAACAGCATTCTGGAAGAAGAACTAATTAAATTCGAACACTACAATGTAATCATCCCCAGAGATTTTAACACGAGAGTGCTGGATCACACACTAGACACACTCAGCACTAGGAATAAGACGGGACGCTGTTCTCTCTCCTCAAAAGCTTCAAGTTACAATCCACTCATGGAATAAAGAAAATCAGTTGCCACTCTTGGTCCCCTCAGCCGACCTTTAGGAATATATCTACTATAGACTATATCCTAATCAATGAGAAGCATGCCCACAAGCTGAGCGATTTCGCAGTGGACAATAGAGAGGAAAGTGATCATAGGCCTCTCTGTGCCAGCTTCAACCTGGTACTGCAATTAGCAGATGTCCAGGAAACAATAGGCGGAACCATGGGAGAAGAGCGACATAAAGCCTTCAAAAGATTCAAATGGACAGTCAATCTCGGGGATAGACTGTCGGAGTACGTACCAATGAGGCAAGAAGAAGACCTCCAGATAAGTTCCACAACAAATATTCTAGGCCACTGGGAAATTTTGATATTGGACCTACAGAACATCCTGGGAAATGCCCTTCAAATATAAAAGAGCCTCAGCACAAAACAATCGCCCCAGTAGCTCTGAGCACCGAAGTGCCTGATACAATGCAAACGTGCTCTTAGAAAGGCACTTAAGGCAAAAAAGATTGTTGGAGGTGACTTCCACATCGGTTCTGCAAACAACATACAGGAAGAAAGTATGGGAGCTCGAGAGAAAGCTCACTTAAAAGAATTGACTCTAAGTGTTCTCCCTAATTAAAGAAAAGAACAACTCCAAGCTTTGGCGACATCAACCAACTGAGCTCCCGAAGCCCACCCAAAAAGAACAGCATCGCAGGCAATGAGTGGGATCTGTACGCGAAGGGACTGTATACGAGTGAGCTGCATGAGGCTGGTCTCATTACCACTAAGATCGTCCAGGTAGCAGACCAAGATACGGAACCCCAGTTTAAGAGCATGCAGGATGCAGTTACAGTGACCAGCCAAAGCGCCTGCTTCATGGAAGGGGAGACCACCAGGATCATCAGGGCAATAAGAAATGACAGTGCTCCAGGGCCAAATGGCATTCCCGCCAAAGTATTTAAGACTGCTCAAGCTTTTTTGGTACCAATTCTCGCTCCACTCTATAATCACTCCTATGCTACAGCTACAACACCGCAGTCCGGGAAAGGTTCAATCCTATTTCCAATACATAAGAAAGGAGACCACTCAAACCCTGCCAACTACAGGCTAATTGCCCTGCTCGACATAGAAGCCAAGGCCTATGTACAACTACTATTGAAGGATTTAGAGGATTGGGCAGATAACAACGTAATCCTCCCGCCCTATCAGACAGGCTTCAGGGCAAACAGTTGCACAATGGACAACATCATGACGCTGTCCTTTCTCTCCAAGCAGGCGGTTAAGGAGAAGAACCCACCTCGGTTTTGCGGTTTTATAGATTACACCACGGCCTTTGACAGAGTCAACCGAGGAAGACTTTGGGCGAAACTGGCCTCCTGGGGGATTCCAGCGATACTCTTAAAAGCAATTTTAGCCCTCTATCAAGGGACATGGGTCCAGGTCAAATTAAGCCACACAAATGTAACATCAAGAGTCAAAACAACAATGGGCTCAAACAGGGCTGTCCCCTGGCCCCACTATTATTTAATTGTATACTGCAGACCTGCAACCCTCCAGTATGCTGACGATACAGTGGTAATGGACCATACCAGGGTGGGGCTCCAGAGAGTTTTAAAGAACCTACCAGTGTAAAACAAGGAAAATAGCTTGCTATTGAATGAGAATAAGACAAAGATAATAGTATTTGGCAAATACCCTCACAAAAAGCAAGCAACCAGGATATTGGGCTACTACCGAATAAGGACAACACCAGCCTACAACTACCTGTGGGTTTGGCTTACAGAGTGGGCTACAGCAGCCAAACATATAAAAGAACTAAACCTAAAAACGAACAGAATAATCCTCTCACTTAGACGCCTAAGTCAGCGCCTGTCAAGCCCAACTGCAGAGCCCATCCTGACAGTAGTTAGGGCAATATTAATTCCAGGAATAAATTATGGTCACCTGGCCTTCCCAGGAGCTTTAGAGAAACTCATAACCGCAGCCCAGACTAAAGCATACAAGACAGTGCTTCAGGTGCCCAGACAAGCAAGGAACATCAGGCTACAGCTGGAATTAGGTTTCAGTAGACCAGACCTGGTGCTACAGGGGGACCTAATAAAGTATTATATCAGGGTTCTCAAGGCCCCTGACACCTCCCTTAAATATCACCTGAAAAAGATCTTCAGGGAAGCGGATTCCCTGTGGCACACCAAGCTGGACCAAGCAATAGGAACCCTGAAAATAGAAGCAGCGAGCATGCCCTTATACGAGATCCCACACTCTGCCTGGACAAATGCAGTGAAGCGGCAGCTTCAGTCCATCTCGTTCGAAATGGAGTGAGCCTTACTCCGTCACAATTCCCACACAATGGCACTGGACAGGTCATACATCCAAGGGAAAGCCCAACACTACTTGAGAGAAGCACTCTCAGCTCAAGTCCGAAGGAAAAGTTTGTTCATGCAGCTCATCGCCCTAAATATTTTGGACTTTAATACAACATGGGCACAAAAGGATGGGGCAGTCTCCTGTCGGCTATGCCATTACCACAGGCAATCTTGGATTCATCTTCTATGCCGCTGCCCTAAATTGGCCACAGCAATTTGAATGTCATCGACTGCTATGCCCGATTCTAAGGGCCAAGGGCACGAATTCCTGCAGGGAGGCGTCGGATTGGTCCTACTCAGAAACAAACACCTGCCTACTCGCAAGAGCGGGGAAATGTATTCATCTAATCAGAATCGCACTTGACGCCCAGCTACAGCTTCCAGAACCTAGAGCCGGTACCAATCAGGAACAAAATTTGTCAGTGCTCTCACAGCTCAAGCAGGCCAAGCATGCAATCAAATTGAGGGACAACCACATTGATACCTTGACCACAAAGGAAGCAGCGGGGCCCAGCAGCGGGTAGAGTTGGAACTTTAAATCTGAGGCCACTGGGCTATTATAAAGGGCAGCAGCGCCATCACAACAGAAATCATGGTAAGAGGTAACAACATACTAGCTCTGACCCACAAGGATGAGCATCGCGTGGCATGCCCAAAGAGGATAACGAAATGGGACTGTGTACCAACATATAAGAAATATACCTGGCAACTCCAAAGTCCCTCTCTTGCTCAGGGACCAGAACTTACAAACCTTTAACGTGCTTTGGGGAAATGTTTGTGCAATATATATTAATCACCCTCTTGAATGCAATGACTTCACTCTTTTAACTGATTTTAATGTAATGATTAAAATGCATCACTTAGCTTAACAGCAAAGAAGGGTCTCACCAATACAAGGGGCAATAGTCAGTCTGGGGTGTTTTAGGCAATTAAGGGATGGGAGGCCGGGAGAGTGGAGACAAGAACCTATTGAACTTTTGACAGTTTCTCGGGTTAAGCTCGTACAACAGAAGCAAATTCCTATCCCAATAGTAAACAATTCACACCTTTTTAACTCACCTTTTAAGTTTTAAGGAAAGTTAGCGGAATTAAAATGCATTATCCGGTTTCTAGGCTAACATCAAGGGACGGGAGGCTGTGAGGGTGGGGGAGCATGAGTGTAGGGGTGTCGATTATGTGCTTTTTTTACTGTAAAGATTTTAAATAATCTTACGGTTAATAAAATTACTTACTTGCATGTCGAGGAAACCAGACTTACAACTCCTATTTTCCGAGGTGATGCCCCCCTCGGCTGCATCCAACACTAGCATGGAGGCCTTCCTAAAGGAAATCTCAACCATCATCTCTACCGTTACTGCAGTGGAAGCTAAAATGACTCTCATGGCTGAAGTACACTCGATTCATCAGGAGATGTCCTCCCTTCACACTCGCCTGGACACGGTCGACTGCTGGCTGGATGATGTGGAGGGTCGCTATGATTGGTTACCTCCAGTTGCTGTTACCTGATCTGCTACACCTTCAGCTGCAGGGCCTTTTGGACCTCCAGAGGGTGCATCAGGGTTGCTCCTGCCTTGCCCAGCCCCTCAACTTTCCCCCATCCCATTATTGTTTGCACCTTCTATCACCAGTATGGGCTATTCTTTCTGCTGCCCATCGCTACACTACACCCTTGCTTATTGATGGCCACCACTTTCCCTCACAGCGCACTTCTTAGTCATCACCAACTCGAAACACCGATGCCTTCTGGCACTCTTCCCCTGCATGCACTGACATGACATCAAATATGGCCTCATGGAATCTGCATGATGGTGCTCAAGATCGATGGTGCCACGAGAGCCTTTATGGACTCCGGTGAGCTCAAACTGTTTTTGGACTCTTTGGGTGACCCTGCCATGGATGGTACGACAACCCCCCCCCTCCTTGTGTGAACAGCTTCCCCCCATGGAAGCCACAATACCAGCCCCATCACATGTGCACTGGGTGCTTGCAGTGGAGAGAGTCCGACTGTGAAGGTCTTCATCGCATTGTAGAGGTGCTCCTCAAGGACATGGGTAGGGAAAAGTCCAGGTCACTGCTGAAGCAGCAGGAGGCTGCTGCCAACACTGACGGAGAGACTTGAGCAATATTCTCTGACTTGTGCCGTCAGTTGCTTCTTCTGTGTGATGCTGATGTCTCTTCTCTCAGTCCCTGCCTTTTCTCTCTCTGCTCCATTTTTGTTGAACCTCCACCGTGGCCCTGTTGACCACTTCCCCCTTCATTGTGGCTGCCGTGCTCTTCCCATGGACACTTCTCCGGCTGCGGTGGTTCAGCCTTATGCCCTCCCTTCCTGCCAGTGCTCCTTTGGGTAACACGCTGGCACTCCCATGGGTGGTTGGGCTTTTACCTCCAGTTGCGTGCCCCTCTAGTTGCTTGCTTGGCCTGAGCTTCATGGCCAATTGCCCATCTCCTGCAGGGCAGCTCTCCCTGTGCTGCCCTCACCATGGCTGCCCCCACACCTTGGGGATGCCTACCGATTTCTGACGGGCCATTCTTCCTTGTAGACTCTTCTCCATGATTTCCATGGCGTGGCAGATGGGGGCGCTTTGCGTGTGCCACCGGCACATTCCCAAGCCCAGCTTTAAAGTAGTGATCCTCATCGACCCTGGACCTGTCTGGTCTGTTTCTGCCCTAGATCATGCCACTCTCCTCCTGCCCCTTTACCCGTTGGATAGTTAGAACATTGTGTCCTCTTGCGGGATGCTGTGGGCTGACAGTAAGGCAACACTTGGGGCCCTCTGATGGCAGACCTGGGGCTGCCAACTGCAAGGAATACACGGCCAGGGATCTGCTGGAACGGGAAATACACTTCTGACCCAGTACATGACCTTTCCTGCACCGTCCCCCCTAAGCAGCTGGAACTTGCTAAAATCCAGCTGAATTCCTACTCGATGAAGGATGCAGAGAAGGCACTGATTAAACTGCAGTGGCAGCAATATGATCACAGTGAGAAGGCAGGTTGGCTCCTAGCCGACCTAACTGAACCAGAGAGAATCGCAACTCACCATACCGGCTTCTTGGTTCCCCACCTGATGAGGGCATTTCAGGAGGCAGAGAAGGCGAGCTCCTTAGGGGCTCTTTCCAACAAGGCCACGATTACCAATATCCCCAAGGACCCCCTGAACTGCACCAACTACTGCCCAATATCTCTGCTCAACGTTGACATGAAGGTGATAGCCAAGGTACTTGCTGCCCATTTGAACAAAGTTATACCCCTCCTGTTCCACGAGTCCCAGGTGGGCTTCTTCCTGGGCCACAGCCCCCGAGATCATCTCCACCTTCTGTCCCACTTGCTGGGGCAGACGAATAGATGACCTTTCTGAATTCCTGGTGCTTTCATTGGCTGCCGAGAAGGTTTTTGACCGTGTTGACTGACGCTACCATTTCCACGTCATATCCCATGTGGGCTTGGGGTCAGACTTTATTTGAAAGGTGTGTTTCCTTTATGGTGCCCTGGAAGCTGTGGTTTCTTGCTGCGGGCTTCTGTCTGACCCCTTCCCAGTGGCATGTGGGACCTGTCAGGGCTGACCCCTCTTCCCCCTGCTCTTGGTCTTTGCCCTGGAGCCACTGGCAGCTGCGATCGAGGGATCGCCAGGTGTGACTGGCATCCCCATTGCTTTGGATGGCGTCAAGGCATTTTTATATGCAGAGGCACTCCCTATGCCCCGTGCAACCACTGCGGACTGTGTCAGTGACTGGCCTATCTGCAGGGTCTCATCCAGTCTTAATTACCAGGATGTTAAGATCAATAGAGGCATCACCCTTATGATGAAGGATAATCTGCTCCCACTGCTGGACCGTACGAAGCAGGACTTCCAGAAGTGGTCCCTCCTGCATTTCTCTCTCTGAGAGCCAGATGCAGATCTATTAGATGACAGTCGCTTCTCACTTCAACTATCTGTTCAGGATGTTGCCTCTGCACATACCATGATCCCTCCTTGCCACCATAGACGCAGATATCCATGTTTACATTTGGAGCAGCCGCAAGACTAGGATTCGTGCAATGCATCTCTGGGTGTACAAGAAGGCCGGTGGCTTACGATTGCCATATACAAAGTCTTATTACCTGCCGTTCCAGTTCCCCCAATGTGGCAGTGCATCTGGGCCCACCTCGGGGCACCCCTCTCTGGACGCAGCTGGAGCATCACTTGTTCGGTGTTCTATCCCCGTCCCTGCCACCATACCTGTCACCATCCCACAGCTCGGTGTTCTCTAATCCTGTCTTGTCCTGTCTCCAGTCCTGGCATCGACTGTGGTGGCTTGGAAGGACACACACAGATTGATGGGTATACCTCTGTTATTGCATGTGAAGGCCCCGCTTTGGCATAATTTTGCCTTTTGCATTAGGGGTGTACCATTCTATTGGGAGTCCTGGAGTGTGAAGGGCTTGCATTCAGGATGCCAAATGTATGATGGCTCCCTGCCCAAGGCCTTTCCGGCTCTTTGTATGGAATTCGGCCGGCAGCCTACGGACCACTGGCATTACTACCAGCTGACGCACTGCTTGTAAGCTGCTCTAGGGCCGGCTCCAAAGGAGCTACCCACCTTGCTTGTCCTACAATAGCTCCATAACCTGGGCTGTTACTGGGCTCTGTTTTCGGCCCTCTATGGGATCGTTATCAAATCACTGCACTCTGGTCCTTTGAGCGCTGCGACGAGGCTGTCATGGCAGTCGTTGCTCGGCAAGGCCTATTTGCTGGAGGAGTGGATGTCCCTTCTGGCTGGGCACAACAGAGTCCTCTGGGAATCCCAATTCAAATTCCTGTACTTCAAAGTGTTGCATGATTGGTACTGGTTGCCTTGGAAGACTAAGTGGGCTAAGTTGCTTCCCCATGATCGATGCTGGAGGTGTGATGTCGACCACTGAGATCTATTCCACATCCTATGTGTATGTTCATCTCTGAAAGCCTACCGAGCTAGCATATGGTCTCACCTCTGCTGTCACTGCCCCTTCCCTGTTCCCTCCTTGCCTCATATTGCGCTTCTTTATGACACCTCCGACCTCACTTCCCACAAGCACTGGTGGGTTGCCTCTGCCCTCGCCGTGGCGAAGCTTTGTATCCTTCGGCATAGTGCCAATATCGGCAACACTCAGTTCTCATACAGCAACATACATGAATAAACCACACAACACCTTTTTAGTGGAGAATTTTGCTGCAGGTTTATTTGCATAACCAATATGCCAACATGGTGGGTTATCTTACGGGCGATCCCAGGGCAGGCCAGCCCCTTTGCCGCCTGCCCGTCTGATGAGCCAACTTGCACCGTGGCCGTCACCAATCGGTGGTTACCAATTATTGGGAGAGGCCACCTCTCCCATCAGTGGACCGCCAGTCCACTCCCTTACTCACGACCCCCAACAGGTGGGCGGAGCGTTTCAATCAGCCCCCAGTTGCTCAGACCCACAACCGCCCCTAGGACTAACGTGGCGCCGTAGTTCTTCCAGGGGACACGCTAAGACATCCCTGGGTATCCTTGGCTTAGCACCCTTGTTGTGCTGCTGCAATATAGTACCCTTCTGTACCTTGCAGACTCTGGATCGCCCTGTAACTCCTCCTGCAACACAAAACAATAAGTTAGATTCTTCCCCTCCCCGTACTACCCTTTGGCCGCCCGCAGGGTAAGCGGTAGTTTGGGAAACAGCGAGATGGGTAGCGGTCAAGAGACCGTACAGTGGGCGGGGGAAGGCTTTTGTACCCCTGTCCCCCTCCCACGGCCGGAAGTGACGCGGCCAGCAGACCCCCTGGTCCCTAGCCCAGGGAGCCTAGAGAGCAGACTTCTGTGCCTTCCTGTGGCACTAAGGCGGCCGCCCTGTTGGAGGGTCCCCTACGTGGCCCCCCTGGGCAGCCTTGGCATAGTGCCAATATCCGCAACACTCAGTTCTCATACAGCAACATACATGAATAAACCACACAACACGTTTTTAGTGGAGAATTTTGCTGCAGGTTTATTTGCATAACCAATCTGCCAACATGGTGGGTTATCTTACGGGCGATCCCAGGGCAGGCCAGCCCCTTTGCCGCCTGCCCGTCTGATGAGCCAACTTGCACCGTGGCCGTCGCCAATCGGTGGTTACCAATTATTGGGAGAGGCCACCTCTCCCATCAGTGGACCGCCAGTCCACTCCCTTACTCACGCCCCCCAACAGGTGGGCGGAGCGTTCCAGGTAGCCCCCGGTTGCTCAGACCCACAACCGCCGTAAGGACTAACGGGGCGCCGTAGTTCTTCCAGGGGACACGCTAAGACATCCTTGGCTTAGCACCCTTGTTGTGCTGCTGCAATATAGTACCCTTCTGTACCTTGCAGACTCTGGATCGCCCTGTAACTCCTCCACAGCCCTGGGGGTGGCCACCGTCACCACCAGGGCCCCCCCACCAACGCAGCTATTCCTACCTACAGCCTGTTGCTTCCAAGGCCTCCCCAAGGTCCGGCAAACTTAAGTCCCTGCCTACCCTTGAGAGGTGAATCCCATCCACTTCCCAGCAACCAGTAGACTTGGCATGAAGAAAACCATCGAACACGACGAAACCAGTTTAGGTTCCAATCAAACTGCACAGCCATTTCAGAAACTGAATGAATCAAATCAATTAAGTTCTCCATTTTATCTTTGTTTTCACTCCATGCTTGCTCCATTACTCGTTTATCCATATTTCTTTATGAATTTATTTAATTTTGTATTGTAGATACCCCTGACGAAGGGAAGATGGCTTCCCGAAATGCATTGGGTCATTTTAAAAATAAAGACGTAACATGTGGAATCAATTGGTGTCCTTCCTGTGTATGCGCAAAGCTTGGCATGGTTATGGAATGAATAAAATGAATTTGAAGACAACGTGATAAAAAGAAATATGGATAAACGAGTAATGGAGCAAGCATGGAGTGAAAACAAAGATAAAATGGAGAACTTAATTGATTTGATTCATTCAGTTTCTGAAATGGCTGTGCAGTTTGATTGGAACCTAACTGGTTTTGTCGTGTTCGTTGATACTGCAGCGCAGTGGGGCGGAGCGCGGAGCAAACTTGCACGCCTCTATAGGTCTGAAGCAGTCAAGCGTGAGAAGCATGGAGTACACAGGTGTGCATTTCACCACCCATTGTTTACATTTTTCATGAAGAAAACCATGCCTGATGAAGCCAAATCCCCTTTGCACCGTGAATTTACGCCTGGCGCTGTTCACTCTCCTACGTGATATCTCAATGGCGTCTCCAGATCGGGCTCCTTGCCAAACTGGGCGAGGTAGAATTTCAGACCACCACAGTTCACATGCCCCAAGCTGATTACTCAACTGATACATGATGACCCTCATGTCTTGGAGCAGTACTCTCCTCCCCAGAGTCGTAAGCTCATTCCCTACCAAGTGTATGACCAGAATATGAGGTGGACAGATCCCTCCCCTAAGTCTCCCTGATAAGAAGGCAGTGGTCACTAACTTACCCATGGAGATTTCATTTTATAGCAGCAGTGCCTTCCTAACCATGTCAAATCATTGCCTCCCAGGTGTATGGCAAATTGTTGGGAGGGGGAGACACTCCCCCCCCCAATCTGTGCTGCAGCTTCTGCGGCAAGCTCTTCCCACACATGCCTGGGACCCCCTGAATTATCCCAGTAGTGTGCTGCAGCTGCTTCAGCGAGCTGTTCCAGTGTCAGCCTGGGGCCCCCAACCAAGTTAACTCAGTGGTGGAAAACACATGCCCTCCATTTCCTGAATTCCGCCTGTCACGCCACTCCCAGGACGCACGGAAGGCCCTTCACCCAGACCTTTGATCCTGGCAATTTACTGCAATGCTCGGTTGCTCACACTCCTTGTTTAGCACTGCACCTCAATCTATACAACTAATCCAACTTGCCCAATAACACTGCACCCCCAGAAACCACAGGTGCCTACCGGGGTGCCTATGGGGTACTCAACCTTCACCTGTACGTAAAGCACCTAACCCGTCTTCCGGCCACTCCCCTGAGTGGCTGCTGACGGATGTACCCTTTAAACACCATGGGATTCCCATCGTCCCACCTGCATGATTCACTCAGCTGACAAGCCCGCCCATAACGCTGGGTTTACCGCCCCTTTCTTGCTGAGCCAGGCCGGTTTTGATCTTCTCACCAAACCCTTGATGGGAGTGCCACACCGTCCCGAATTCCTGGGCCAGTAATTGGGACAGTCGTCCCATAGTTAGTTGGCAACTCCCAAGGAAAATTTGCTTAAAAGAAGCAGCTGGTAACATGCAATGCTTTTGGAACTGAGGGCCTGGTGAAAAAACTATGAGCCATGTACCTGCACCCTCCCAACTGTGAATGCAAACTGTGCTCTGGTAGTTGACCCTATTTCTGATCCACCCCTCTGTTTCAACACTGATGGGGTAACGGCACCCTTTTCGGACTGACAAACTCACGCCCCAGCTGACTAAATAGTGCCTATGCGTGTGTAGTCCATAACCCTGAGATATCCCGAAGGAGTGCCTGGATTATGCTGAGTCGTAGCTTACTTTGCTGCTGAGTGGCCCACTCCTAACCCTGGGCGGTGAACTACGCTACGCTCGCGGAATTTGCGAAGTTTCGGTAACTTCGCGATTCGCGTATAACGCGAAGTTACCGTGCACTACGCAATTTGCGGCGTAGCGTAGCTGTTTTTCTTCTTCGCGCGCTCAATATACGTTCTCGCGCGCGCGGTAACGACCTACCGTGATTCTGCGTTCGCCGACGCGACTTCCTATCCGTTCGCGGGCGCCACGAGATTTGGAATCCGGCCGCACGATCCCGCGAGAGTGTGCGAACGCGAACACGTCATTCGGACGCGCGATCTGACTTCCGGCGGCAGTGTTGGTAAGATCGCGATCCCGAACATGAAGAAACTACAATCTGGCGAAGAATATCTCTCGAGCATCATAAAACCTTCTTGAAAATGATGATTTTGCTCCAAAAAACTCCTCAGATTGTGATTTGGCTGTAGTTTTTTGTGCAAGGAGTCCTTTTTCTTTTTTTACTTTTTTTTTCCAAGAGGAAGGAAGTGCCCCTGATTCTCAAACTTCCTGTTCCTGTCCAGCAGGCTCCTCCCAGTGCTTTGTCCATGTGCTGTTCACTTTCATTTGGATTTGGAGCTGGAAGGATCACTTTTTGTGTCTGTCTGCTGCATCATATCATTGGATTGGTTTTGAGGACTCTTGGATTTGAGATTTTACAAGTAAGTTGGAGAATTGGTGTACTTGTTTGTTTGATTGGGGCTTGTTTGTACCTACATTTTTTTGGGGGATTTCCATAGTTTTTAAAATGTATTGTTGTGGCCTGTAGTTTCGGCAGGGGCCTAGTTGTTTTTCTTTGATTGGAATTTCAGCCAGTAGGCCCGGACTAGAGCCAGAGGTTCCCATGGGTGCATGTTTCTGTGGTGTCTGTTGAATTTAAAGTTTAAACATCATGTAGGGCATGCATGGATGGCATTGGATTGAATTGGTAAAAGTGGTTTTTGGGGTGTATTTCATTTTTTGGGTGTTTGTTAAATAAATAGGCCTTTTCAGCCAGTAGGTAACCCTGGGCGTTCAGCTCGCGGACTTTGGGCAAGTCCGCACTGCGCGACAACGCGGACTTACACTTTTTATCTTCTTCGCGTGCTCAATGTACGTTTTCGCGCGCGCGATAACGACTTTTTGTGTGACGATCGCAATGCCGAACACGCAGAATTTACAATCTGGCGAAGAATATCTCTCGAGCATCATAAAACCTTCTCGAAAATGTTGATTTAGTTCATTTTGCACAAAAAACTCCTCAGGTTGTCATTTAGATGTAGTTTGGTGAGCAAGGAGTCATTTTTTTTTGTTTTACAATTTTTTTCAAGAGGAAGGAAGTTGCCCAGAGTCTCCAACTGCCTGGTCCTGTCCTTTGTATTCACTTTTTTGTTATTTTGGGTGGCCTGGCCATGTGGGTGGCGGCCATTTTGTAAAGCCAGGCATTGTGCTTTTGCCATAGGCCTGCATTGTCTGTCTTGTGTTCCTTTTCTTGTTGTTCTGGGTGGCCTGGCCATGTGTTGGCGGCCATTTTCTGGGAACAGCCACTGTGCTTTTGCCATAGGCCTCCAAGCTTGAGGCCTAGTGTGCCAGTAGGCCCGGAGGTAGTCTTCCTCATGGGTGCATAAAAACTGTTTCTGAATTGTAACATAATTTAGGCCATGGATGGCATTGGATTGATTTGCAAAATGTGGGTTTTGGGGTGGTATTTTATTTTTTTGGGTGTTTGTAAAATAAATAGGCCTTTTCAGCCAGTAGGTAACCCTGGGCGTTCAGCTCGCAGACTTTGGGCAAGTCCGCACTGCGCGACAACGCGGACTTACACTTTTAATCTTCTTCGCGCGCTCAATGTACGTTTCCGCGCGCGATAACGACTTTTTGTGACGATCGCGATGCCGAACACGCAGAATTTACAATCTGGCGAAGAATATCTCTCGAGCATCATAAAACCTTCTCGAAAATGTTGATTTAGTTCATTTTGCACAAAAAACTCCTCAGGTTGTCATTTAGATGTAGTTTGGTGAGCAAGGAGTCACTTTTTTTTTGTTTTACAATTTTTTTCAAGAGGAAGGAAGTTGCCCAGAGTCTCCAACTGCCTGGTCCTGTCCTTTGTCTTCACTTTTTTGTTATTTTGGGTGGCCTGGCCATGTGGGTGGCGGCCATTTTGTAAAGCCAGGCATTGTGCTTTTGCCATAGGCCTGCATTGTCTGTCTTGTGTTCCTTTTCTTGTTGTTCTGGGTGGCCTGGCCATGTGTTGGCGGCCATTTTGTGGGAACAGCCACTGTGCTTTTGCCATAGGCCTCCAAGCTTGCGGCCTAGTGTGCCAGTAGGCCCGGAGGTAGTCATCCTCATGGGTGCATAAAAACTGTTTCTGTTTTGTTTGTTGAATTGTAACATAATTTAGGCCATGGATGGCATTGGATTGATTTGCAAAATGTGGGTTTTGGGGTGGTATTTTATTTTTTTTGGTGTTTGTTAAATAAATAGGCCTTTTCAGCCAGTAGGTAACTCTGGGCGTTCAGCTCGCGGACTTTGGGCAAGTCCGCACTGCGCGACAACGCGGACTTACACTTTTTATCTAATTGGCGCGCTCAATGTACGTTTTCGCGCGCGGGATAACGACTTTTTGTGACAATCGCGATGCCGAACACGCAGAATTTACAATCTGGCGAAGAATATCTCTCGAGCATCATAAAACCTTCTCGAAAATGTTGATTTAGTTCATTTTGCACAAAAAACTCCTCAGGTTGTCATTAGATGTAGTTTGGTGAGCAAGGAGTCACTTTTTTTTTGTTTTACAATTTTTTTCAAGAGGAAGGAAGTTTCCCAGAGTCTCCAACTGCCTGGTCCTGTCCTTTGTCTTCACTTTTGTGTTATTTTGGGTGGCCTGGCCATGTGGGTGGCGGCCATTTTGTAAAGCCAGCCACTGTGCTTTTGCCATAGGCCTCCAAGCTTGCGCCCAGTATGCCAGTAGGCCCAGAGGTAGTCACCATGGGTGCATAAAACTGTTTGTGTAGTCTGTGGAATTTTGACATCATTTAGGCCATGGATGGCATTGAATTGAATTGCGAAATGTGGGTTTTTTTGGAGGGTCTGACTATTTCACTTTTTGTGTGTGTTACATAAATGCCTTTTTTGCGTGTGTACTGTGTAATTATAATTGTGTTGTTGTAGTGGTTGTCTAACTTTCAAAAGTGTTTTTAGCCATGTGGATTTTAGTTTTTGCATTAAAGCTGTGTGTGTTTTATAAGGCATCCTTTGTCTGCCCATATATAGGCCTGCTTGAGTTCATTGTTTGCCGTGCCTTGTGCCTGTGAGTCACCATGTTTCTGGGGGCCATTTTGTTGTGGTAGTTATTAGTGTGCTGTTTTTGCCACATAGGCCTGCGTGTCTTTCCATTGTTCCTCTTGTCTTACTGCTTCCAAATCCATCCCCATTGCCAGCTGCAGCTCCCTGATGCTGCTATATAAATAATACATCCCACGTGATGCACAAATTTAGGCCAAACATGCTCCACTACATTTTAGTTTTTATTCTTTACTATTCTTATTCTTCCAGAGTGTACACTAGCACTACACAGTAGCCAGGAAAGCCCTGGCCTTGTTGTCAACGTCTCATAAATGGCTAGACTGTGTGTTGTTGTTCACAGAGTTTCTGAAATTTAATAATTGAGGCCACCACACACTAAGTTCTATATTCTATTTGTTTAATTTGTGCTATGTTTGACTGATGTTCTGGCTTTTTTGCTTTTAGGTGCACAAAGACTGAGGAGGAGGTGTGTCTCTCATCATTGCCCGTTGCACTGCCAAACAGACATCCTGCTGCTGTACACACAACACAACGTGACGTGTGACCTGACCAGACATCTCTGCAACTGAGTGCTGCTGACATCTGAAGAAGATGGGCCCAACGAAAGCAGGTACCAGGTCCTCCAGTACCAAGAAAGTTGCTAGTATTGAGAAGAAGAAGGAACAGAAGAAGGAAGTGACACTTAAGTCTGGTGTGCCGGCCAATACCTTTTTTGGGAAAAAAAAAATTGCGCCTGCAGCAGGGGTGTCCGGGGGGCAAGCTGGGGGCAGCACCTCCGCATCAGTGGACCCAACCCACCAACCCAGGCCCAAGCACATGAGTGTGGAAGAGGTAGCCAGCCTTATGGTGGAAAGCAGTGATGCTGAGCCTGAGATAAACTTATCGCTATCTCAAAGTAGTACCCAATCAACGCAGGAGGAAACACAGCAGATAAGTGGTCAACAACAACAGCCGCAACCACCGCCCGCAATAGTAGTTGTTGTTCCTCCTGAAGTAGGGGCAGTTCAGGAAATTGAGCCTCATGCAGAGGTAGAAGAAGAAGCCACTCATTCAGAAGATCCATTGTCTTCCAAATCCCCAGCAAGGAAAAGGAGGGGTAGTCCATCAAGTTCTTCGTCAAGCCCCCTTCTGATGATCTAGATGCCACTTGGAAGCCACAAACTGAGTCTGAGAGGGAGCCACGTTCCAAGACCAAGCTAGGGAAAAGGAAGGTTCCGGAAAGCCTTACACTTATGGAGGTCGATGTAGAACAGCAAGATGATGATGATGACGAGCCAGTCATCACGAACATCACTCCCGGCCCCGAGGAGATGGAGACCAACATTATTACCCTATCCAAAATCGCTGCGAGGGATGTAGCACGCATACCTCCACAGGTAACACCAACAAGACCTACAGCTTCCATATTTGCATTAGCAAAGGCCCGGCAGCGACCTACATCCAGCACAACCACCACCTCAGTAGGAGTAGGTAGTGGTACAACAGCACAGAGTCAAATTCAACACACACCCTACAGATCATCCGGCATTGGAAGTGGCACCTCCAGCAGGAGGCCAAAGTTAAGCTCCCCAGTTTGGGACTTCTTTACGGTTGGCGAAAAGGAGGAGAACATTGCTATATGCTCCATTTGTAATACCTCTGTTAGTCGTGGTAAGCTTGGTACAAACTATGGTACCGGAGGCCAAATGACCCATCTGAAAAAACACCACTTGATCAGCTGGGAGGACCACCTTCGCGGCAGAAAAAAACTGCAACCATTGGTGTTGGTGGGGATAAAGGAGTAGAAGAAGAAGATCCGATCACGGTGGAAGAGGAAGGACAGGGAGACATTCTCTCTGGTAGTGGTACACAAGGTGTCCCTGACCCCAGCAGTGCAGTCTTAACGTAGCACAGATCTTCAGCAACATCTCAGTGGCACAAGAGTAAGAGTCAGCCGGAGACACCAAGAAGTACCAGGTCCGCAGTAGCAAAAAGTGCGTTGAGCCTAAGAGAAAGGAAAACCATGCAGCCTACCATTGTCAGCATGTTTGGGGGTGAGGGGCAGTACGAACGCAACCACCCAATAGCACGTTTGTACAATGCGAAGCTGGCTAAAATGTTAGCACTGGACCTTCTCCCTTTTTCTTTTGTTGAAGGGGTGGGTTTTCTGGAATTTGTGTCAACTATCTGCCCAAAATGGCATGTTCCCAGCCGCTACTATTTTGCCAGAGTTGCAGTTCCAGCACTACATCACGACGTGCTGGAATTGCTAGGAAAGGCCTTGAAGCAGAGTGCTGTTCACAGTATCCACCTGACTACAGACATGTGGACCAGTTGCCAAGCCACAGATTACATGTGCATCACTGCACACTGGATCTGTTTTGCAGGGGTTAGAGACCAGATATCTGCTAGTGTTGATACTGCAGAGATTTTTCATGCCACTCGCAAACATGCAACTGTAGCCATGTTTGCCATGGAGAAATCTCATACTGCTGCAAACATTTTGGAAGAGTTTAACACCAAGGTCTTTGAGTGGCTGCGCCCAAGAGGGCTTATGATTGGTTTTGTTGCCACGGACAACGGCAGTAATGTAGTTTTGGCCATGCGCAATGGTGGCTATTTCAGGGTCCCGTGTTTGGCACACTGCATTAACATTGTTGTTCAAGACTTTTTGAAAAATGAATCCAAAGTCAGCAACTTACTGGTCACCTGCAGAAGAATATGCACACATTTCAGCCATTCTTTTAAAGCCCGGAAGCAGCTGAGGGTCATTCAACGTGAGCATAAAATGCCAGTCAAAGCGCTCATCCAGGAGGTGCCAACACGTTGGAACTCAACTTATTACATGCTTGATCGTCTGTTTGAACTGTACATACCACTCAATGCTTATGTCATGCAAAGATTAGGGGAACCTACTGTGAGAGGCATGACCGTTGAGATGGCTCAATGGGACCTCATTAAATGCCTGACTGAGATGCTACTTCCTTTTGAGATCTTCACACGTGAAGTCAGCAGGGAGGACTGTTCTATGGGCCAAGCTATCCCATTGTTGCACATGCTAGAGCAACAGCTGAAGGATGTGTCTGAAACATACGCAGGTGTGGATGACAAATAAGACGCATATCATTTGGCGGAGACCTTAGCCGCTCGCTTATCGGAAAATACAAGGATTAAAAATAAAATTTTGTCACAACCACATTACATTAGTGCCACAATTTTGGATCCACAGTACAAAGTATTTCTGAACAGCAAGGCAGTAATTCCTTTTTCAGAAGTGGATGTTGCCAACTACAAAACTTTAATAGCTAAGGAAGCCACTATTTTCAAAAGCGAACGGCTGTTAATTACAGGCCCTCCACCCCAGGCCATAACCAGTACTACAGAGCATCCAGAGTCAAGTTCTACTTCGGAGCCTGAGGGCAGTGCATTTGCCTCCCAGCAGTCACCTACACCAACAATAACATCAAGAACAGGATCATCCACAGCACAATGTGCAACTGATTGGTTTCTACAGCAGGGGTATGGTAAGTCCAGTGCTGATGCAAAGGCAAAACAGGCCGAGCACATTGGAGCACCCCTGAACATTGAGCGGATGGTCCAGGCCTATCTGGATGACCCAACAGAGGTCTTCATGGATCGAAACCCATTGGTGTATTGGTATGGGAAAAGAAGCCAATGGACAGTGCTCAGCAGGCTGGCGATAAAGTATCTGGCTTCCCCTGTCGCAAGTGTCTCTTCTGAGCGTGTTTTCAGTGCTGCTGGTGCCATTGTAACTTCGAAAAGGACCAGTCTCTCGGCCCAAAGCGTGGAGAGGTTAACCATGATCAAAATGAATCAGCACTTTATACCACCGGATTACAAAATACGTGAATCACAGCAGGAAGAGGAGAGCGACTTGGATGACGTAAATAGTGCGTTACAGGACCTACTTCTGTCCGAACCACCAGAGTTTGAGGACGAGCTCCTCTTCCCTGACAACTAGGCTTTCAAATTGTTACTTTCCTCCTTCCTTTATGTGTCTTTGTATCTGTCTTTCTGGTTCAAATCACAACAAATCCATCACCACCGTCTTCTCTCTTTATTTCCCTATTGGAATCGGATGTCTGTGCATTTAACTGTCCACTCTTCAGAGTCCTTCTTCATCTTCCTGTCTCGCACAAGTACATTTCCATCAAGCCAGACATTAGTACAAGAAATGTTGCCTTTACCAGTCCCGCCTCCATAAGAAGTGAAACGTGACTATAGCTATCCTCCGTTTTGTTTTCGAGCCGAAACTCATCAGTGTCCGAAGGCTACAGCCTCAGCAGGCATCCAAAGGTCCTCACTGTCAGGACAGAAGGTACTTGGCAGAGAAAGACAAGAGACTCTTCGCAGAAACTTGCTGACATTTGTGCAAACTCAAATGACCATCAATGAGCGCTACCCAGGCCGCGGCCCATCATCACAGTGCTGACCATGGGAAGCAACTTAAACTGTGACAAAGTGCCACAGAAGAATAAGACGAAAACCGAAACAGCGACTAACACTCAAAATGAATGTGGACTGGAGTAATGATGAGGCCACTGCCCCGTAAAAAAATAAACAACTGTCAGAACTAGGCATCTGATGATCTGACAGCCAAAGAGAAGAGCAAGACAGGTAATGATGGAATGCATTGGATGCTTGCAGACTCTGAGCGATTGCTGTTGTTTGTTGTTGATGTTGTGCATGAAGTCGAACTCTACTCTACTAGTTAATCTACAAAGTGACTCAAGTCAGTGACAGTCAATGTTTCCCTTCTTGTTGTTTAATAACCAAATTGTACTCCTACTACTGCAGGTGCAGGCCAATATCTGTTGCAATTTTTTAATATGGAATATGGACTTAATCGGAGTCAGTACAGACTGAGTTGTAGTTGGACAACACGTACCACACCATGATGATGACCATACTATCTTTGCACGCAGTCATTCAGTTGGATCGGAGATGATTCAAGGAATAACTGCATTTCATGAAGTGCCATAAGGTAAACATAAACACAACAATTCAACAAGAAAGTAAACACAGCAGACCTACATGTCCATGTAGTGGTGTGTAGTCGAGTGTAGTGATGACTGACAGCGGCGCATTGATTTTGTCACTTAATTAGGAAAATGCTAAGTTGCTGTGTATGCCTTTTGTCTGGCTATGTCAAAAAGTAAGGTAAATGGAGGTTGGGTCACGGGCTGGTGCTGTGGTGGGCCTGTTCTGTCCTGTTGTTGTTGTAGCTTAATGCTGTAAACAGAATCTACACGATATATCCAAGCCGCCTCACTCTGAAAGTGTTCTCTCTTCTCTTCTTGGACTCCACCGTAATTGATGTTTTTTTTCATTCATTGATTTTTCAATACCCCTTTTGTTTTTCCATCTAGACGTTACAGGCCGGCCTTTACCCTGTGCTTGCTATACTGGGAGACACAACTCACATTTACCTTACCAATCGGCATCAGGAAGGCCACCAAGATTGATGTGCGGAGCGTCCATGGAAGATAGGACCAAGAGGAAGGACGAGATTCAACTCCACAATTTGAGCATGATAATACAGTAACTTTAGTATCATTCATCATTCATCTTTTAATTAATTTGAATCCTTTTTTCTCTTCAATCATTAGGACTGTGTGTTGTGTGTTGTTTGTTTGCTAATTGATCCCTACAACTGTGTTTTAATTGTCTTTGCTATCTTTACAAGTAAGCCCAGTACAACATGGAATTTGGGTCTCTGAGGGCATATTACAGGCAAGGCAAATTGCATAGAATATACTGCTGCCCTGTACTGTCTAATTGTCTAGTAGGAGTTATTAAGTACTACTCATTAACCATCAAGTTATCTTCATCATCATGCATGCATTTCCCTTTTCTCCCTTTATAGATTTTTTGGATAAGATCATGGTCGTCTGCCAAGATTGCGCTTTGCTTTTGTTGTCCATGCGTACTGTTTTTCATTCTCAAACCTTTCCCCAAACCCCCTTCCCATCCATTCATCAAACCCTAACCCTCTTCCCCCGGGCTGTGATTTATATTGAGGTGTGATGTGACTACATAAAATGTACACCAATTGATCACACGCTTGCTGGGGCAGATGTGGTGAAAGCAACACTAATTCAATTTTCAGGGCGAGGAGCTTCTTCTGCTTGCCCACCCATGCTCAGTCTATGTGCAAGCCGTCACCGGCTAATAGTAGTACATCATAATTAATTGCCGTCATTGATTGGATTAATCATCAAACTCCTACCACACAGCAGTAAAGGTTACGAATTACGATTGTGTTAAGTTAAGTGACTCACTCGACAGCACAACTACAGTTTATAACTTCTTGTACTAGGCTGTCCCCGCCACCATTATGTTTAATTTGACTTTAGCAGTTGCAACTGCAATATTGTTTGTTTGGCAGTCTTCTTCTGTATTGTATTTTACTTCGTTCGACTACTCCTCCCACAGTCGCTCTCAGGCAAGTGACTGTCTCTTTTTTATTTTTTTAGCAAATGCTACTGCCAGTGTCTACTCTACTACTACCACCACAACCATGGCATCTTCTACATTCTCTCTGGAAACCATGCAGCCATCGCTGTGCCGAACGTAGTCATCATCAATCACAGGTAAAATAAGTTTGGTGGGAGGTATAATGGACTAGGAGGAGAGACTGACAGTACTAGTAGGACAAATAACTCAGTGAGGGGTACCGCATCTATCTGTTTGTGTTACATCATCGGCAGATTATTTAAATCAAACACTGGCTGCGGCCCTGCAGCAGCAAGGAAACCAATGTGACGTTAATTCGTAAAACAGTAACCCCCCACAAAACATTAACATTGTATGTTTAAGTATAAATATAATTTATTACCCTAACAAAAATAAACTATCCCACACCTGACCCACCCCTCTCCCTAACCCCAACCAATATCCAAAACGAATAAAGTCCAAAGAATGTTCCGAAACCCCAACGCCCAATTCCCACCCACCAAAACAAGGAATAAAAAGGGGCAAAGCAACAGGGTCCTCGATGTTATAATCGGCGGGCATTGAGGTGTTTGTCCACAAGTATTTTCACCCGCTCCTCCATTTGCTCCTCTAGCCGTGCCATCCGGAGGAGAATCTTCCTGCGGAATGCCCTGCAGTGGCATCCAGAATGGGGGACAGCAGTGCTGGCTGCTAGCGAATTGCGGCGGGCGGCTACCAGACCACGGCGCCGTACCGCTGGAGTTGGGGCCTGGCTGGGGCCCGGGGCATCGGACGAGGCTGCAGCTGCTGCCGCCTCCTCCTCCTCCTCCGCCTGAGCCACCAGCCGCCGGTACTCCTGGCATATGGCCTCCAGTTTCCGGCGCCGGGCCCTGACTGCCAACTCCTTCCGCGATGGTTTGTCTTGGGAAGGAGTACTATCTATATCAAGAAAGAAAAAAAAATATTGTTGTAACCAGTACTCTTAGCTAAACAGTAACACAAAATTAATTCAACACATAATGGCACAGTAGCACTAGCAAGAAGCACAGTACATAACATTTGTGGTAATAATCTATCTATCCTCCCACTTCCTCGGCCTCTAACATTTGTGGGAGTTTCAGGCATTATACTAGCACTATGGACTCCAACTAGTACACAGTACACCAGTGTTCTTCTTATCTCTAGTTTAGCGAAATGACATAACCTGGTTGTAGCCGGCATTGCCAGCTCGGTCATCTATGCTTGCACCCAAGACAAACATACGAGTCATGACGCAGACTCACGTTAGTTTGATTTACTACTGTTTGCAGGTGGGGAAGCTTGTATTTTTCTATTACGGGTGGCACTGGCCATACTCTCTCTGTTACATGGAGGGCAATTGCTCAATTTCACAGTGCCTTGGCTACTACAAAAAGGCAGATTATATATCTGATCCAATGATCGTTGCTTTTATATGGGACAACGACATAAGGTCAGTAGCAGTCGGTGGTGGGACTCGGGAGTTCGGCCGGGCGGTGACGTGGGTAGGGGCAGGATGGGGGTAGTAAACTATGGATTACGGCCAATTACAGGTAAGTAAACATATAAATAAATGAAACTAATTTTGTTGCGCACACTGCATCGCATTTGGCGGTGCAGTGCGCACAATGAAATTCGCTTTATTTATTTGTATGTTTACAGTAAAGTTACCTGTATTTGCCCGCGTAATACATTGTTTACTACTACCCCACCCTGCCCCTCCCCACATCGGCTTTGCTACTCTGCGCGGTTTCTTTTACATTCCCTAAAACTGTGCATCCCGTGACAGTCTCCACCTATGCTGTCTATGATGAATACATACAGGCATCCATCCATTCTAAGTAAATGTCAATCATTCTTCTTAATCTCTCCACAAACCTTACTTTGTTTCACCAACAACAACGCATGCGTCCACTCACTCCGTTGCTTGCCTTGGCTTTGAGTTTCACCCAAACACCGCTGATGATTCTTGCTATCCACAGTATCCACCCATACTGTGTCGCCCACCCAGGCAGGCATCCATTCTTCTTTCACCTTCCACCCATCCTTCAACAACACATGCATCTGATTCCTATCAGCCACCTATCCATGCTTCCAACGTATCCTTCTCTGCCAGTCATCATATTAAATCTCGCCCGCCCTTCCTCCTTCAACCCTTCTTTCCCTTTTTGTTCAACACATCCATCAAGGTCATCTGATCTGACTTTTAGTCTCCTCCATAAAACTTTCACAGCTGAGTTGGAGTCAGATATAAGAGGCCATTGGTTAATCAAGTCACGCTGGTAATGCTATTGCTACTGCATTGCTCATGCTAAGTAAAGGGTGTCTTCTTTAACCGTTGTATAATGTTCACTACAACTTCATACCTAATAAGTCTCAACAACAGTACAGTGAGTGAAGTCCACACACCCTTCCAGCTAGTGCAATGTCAATAAGTCATGAATATAACTTACCACCGCCCGCCACTGCTGCTGGCTCCCCCTGTAGCTCCTGCAGGTGCCGCATCTTCTCCTGCCCCCTCCGGAATGCTAGAATCGCCGGTGGCCCCGCCGCCACTGGTGGTTGCTAGTACGCCTAGATAAAAACATGACACATTTTTAGATGCCTGTACACCTCCCCCTATTTATTCTTTTTCACTAGCAAGATTGAAAAAAAAGTTAATACATACATATTATTATAAATCACATTCAATAGTCCAAATTGGGTACTAGAGTACAGTCAGTAGACACTAGTAGTGTTATGGTCCCTAGGGTCATTATTATACTATACTCTGCTCTTTGCAAAGTTAGCCTGAGCCATGCAACCATCTTCCGCTTCATGTCTTTTGCGCATGTTACCTCGCAGCTTGTTGTGCAGTAACAGTAAGACGCCTTTTTGAGCCCACATGAGCACATACAGCTACTGTCTGAGCGTTGCGTACAAGAGGTCGAAAAACAAGCCACTTTGTTATGGAGTTCGGTTAGTCCGTATTGCTTAGCCATAGGTAACATGTTACACTTTTTGGGCAGGACTGAGAAATGCTTGCATTATACTATATAACAATAACACGCACCATTTTTCTCAGGCAGAGGATTCCCTTCTACGAACCAGAGATTTGCAGAGCTTATGAATGATGCATGTAACCAGTAATTCTACGTTCTACGGTGAGGAGTCGCCCAGAATTCGCACAGATCTTTTGTCTTATATCATCAATGATCATGCCCTTGTTGCAACATTGTTTATTGTTTTAATCTTATGCATTTTGCTGTTGGAGCTGGCTGGAGTACACTGAATTTTATAGAACATACATACAGAGCTTGTTAGTTGAAAATAAACCTTTTGAACTTACACATAGACTCTGTGGTATTTGGTGTGGTGGTGGTGGTGGACTTACACGAGTGTGTGAGCGAAAGGGTGTTATGTTCTGGGTTGTGTAATCATAATCATTGGGTATCTTCGGGTGGGGGTTCGGGGACCTAATGAGACACTATAGCTAGTCGTTCAGGGGATTGTGGGTTCACTTCTGACTGAAGTGTGAGGAACGTCCAAGTTCCAAACTCGCATCACCAACATCCTATTTCATTGTGCATAGTTCTGCATGGGGCTGTGCAGAATCCAAGTAGTATGTACTATATCCTATCAAAAATAGTCAAATATCTGGTTGGGCATTTTGTTTGTGGTAATTGTCAAAGCATCAAGATTAAGAAGCATAGAAGAGGACAACCGAAAGGACTGGACTCAGTGGCTAGAGCTATTAGTATTGGTCAATCTGAGTTTTATTCAAAACCGTACAATAAAGAGTGGCAATGCAAACTGGGCAAGCTTAGCGACAGACTAATATTAGTAGTACAGAGTACAGACATTCATAGCAGAGGCAGTTAGAACTTAGAGGCAGGGATAACCAGAATTTAGA
The DNA here is from genome assembly GCA_963921515.1 of Calotriton arnoldi. Taxonomy (NCBI): domain Eukaryota; kingdom Metazoa; phylum Chordata; class Amphibia; order Caudata; family Salamandridae; genus Calotriton; species Calotriton arnoldi. The sequence goes on from CAWUFW010012012.1 coordinate 513,215, forward strand.
AACAGATAGTCAAGTCAAGATCAAAGAATCTTTTGTAAAAAATAGAATTAGGGAGTGGAGCCAGAATTAATAGTTCTGAAAAAATAAGGTGCAGTAAAAGTTAGGGCAATATAATTGTTAATATTAACCACTGGAGGACTTACTGGGACCAGCAGCAGGGCCCTCGGTAGAGGAGCGGTCCTCTGGTGGTTGTCCCGCCGACTCGGACCCCGTCTTCTTGCCCCTGGGTGTTGCACATCAGTGATCATGTAAGATATAATAAAGAAAAAGAAAGACACAAACATTAATGATTGCTGTGAAACAAATAAATTATCTAAAAAAAACGCTCAAAAAACGTTTTAGGAAACAAAAATTGCAATAAAATTGACCTATCGAATCCGATCGACTACTGGCTTGCGGGATTCACGGACAGTCTACTTATTTGGAAACACTAATTCAGTGTTCCATTCTGATTGATTCAAATAAAATCCAGAACACTAACTAAGCCTAAGTACCACCTGACCTAGCCCGCCTATTACAGGCGGGCCAATTGTTCATTAAGCCTGCATTTCCATTTTTTTTGCCATCAAAAATGCATAGATGAGAAGGAGGACACATGCATAAAGTGCATAATGCATACACCAAATTGTTGGTTGGTTGCGTCTGATGTTCTGCAGCTGACTGACACTGCTAAGCTAAGCTTACCAGTACCACTCACTAAACAAACTACAAAAGGTTCTAAGGACTGGGGTAAGCAGCACTCAGTGACAGAGGATGCGTCATGCAGACCGCTCAAAAATTATCAACTAATAGTAACTAAACCTAGTATCAAATGCATCCACCACTATTTGACAGGAGGACAAAGGAAGGACTACAGTCTCTCTAGCAATAGCATTACCTAACTGAAGTTCTCTAAAGTAAACTCTTACATAATAATGACAAGCGAGCGCAAAGTTGCAAAAAGTAAGAGTACCGCCCAGCACCTGTGTCCTACAATCACAGAAGATTTTGAAACGTAATTTACCTGCAATGTAAGCAGTAGTATTCTTGTTATTTGTAAAAAATGTATACACAAATCACAATACTTATACTACTATATATATATATTGGCTACTCACCAAGCCCCACGACCTCGACACCTAGCAGGTCCAACAGGTCCTGCTCCCGGTCAAGGATGTCTGACCACCGGTGGGCCAGCTGGTTATGGGTGCGCCGGACCGCGGAGCAGCGAAACACTGCCCGACGCACCTTCGCCCACCGGCGGTGACGCTCCTGGGTCGGGTACCCGGAGCCTGGCCTGCCGCCTGCTGCCAAGGTCAAGGGGAGGTGGCGCTGAATAAAAAAAACAAGGGCGGCCACCTCCTTCTCAGTAAACAGCTGGCGGGCTTGCACCCCTGCAGGGCGCAGTCTGCCGCAAGGCAGGCGGCGATTGAGCGCACGCGCCTTGCCCTTTGAGCCGCTGCTGCTACCCTTCGCCATGGTTCTGGGGTGGGAGGAGGTGAAAAGAAAAGTTAGAAGGGAAAAATAAAGTTAGGGGAAGAAGTAGGAGCTTAAAGAAGAAAATTATATAAAACAGTCGAAAAGTAAAAAAAACACAGTAAAAAGTAGAAAAAATGCAAAATATAGACTTAAGCAGAGAGTGAGATAGATAAGAAATAAAGAAAAATTGAAAAACAGTGTAAAAAACTAAGGATTGCAAAGATTGAGGGAGGATAGAAAAGCAGGCCCAGAACCATAGCATAGAGTGGTAAAACAAGATGGTCGCGCCCATCGCGACCGCGTGGATAAGTTTGCGCGATATTTGTCCCCGAGCACGCAAAAACGTCGCGAACACGTACAACGCGTTCCCGAACAAGGAATGCGCATCGCGAGCACGCTATACGCGACCCGGAACAGGAAATAAGGGACCGCGAACGGGCGGGACAAGTGAAAAACAAAATGGCCGCGCCCATAGGCGACCGCATGGGTAAGTTCGCGCCCCTGAGCACGCAAACAGCGTCCCGAACACGCACAACGCGTTCCCGAGCAAGAAAAACGCATCGCGAACGGGCGCGACAGGCAGCTACGCACGCTCGCGAAGCTACGCGTAGCTCGCGTAGCGCTCCGACGTCTTCGCGTAGCTTCGCGTAGCGCGACTACGCGAACTACGCCCAGGCTTACCCACTCCCCAACACAGGTATTTCTTTGCCTTTACCGTTTCTGGCTGCCCAATTTGAATGACATTGCAAACCCGGGCGAATAAAAGGAAACATCAATTGACACGGGACATGGCCTATTCTTCACCCCCTGCGCAGTGCACTGGACTGTTATGACAAGCGTTGATAAGGTCTTCCAATCATGTGTAACAGATCTTCTTGTGATACACCTACGCTGGGTATCTGGTACGCTCCCTATCTGTAGTACATTGTAGTAATCAATGACGCCAGCAGCGAGGCCATAGTAATCACCCTCCGTCCTCCTGTGCATTGATCATCTGGCTAGGCCATGGGGACCCTGGAAAGCTAGTTGAACCTCCTGTCCTCTGCCCCAATAGAAGCGCCACCCAATGTTTTCCCAAGAAGAGAGTGAAAATGTCTTGCTAGCTTGGCCTTCACAGGCGAGCTACCTTAGTGACCATCCTCACCAAAGTACGCGCCTGGCCAGCTACTGGTGCGTGTAAACATGAGGCCTTAGGGAAATGCCTGTCGCAGTACACAATAGCCGTGACATAACATGGGCATCTAACCTGAGCCATTTCATGTCCTGGTGCAGTCCCCAATTATGTGATTCCACTGGACCCCTCTGCCCAATGCGTGTGACCTAGGTACTTAAATCAGCTTGCTAGGCGGCCTAGCTGTGGCTCAATACACCAGCCCCCAGCTGGACGTACTGCTGCTGGCCGAGTCTAACCTAAGCGCCGCATTGCCCCTACTGCGCCTCCCCCCTTAGCTAGAAGTGTCCTGGAAGCACCTATGATTTAAGTACAAATGTCACTAATTCATAGTACTTGGTGTGTTTAATAAAACTAATGACAGGTCAACCAAATCAATCGGGCATCCCGCTTACTTTAGGCGTGTTGGATTGAGGGGATCCAGAGAAAATGGAAGATATCTCCTTTGGCATGCCATCCCTTTAGCACAACGTTTACCACTTTAGGCATGTCACTTAAATCGTCTCCATCATGCGTTTAAGGCTAATTAGTTTGAGTTCTGCTTTAGACAACATCCCTTCTAACAGACAGTATTGCCTAACCACTCCTGTCCGTCTCTTGTACAAGTCGTCCCGGTTTGCCTGGCACTCGTTAGACCAAAGGAAGCTTTTCACAAGCCCCCTATACAAGTGTATATATCATGTTGCGCAACTTGGGACACTTACTTCATCACCACGTACTTTCAGGCATGGAACTACTGCCCAAGGTATCCCCACCTTAGTCCTGTTTAACCACTAAATAAATACTGTATAAGGGAACAAAAGATTACCAGTGCACCCAGCCAAGGGGCTTCCACTGCGAGTGAACCACTGTCGTTGCGTTCTAGCCTGATGATCTGTTTGAGCTGTAACATCTGACTAATTGATTTCACTGCAAATTGTGCTGGAGATGGCGGATTTAGCAGCAGGTCCCTGATTATAGGACATAAGGCGCGGCATTGCATAGTTCCAGTGACCTGGCTGCGAGGAGCTGCCTTACCCCGGTTGGCACCTGTAGTGCGAGGTACGACCGCCTCCCCCATTAAAATTAACTGACACACCAAGTAACGACCCTCCAAGTGTACATATGCAATTCAATTCACCGGAAAGTAGACTGGTGGCACTGATTCCTGAAAGTTCCTGGAAAGTGCAATGCTCGCCCATACATGGGGAAACTAGTTGCACGTTGCCAGCTACTATAAAGCGGGAATGAGTTTGTAGAGCACCCCACCCAGCAGCCCACACTGACTGTTGTGTGACCTTAGTGCTGGGGAGAAATCTCTATTGTCAGATTTAGCTGTAGCTCGCTCTCCAAGGTTCCTAATTTTAACACAAGTGCAGTTACATGAGAACTCCCCATCCCGCCATATTGAAATTGAAATGCTGTGATGTCTTGCTCACAATCCTAACAGGCTGCTCACTGCCAACCCACTTCTATCTAGTCTCCTACTAGGCGCAACACCCAGGCCTACAAGACAGAGTTTCTTGTACAAGTCGTCCCCGTTAACCTGGCACTGTTAGACCAAATGAAGCTTTTAACAAGCTTCCTATACACAAGTGTATCATGTTGCGCAACTTGGGACACTTACTACCTCACTATGTACGTTCAGGCATGAAAATCATGCCAAAGGTATCCCCACCTTAGTACATGTTTAAATACTAAATAAATAAATACTGTACAAGGGAACAACAGATTTCCAGTGCACCTGGCCATGGGCCTTCCACTGTGTGTGAACCCCCATCGATGCGTTTTAGACTGTTGCTCGTGTGAGCTGTAACCTTTATGACTTTATTTAATTTCACTGCAACTTGTGCTGGAGATGACCGAATTTGCAGCAAAGTGACCTAAAGTATTGCTATGCTATCCCACAAAAGAAAGCCAGAACCCTCCATGTTCTTCCCTCACGCATAGCTTACGGGATTGCGCACGCACTCCCACTGTTCCGTCACACGACTGACATACCCCACACATTGCCAAGGGTGCTGCTTAAAATTCAAGCGTCCCACAGCAGCATGTTCTACAGGCCATATGTTTGCTGCCGAGCACGAGACTCCCCACCCGCACTGTGTCAGAATCAACAGGGGACCCAAAAAGTCGACCCGTGGCTCCAAGGGCTGAACCCCTAGTGGCCAACGCAAACAACGGCTTGTGTGTATTGGTAGGCCCCGAGCTCTGGCCTCGGCAAACGCAGCTGGGTTTCTACCTCCGGTTAGCAACCTCAGTGCAGTGGACGCAACACCGCTTCAAGACTGATAGACAGCGCTGCGCTAATATATAATGGTCGGTATCGCCGATACAGTACCAACAGCACCCATAGAGTGCTCCCTCCCCATCTGCCCACTAATAAGTCCCAGTGCAAAACTGCAGTGACTATTACTGCAAAATAGAAATTGATAGGTGCCCAAATGCCAAACTTGGAGCCAGGGACAAGGCGGGCAGGATAGGCGTTTCTCACTGCAGCGGGTGTAGCCAAAAGAATCAGGCCTAAGTCGGGAGGGCGCGCATGGCATGACCACGCCTGCTCGTTTCACTTCCTCTTACACACGGTTACCTCGCCATGAGATACTCTCCCCGTGCTTTGCCCAGCTATCCTGACACCGAACACTTGCTGTTGTGCTCTGTTTTTCCGGCATGTCTCCCAGGTTTGTTATTGTGGGCTGCCCTGCGTCAACTGACCCCGGATGTGCCGAGGCCTCTCTGTAGAATCTTTCCACAGTGCTTGGAACCACCAGGGATGCCAATCCTTACCACGGCGACCTCAGCATGCTGACCATCGCCACTGCGCTCAGAGGGTAAAGAAGAGCAAATATGACCTGACTATTCTACCAGCGCAGCCCTGCCTGCCACAACAAGCCAAACCAAATGCACTTCCAGAGTCGCCGCACCTAAGCCAGGAGCCCCTTCCTATACCCTAGGTGGAACCAATTTAGCTAATAGAATACCGACGACCGGGCTGCTTAACAAACCTGCGTGCCCATAATCTAACGGTGGAAGTGCCACTCAGGCCAGAAAACGTGACACACTCGTACACTGAAACTTAGGACATGTCCCACATGGCACTTGCAGTTGGCAGCTGGTAACCTTTATCAAAATTAACTTGCAGTACCCAGTATCCTGCTACCGTAGTTAAACCCCTCCCGGCCGCACCATCTAAAATAGCAGTAGCATGCAATTTGGACGCACTCCGGCGCGAGGACCTGGCCTGATGGGCCAGCCACGCCCCCCTTCGGAAGCGTGGACCTCAGGCCCATGAACGTTCCCACGTGCAAGCGAAGCAACTAAAGCTGTCTGCGAGCAGGCACTCCCGCACCGCTGATGCCCATATCAGGCTCAAACAGCATTAGCGGTGAGGAGAATGCGCGGGCTGGTCCTCTGCCAGCTGGACAATGTCCTGGCCCGACTTCAGAACCGACCGCCATAATCGCGTGTGCCGCATAAATAAATGGTCACCTAACACTGACAACGTTTTGGCCATCCATTGGGAACAGCTGTGACTGAAGGTTGCCCTGAAATATATTGCACACATTTTATATGATTGTGTAAAAGGTCTGCCTTCAATCACCTTATGAACAAATTAAATAAATGTGGCAGTGAAAAGGAGGGCAGAGTTTTAGTTAACCGCTTCCTTATTGTGCTTCACGTAATCATCTGTGTTGGGTTCCTTTGAATTTCCACAGAGGTTGCCAAAATGCCGCCAAACAGGTTTCTAACCCAGCCTGTGAATGACGTGACATTTCTAATCGCAGCTAATTAGTACAAATGGCGAGGCAAGAGATGCAGGAGAATTTGCCGTTGCAGATCTGGAGGGAGCATAATTGTGATGCCGCTGCTAGCTCCGGACAGCATCAGCTGTGCTCCTGACTGCTGAGGAGCAGCACGGGCGCCCGAGGGCAACTACACAGGTCTTTCAAAGACCAAATACTTGCTAATGACGTTATTTTGAGTATACAGCCCTACTTAGAGCCCCTGCATCTCCACTCTGCATATAGCGGGAACAATCAGCCCCATCCCCCCGATATTTGGCTCTAGAAACGAATGCCCCGGGGCCCTGGGGACGGACTCACATCCCAGACTCAGGAGACCGAGTTGGAGACCCCCGCCGCCTACAGCCGCAGCTCGGACAACTCCACCCACCCCGAGGCCACCTCTCTGGTGTTAGCAGGGAAAGCCGTGACCCCTCGAACAATGCTCACACAAGCCAGTGCATTCCTCGGGGCGGCGCGCTTCGGTCTATCACGGAAGCAGCCCACCGAATCGTAGCCCCGGGCATTAATACTGAGTATTTACTGCTGCACATAGGACGTGAGGAAGCATCTATCCGGAGCGACTGGAAAGAGCAGATGCACGTTTCGTTTCCGTGGTGCAAGCTTGAAGGCGTAAGTGATGTTACCCAGCTGTATTTACATCGCACTGGTTGCCAGAGAGGAAAGGAGAAAATCTCTGACAGGATTCTTCCCCGCAAACCCCCCTGCCCCCATCGCTTTCCTCGGAGGTCGCCTGGCGAGCCCAACCCGGAGAACCCCGTGACCTGACATGGCCACCGAAGACGGAAACGCCAGGGCGGCATGTTTGTAGTCGCAGGCACATCGGCACGACCCCACGGCTCGCTTGCCCGGATCAGACTTGGCCGCCGCCGCAGGCGCCCACCCCTGGCCACTACAACTGGACAGGGTGAGCGCCGCGTGCCCGCTGGTGATGCTCCCACCCCTCAAGACCTGCAATGCCGGACCCCCGGGGGGCCGCCGGGAGCCTCGCCGGCTCGATCCCCCTCCCCCCCACACAGCAGAGGGCCAAGTGCCCTATTCCGCGTCTCGCTCGCAGGCGAGCGCTGCCCCTGGCCTGGGTGGGGGGGGGTAATGCCGACTGCACTGACCCCATGGAGCTGACCAGCTCCCCTCCCCTAGCGGCAGCCCTCGGCAGTGGCCGGGCCTAGGAGGTGACTCCGCCGCCATGGGAGCTAATGGGGAGGGGGGGCCGGGGCAAAGCACTCACCACTTCTCAGCTCCGAGGGAACGTCAAAACAGCGAGACGGGTAGTGGTCAAGAGACCGTACAGTGGGCAGGGGAAGGCTTTTGTGCCCCTGTCCCCCTCCCACGGCCGGAAGTGACGCGGCCAGCATACCCCCTGGTCCCTAGCCCAGGGAGCCTAGTCAGCAGACTTCTGTGCCTTCCTGTGGCACTAAGGCGGCCGCCCTGTTGGAGGGTCCCCTACGTGGCCCCCCTGGGCAGCCTTGGCATTGGCGGCAGCCGGCGGCAACCACTTCTGAAGAATGGTGCATAGAACTCACAGACTAGCCACTCATGAACATATGATCTATAAACTCAATGACAACCTGGATGCCTTTGAGGTGATCTGGGGCCCCTTTCTTACTGTTGAAGGTTCGACTCAGTACTGACATGGGCTCTGGGACCCTCCACCCTGCTCTGCTTCTGTCACGGTTAGGCAATGTCCCCTTTTGTCCGCTACCCCTCCTTTCCATGGACGCTGCCCTGAGCACCTCACTGATCCCCTCCACCTCCCGGATGTACCAAAATGCCCTCTCCTTACTCTGGGTGGGTAGCCTGTTGTTGTCTCCTCACTGGACTCCTGCTGCTGAGTGTTCCGTGCTACTGAACCATTCTGTTATGGTGGGGATGGCCCCCACGCTCTGGCCCCGGGCTTCAGCCCTCACTCTTTTTCCTTTGGGAGTCCTTAGTGGGTAGTTTCATCACCTCTGGGCTCTGTATATGCCCAGCTGCTTCCCTGATTTTTAGGTCGAGCCTTGACAGGGCATGCGCTGTCTGGAAGACCTGGGGTAATCACTCTACAGAGTGTAATCCCGCCTAATCCCGACTGCAACTTGCCATTGGCTCACTCCTCTGTTGCTCTTTTTTTCCTGGCTCCTTATTGGCTGGTGTTCCGATACATCATTTCTGTTTTATATCAAGGAGCACCGGCCAACTACAGTTTACTTGCGCAGTGGGTAATTATGCGTTCTTTTTCGGACTACTTATTTCATACCCTGCATGTGATTCACCACGGCGCCCAATTAATTTGATTTGTCCTGTTCACTTCCACGTTGCACACGTAAGAGTCTTAAAAGACGACGTTGTTTTGTTTCAAAATGTTTGCATGCACCTAATCGCCATGTTGGAATTCATGATTTAAAAATATGTTCCTCAATTTCCACGTTCGGCATTTGCACTCGAAAGAGGTCTGAGAGGATAAGGTTGTCCAGTCTCAAATTGTTTCGCGTGCACCTAATTGCCATGTTGGAAATTACATATAATACAATGTACACCGGGTGTCAAAAGTAAAGCAGGTATTGTCGTGCTCCAATTTAAATGAAAAGGGATGTTTTATTACTTTAAAAGCAGCACTTTTATTTACATTTGTTTTAGCAGAGAGTGATAATCAGTAGTCAACTAGTACCATTTTAAAAGATTGACTATTTAAAACTTTATGTGGTCATTTAATGAACAATCTTTACCTTCGCTGTTCAATTAGTCCATTTTCGGAATTTATACACTACTGTTCCACCGCTTTTTGGTGCCATTTGAAGTAAACCGAAACTGACTGCGACGTTGCTGTATGTTGTCCTTCTTTCATATCTACACATCCCTTTTGAGAAACAGACATTGCCGGATACTGAGTAGAGATTTTAGGACCTGCCTCGGATTTGGTGAACTCCAGCAACCTTGTTTGTGGAAGTCTGTTAAATCTCTCTGGATTCATAATCTGTGTTTTGGCTCACGCTGCACGCCTGTGCTCCGCCACCTGAGCTGTACCGATCGTTCATATCTGGCTTGTGAACTCTGTGTTTCTTTGAAACACCATGCCTGGAGTGGTGCCCCCCCAGCGATGCCAGCAATGGACCTCCCCTTGCCAAAACGGAAGCCCAGCCAAGAAGATCCCCCTCTCCCCAAAGTTCTTCCAAAACAAAGGACCCCAAGAGAGCCCTAGATTTTGCCGATAACACCTGAATTAAAATCTCGTTTATCATCAATCAGGTCCAATGCTAAAAGTTGTGTCGGCCAAATTAATGCCAAAACTTCGTTTTGGTATGCCGTCTTAGTTTTTAGGTCAAGCCTAGCGTTGCAGCGCATGCGCTGCTCGCTTTGCGAGGCATGCAGTATTCAGTATAGCATGGAAGCTTCGTGGAAGCTCCGCCCACTTTCCACCCATAAATTTCATTGGCTTGTGTCTTAAATGCTGCCTTCCGATTGGTTGTAGGCTTGTTAGTCCCTCCTTATGACGGCCATGTCGTCATTTGTGTCCTTCCATGGCTACTGGCCCCTTTACTGCACAGACTACTTTCTTCCCGTGCCCCCCCTCCCGCAGTCCGATGCCTTCTCGCCCACCCCCCCTTTGTGCCTTGTCGCCCGCACTCTTGTTTGCAATGCAATAGGTCTCGCGTAAATGCGAGTCCTATTGCATTGCAAATGCTTGTTTCCTTTATTTTTAATGTCATCCCCCGCCCATTCATTAGTTTGAACTCCATTTGAATTTTTGTGTGTATTTGGCAAGTTGCATTCACACTCAACTTAACAGTTCAGTCCACCACCAGAGGCCGGTGTTTGCAAACCCCGCACGCATTTCTTGTCGGTCCTTTCCGGCTTGCCGTAGGCCGGGGAGAATTATCAGCAGCGGACCGGAAGAAGGGGGCCCTTTTTCCTGTAGACGCAGCCATGGTGAGTAGGATACGCCATGGTTGTGCTTTGAAACGCTGTTTTAATCTACGTTCATCCTGTCCTTGGAGCGGCGCTGTATTGTCTTTTGACCGGCCTGGGCTGACGAACGCGAGTAGAGGAGTCTCCATCCGCCGATCTTTGTGCAATGTTTGGTCAGAGAGGGACGTTAGAGTCCAAACTTTGGAGGGCAGTTGTCGGGTGCTTTTGGGACCAGTATGGATCGAGACCGGTTATGGGTTACCCTCTGCCGCCTTCCCCTCAGTCAGGCATGGTTCTCACCTGGGAGCACGCAATGTTCATGGCTTAGGGCAGTGAATCGCCCCAAAATTGCGAGGGACGTACGTACCACTGATGTGCCGAAGCTGCTCCTAGCCAGCATGTTGGAGGCAACAGCATTTTGTCTGTGTGCATGCAAGTGAGTGGCAAATGCAGAAAGCCTAGTATGTCATTGCAGTTTCTGATTTTTTTCCCTCTCGTTTGAGAACTGCAGTTGCATTTTGCTAAACGCCCCAGAGTGCAAAGGTATAACACGTATTGCCTGATCACACCATGCACGAGTCAACTTGAAAGTGACATAACCAAGCGTGCTGGTCTCTATTCACACATTCTTCGTTGTCTGTCTTGGGTTTTAATCAGGTTGGACACCCCCCGAAGTGAGTGCTTATAAATGAACTACCCTGGTTTCTCATGGCATCATCCCATTCAAAACACGAGGCATTATAGAGTATTAAAAGCGTACTCTTGTAATACGCTTTTTTTTTTACATACTTTTGCATGGCTTTTGGAGTTGTCCTGTGGCTTTTGGAGTATGCCGTCTTTGCACTTGTTAGAGACTTTTCGGAGCTGAATCACAAATGCATATAAGAGCACGTAAAACAACACAACTTTGTCAAAACGACCACGATTTTGGGATCAAATCTGGACAGTGACATGTATAAGTAAAGGGCCGCACGTTTTTATATTAACACACTCACTGCCTGCCCCTCTTCTGCCTTGAGTTCTCAATTCTTCTCATTGACTTGATGTTTTGGTATTTTGTGCATGTGATGAGATTTTGGTCTCTTCACTTACTCAAAACAAACTGACCTGCTTGGAATAGCTTGTAGTAAAATGACGATGAACGGTTGTGACACTAATGAGGATGGTGCATATTGTTGAACCTTGTGGAAGATGACATTGAGTAGGCTTCTAATGGTCCCATTAGGCAAAAGCATGGATGTGTTCAGCCTATTGTACTCGCCTTTACAAGGTTTCATGCTCTTCTTCGTCCAAGACACAATATTTTCAAGTTACTAATGTAGAAACTTGCTCTACTTGAGCTTATGCAAATTGCTGCATCCTTTCTGTGTTAGAAAGGTATGCAAAAGTAAATTAGAGGAATATGATGGCATTTAAGCCCATTGGCTTACAAAATTATTAATTCAAGTTGACTTTCCACATTCGTGTTTCTTATCCACTATAAAACCAGGGAATGGATCTGCATGTGGTAGAACCCTGTTGGTCCCATGTCCAAATAATTGTTAGGAGCCAGGTGTATTTGCAGGCTTGAAAATGCCTTCCAGAGTAGATCAATGCATGTAGTCTTATTCTATAGTTAAGGTTGTTCTAATCGGTCGTCTCATTGAATATACATCTCACTTTTGGAATAAATAAAACATTTTCATTAGAATTCTGACTAATGCAGTTTCTCTCGAAGATGTATGCTTGCAATAAATGTGATCGCCGTTTCTTGGTTAATTGTTGCAATTTTTTAATTTAACCATTATCAAACTTTGCAGACGTTTTTGAAGCTGACTTGTGATGGTTTCTTTTAATGCACGTGTTTCTTTTAGGCTCGAGGACCCAAGAAGCATTTGAAGCGCGTTGCCGCTCCAAAGCACTGGATGTTTGATAAACTGACGGGTGTTTTTGTGAGTAACTAGTTATTTTATGCAGTTTTACTTTTAGATTACCAGAGCTTATGATTTACGGTCTCCTTCCCTCGGAAGGAAGGTGAAAATCAGAATGTCATCCCACAGAGGTCGATAAGTAAGTACCCGGGATAGGGGTGGCGAGGGAAGGGCAGGATAGAACTTTACAAAGATTTGCTTTGTGACACTTGTACATGCACATTTGAGGCCTGATCGTACCTGTGCAGTTGTTAGAAAAACAACAAAGAAATGGGAGAATGCATGAATTAATTAATTATTCAGGCGCATTAAATTAATCTTAATTTATTCCAGTTTTTTTCTCCTGTGGTGTTGATGGAGGAAGGATTCGAGAAAATGAAACTTGCTCGATTGAATCCTCCATTAACTTTCACTAATCATTAATTAGTAGATGAGCGAAAGCTAACATGCAACCAACACAGATACACGGGGAGAAAAGCTTACGCATGCTTGAATTAATGAGAAATAAAATGCAGCACAATTAAAACCCGCTTTAAGTTGCAAAAACGCTTTGCGCATGTGAAAAAACCCGAATTACGTATAAGTAACATGACTAACTCGCTTTGAGAGGGAAAACCTCATGCATGCGCAAGAAAGTCCAGAACGCGGTCTTGAGGTACCGCATGCCCGGCATATGCTTGCTTGATTTGAAAGAAAGCTGCTGCCATTAACGCTTATGCCTAAGAGAAATAATCATTACATGGGATAGAGTAGAAGTGGGTGGTGAACAGTGAGAATTACATGTTTAAGAAAATAACATCTGTTTATGATTATTTTATTAATAGTGTGTATTTGGGCCTGCTAATCCATGACTGAAAAAGAAAATGGCGAAAGCTGCGCATGCTCAATCAGTTCATGAAATGACCAGGTGACACAGAGAAATCTGAATGTCTGCCAAGATTCAAGGACAGAAGGGATGGGAAAAGAAGAAGATGTATCAGTCAACTATGAAGCCTGTATTAAGTGAATTATGGCATTTGCAACAAAATATGCATGTTTCAAATAAATTATATGAATGAGTAGAAGGGGAAGGGAAACAAACAATAGGTTTTACTAATAAAATTAATACGTCAGCTTGGGATGATGAAGACACCCCTATCCCCGTCCAATCATATTCCGTAGTTTAGTAAAGCTGCAACACTTGAGGGTGGGACATGAAGAAATAAAGACTATAACTAGAGTGACTAGAGTTAAGAAAAATGAACGCTGCTGACAACGCTGCTGGGAGCTGAGCATGAGAGAGAGCAGAGAGAGAGAGGACGAGAGTAGACTCAGAAGATCCAGACCACTGCCTGATTAGATTTGAAGATTGCGGAAGAATATCGAGGAGGGAGAGAGTGTAAGAGAGGGAATCGCCTTGGTGCGTCGGGTTGTAGAGAAGTCTAGTAAGTATCAGACCTGTCCTGATCCTATCCTTTAATCTTTGTCTCCTGATCCTAAGTCAGGGGACCCCCACCAGTCCTTTGACCAGAGGAGTGGTTTTCCAGTCTTCTTCATTAGGTAAATGTCATTCTATTCAGGATTTGCATATTTCTTTGCAAATGTATTATAAATGTGCCTTTTGTCTCTTCATCTATCCACTCTTGTGCATTTGATTTTGTTGAATGAGCTTGTGTAATTGAATGTATTGTGCTATATGATTGTTCTCTCTCTCATTTAAGAAAAATGGAGTTTACACTGTGTACTTGTAATTGATGATCGTTCAACTTAATGACTGAAATTTTAGATAAACTTATCATTATTATATTCAGAGTCTGTGGTAATTTCATTATGAATTCTAGTTAAGAAGTTGTTAATATCACCATCAACTAACTCAACAATTTATCCATCGACCAGAGGAAGAGTGTTGATTCGTGAAGATTAGTTAGACAATGATACTGTAATTGATTTGTGGTTACAGGAAATAACTAATCAGAATTTGTGGAATTATACAGAACTAAAACCCTTCCAGCGGAAATTGGCCAAGGAGAATCCAAATAATCGTATTTGGATAAAGGTATATGGGCCCATTGAAAAGTTCAGTTTTGTGTGTAAACATATCCAACCCTGGCCTCTTCGCGCTGGATCAGTTTTTCTGGTAGTAGAGTTATGGTTATTATTGATTAGTTTGGTGATTATTGATTATTGACTATATGTTCTTAACATGAAAAGTTAGTGTCCTGTTCTATGTTGTCTGGAAGTACAGGTATAGAGATACCTGGGAATCCCAGGAATGGAATTTTGAAGAGTATGGTAAGGAAATCACACTGCAGAAGGTTACTCGTCTGTTGTCATAATACCTAAAAGCTACGGAGGGCTGTAGGTGTTATATTAGGGACTATATTGTATAAGAGTAAAGTGTGAGTGATAGAGAAGGGTCCACCTGTGAAACTTTGCCTTACCCAAAGGAGGAGTATCCCTAGAGGAGTAATAGGTCCTCCCCGAGCTTAAGTGAAGGGTAAACAGTAGTTTTTACTCGTAGTGTAAGGAAGTATTTTCTCTTTGAAGCAAGTGAATAAACTATCTTTCAATTAGTGGAGCAGACAGAGTAGCGCTGTTTTTTACGTTGTTAGTAACAGAAAATATATTAAGAAAACGTTAGAAAATACATTGTCGTATTACCTTGTGAAGGGAGGGTCAGTAGCAGGAGTCATACTGATGTCACAAAGAGCCGCGCTGGTATTGGTTGAGACAGCGGGCGTGTAACAAGTGTCGATTGTAAAGGGAGGGTCAGTAGTAGGAGTAATACTGACGTCACAGAGAGCCACGCTGGTATTGGTTGAAACAAGTGGGTGTGTGCAAAGCTCTGGTTGGTAGACAAGAACAGCGCAGTATTGGTTGTGGAAGAAAATACGTAGTGAGCCCTGATTGGACCATTGGTGTGAGTCGCGCTGGTATAGGACGAGTGTTGGGAAACAGGATACGTAAGAATACGGAAGAGTTTCTAGTTTAGCTTGCTGAAAATAACTAGTTACAGAATGAATCTGATTAATAAAATAAAAAATTTCTTTAAAACGGATAAGCGTGTAGTAACCAGAGAAGGGATTCTTATGCCACCCCCTAATACACCTGCTTCTTTTATGATGTTGGAACGAGGATACCATATGTGTGTTTGGTTGGAAAATTGGGATTGGGTGGAGTATACGAAAGGTGATGGTGTTTTAGCTTTTCCTGAAAATGGTACGTTTAATGTAAGGGTTCTTCAGAATTTGAGAAATCGGATGAATACATTAGAACCTAGCCCTAGGTTAACGCAGTATGAAGCTTTGGAGGAATGGGAAGTTGAAACATTTGAGCGAGAGAAATACAGAGGAGGTAGAAGAATAAATAGAAGATTTTTCCCAAGATATCCGTTTGATACTCGAGGAGATGAGATGAAAAGATGGAGAAGAGCTGTAGTAACAGAAGGGTAGTATCCAGTATTGATGGCTGAAGATCAAGTAGGGAGTAAATGCAAAGAAAAAATGAAACACACAGGTATGGAAGCAACAGAATCTGATGAAATGGATAATAAGTTATTAGAGGACATTTTAGTTAAAAGACCTCCACTTTATCAAGAAAATGCTGGAGAGGCAACTCCAAGTGCACCAATGATGAGAACTCCATTAGTTCCACAGGTTTTATATGATCCAACAGTTACCAAAGTATTACAGGGAAAGGAAAGGGATGCATTGAATAGAACAAAATAAGAGATAATTCAGAAAATAAATCAGTTAGGTTTAAATGTCGAAGCCTTGACAGTGCCAGTACTGTTAGGTCCAGTTATTCCATTATATGGGGATAAACGAAACACCCCGAGATTACAAACAGTGACAATCCCACAAAATAATGTCAGAAAAGAGGTAGCGATGTCAGAAGATCTAACCAGTGAGACGGATTCAAATATATCATTACTAGATCTCCCTAATATTGAAACAGTGACGGAGACTCTGAAAAGAGGTTCACCAGTAAATAAAAGGAGAAAGGAACTGATTGTCACTCCGGTAGCAGGAAATTCTAAAGGAGTTTCGCCAGAAGAACTCGAGGAGTGGGCGAAAGGATTAGACAAAAAGAAACCTCAAACACCAAGTATAGATGTGGCCAAGTTGAAAGTGGATTTGGAAGAAATGATCATTGGTACAATAAGCCCAGAGAGATTAGGTACATACAGAGATGATGAATTGTCTTTGTGTAAAAGTATAACATGGAGAGCAAAGAATTTGCATGACAAAATAGTAGAAGTTGCTTCAGAATTTGGAAGGGATGTAGAAAAATCGAAAGTATTGCAGAAACCATATAGGGCAGAATTTACTCACAAGGATTTAGAAAGTTTGAATGCATCAGGAAGGAGATTACAAATCGAAGAATTAATGAATATTTTAAAGAAATGGGGAAATGCAGACAGATGGAGAGGTAGATGGACAAAGAAAAGGGATGAGACAGCTACAAAGGAAGCATCTGCATTCCCATTAAGAGAAACAGAAGAGGTTGAAAGAGTGTGTCCAATGAGAGAAGTTCCTGGTGGTGGATATCTTCATGTTCCATGGTCCAGACAGGATATTTTGTCTTTTACAAATGATTTTCCCAGATTAAGGGAGAAGCCAGTTGAATGGTACAAGCAGGTAGAGAGGTTTGTGAAAGTTTCAAAAGTATTATTAATGGATTTGGATGGTCTGTTTGATATAGTGGTACCAACTGATTTGTGGACAGAATGTAAGATTACGGTTGATTGGCCAACCGAAGAATATCCAAGAGATGCAAAGACAGGTGCATCTTCAGAAGATGTGGTGAAAAAGTATCAGCAAGTGATTACTTTCTTGAAAGGGAAAATTCCTCCGAAAGAAACAGATTGGGTTAAAATAGATAGAACAACTAAAGAACCAAAGGAGTCAGTGCATGTGTATTACGAAAGGTTATTACAGGTATTTAAACAGTACCGTGGATTTGAAAATATTGGTGATAAGGATATGGGACATTTTGTGTAAGGTTTGTGTATGGATTGAGATCAGAAATTAGTCAGATGATTCAACAGCATATGCTTTGCTGGCAGAGTAAGCCCATTGATGACATTTTGAAGTATTGCAGTGATGATATTGATGCAAAACATAAGAAATTGAAAGAAATGATGATGTGGGCACAAGTGAAGTTAGCAGAACATCAAGAGGCAAGTACTGGTTCTCAAAATGAAAATCAGTCGAATAACCAAAATCAGAATAGTCAAGGATCAAATGGGAATAAAGGAAAAAGGTGACTGAGTAGAGAAGAAGCGAAAAAGAAGTTTCCTTGTCATGCGTGCGGAAAGCATGGGCATTGGAAGAATGAGTGTAGAAACGTTCAATGGGGTAAATCAAAATTTAAATCCACAGATGCAGAATGGGGTGGATGTGAACCAGCAGCAACAGCAACAGGTAGTTACTCCACAGTTACAGGTGCCACAAGCCCCTATGCCCAACTGTATTAACGCTCAAGTGCAGATTTACAGTGTGAACACCGGATTTCGTGGAGAGAGTGGTAAGAATACACAAACGGTTCAACAATATTGGATGCACAGTAACGTGTGTGATTCAGATGTTTCCCAATGACGGTGCCTGAGGGGGGAGGAAGAATGCGTGCTTGGCGCATCCTTGGCGGTAGATCAGTCAGGTCCATTTGTTGATGGAAAAGTTGAAGGTAATGACATCACTTTCCAAGTGGATACTGGTGCTACCCGTTCTACTGTGAGAGCAGCAGAAATTCCAAATCCTACCCCTCTCGGGAGAAACTATCCAAGTTGTAGGAGTCTCAAATACGCAAATAAAAACCCTGCTCACTAAACCAATAGAAGTGAATATTGGAAGCTTCAAAGATATGCATTGGTTTGTGGTGTGTGATTCAAGTCCAGTTAACTTGTTAGGGAGGGATTTGTTGTGCAAAATGAACTATACCATCTATTGTACACCTGATGGTATTGCTTTTCAAACACCCGATGAAGATATTGCTTTCAAGATGATGCTAGCAAAACAAGGAACAGAAGTGGATGAGATGTTTTCACTTCTGAATGAAAACAGTCTACCTGATGAGCTGAGAGACACAGTGAGATCAGATGTGTGGGATTTTTCAGGAAAAGAATTGGTCTGATGGCAAATGTAGACCCAATTAAAATAATGGTGAAGGAAGGTGCTGTTAGAACTGGGGGTTTTATGCAAACACCCGACAGTACAAAATGAGCCCAGAAGTAAAAGCAGGAGTTGCTCCAGTAATTGATCAAATGAATGAACAAGGTATTTTGAAAGAAATAATGGGCAGTCCTTGTAATTCGCCAATCATGGGCTTTAAAAAGCCTAGTGGCAAATATAGGATAGTTGAAGATTAAGGAAAATCAATAAAATCGTAGTACCCTGTTGTCCAGTAGTACCAAATCCAGCAGTAATTCTTTATCAGATACCTTGGGATGCACATTGCTATACAGTGATTGATTTGTGCCAAGCATTCTTTTTGATTCCTTTGCATGTAGATAGTTAATATCTCTTTGCGTTCCGGTTCGAGGACCGTGTTTTGGCATGGTGCCGAGTTCCTCAAGGGTACACTGAGAGTCCCTTGATTTTCAATCAAATCTTGAAACAATATTTGGAAACATTGGTTATGCCAGGAAATTCAGTTTTGGTTCAGTATATTGATGACCTACTAGTGGCATCAAAAACAAGAGAGGCTTGTGTCATAGACACAATTCCTTTACTGAAACATTTGGCAGAAGGTGGACACAAAGTGTCGCCAGAAAAATTAATGTTTTGCCAACAAGAAGTCAAATATTTGGGACATAAGATAGAAAAGGGAGTTAGAAAAGTGACACCAGAGAGAATAAAAGTGATTCGACAGATGAATCTACCCAAAACTAGAAGGAAGTACGAATGTTTTTGGGAGTGGTTTGATACTGTCGTCAGTGGATCAGTGGATTTTCATTGCTTGTAAAACCTCTAATAAAACTGACATGAAAAGATGTGATGGACCCAATTGAATGGGATGATGAAAGCGAGGATGCATTCATAAAATTGAAGGATTGTTTGTGTCAAGCACCTGTATTAGGAATGCCTGACTACACAAAAGAATTTGCTTTGTCTGTTGTGAGAGGGAAGGAAGTGCGCTTTCAGTATTAACCCAAAGACATGGATTGATGCGACGTCCAGTGGCATATTTTTCAGCCACTCTGGATTCTGTGGCCGCAGCATTGCCTGGCTGCTTAAAAGCAGTAGCTGCTACTTGTGTGAGTCTTGAGCAGAGTGAGTCTATTGTTATGGGACATCCCTTGAAAGTATATGTGCCACATTCTGTCGAGATTCTTTTAACAAGAACTCGAACTCAGCATTTGACCCCTAGTCGGCTGACTAAGTATGAAAGGGTGATCCTAGGTGCTGAAAATGTAAGCGTGATAAATTCTGTGAAGAAGTAAAGGAAGAGGTTGATCATGATTGTTTGGATCTAACAGAAATGTGTACAAATCCCAGTCCAGACATCTTTGATGTCCCATTGGGAGAATCAGATTATGTATTGTTTGTTGATGGGTCATGCTTACGAAAACAAGATGGAGAATTGAGTGCTGCCTATGCTGTCTGTACTAAATCTGCTATTGTAGAAGCATCCTGTCTAAAAGGAGTCAAGTCTGCACAAATAGCCGAATTGGTAGCTTTAACAAAAGCTTGCAAAATTGGGAAAAAATTGAGAGTAACCATATTCATGGATAGTCAATATGGTTTTGGGGTTGTGCATGACTTCGGCCAAATATGGATGCAAAGGGGATTTCTGACTTCTTCAGCTTCTCCTATCAGAAACAGTAAAAATGTTAAAGAATTGTTGTAAGCATTACAATTGCCAAAAGAAATTGCAGTGGTCAAGTGTGCCGCACATAAGTCAGGAAATGATTATGTGACACAAGGCAACAAATATGCTGACCAAGTTGCACAATTTTGTGCTCGAAATACAATGTCTTTGAACAGAGGGTTGGAAAAAGAAACTTCCAATTGCCAACTAATGGTTTTCTCTGCTTTTGAAACATGGGATGAAGTTAGACAGTTACAGGATGAGGCAGATGTGAAAGAAAAGGAATTCTGGATCAACACAGGTTGCACAAGAAGAACCGATGATGAGGTATGGGTGTGTCCAGATGGAAGACCGATAATGCCAGACAGTATGTTATCACAAATGGCAAGAGTATATCATGGAGCCACACACATTGGGAGGGATGCCATGATTAGACACTTTAGGCAGACATGGTATAATCCCAAGTTTAGGCTTTTTGCAGAGAGTCTCTGCCAGCGCTGTTTGATATGTCAACAGCAGAACCCAGGTAGAAAAACGTATGTCAGTTGGGGAAAAATTAGAAAGTCAGAGGGACCATTTACAAGGCTGCAGCTTGACTTTATAGAACTGCCGTCATGTAATGGTTTGAAGTACGTCCTTGTCACTGTGTGTCTGTTTTCTCGATGGGTGGAAGCCTATCCAATGAGAAGGAATGACAGCCTCATGGTTGCCAAACTACTGTTGAGGGAGCTTATACAAAGGTTCGGATTTCCAGTCACTTTGGAATCAGATAGAGGACCTCATTTTAACAATGAGATAATTCGATTAATTTGTACAGCTTTCAAAATTGAGCAGAAACTACATTGTGCCTATCGACCAGAAGCATCTGGAGTGGTTGAGCAGCTAAATGGTACAATAAAATCCAAGTTAGGAAAGGTGTGTGCATCTACTTCACTGAAATGGCCTGACAGTAGAACAGGATTGAGTCCTCACGAAATCCTCATGGGAAGAGCAATGAGACAAGCATTTGTACCTGGAAACAAACTGATGACTATAACTGATGATCTAGTGTTGGATTATTGTAAAGGACTAGCTGATCTGGTATGTTCTGTGTCTCACCAGGTTGGAGAAGATGCAACCACAGCACAGCCGAATCAAGCTCATGATTTGTGTCCAGGAGACTGGGTTATGATAAAGAAGCACACAAGAAAATCGTGTTTAGAACCCAGGTGGAAAGGACCTCATCAAATCATATTGGTCACAACAACAGAAGTGAAGTGTTTTGGCTTCCCAAACTGGATCCATGCCAGTCACACCAAAAGAGTCCCAAGTCCTCCTGAACGACAAGAGCAGCAACTGGTAGAGCAAAGAAAAGGACCAGAAGCTGAAAGTTGTGAAGTCGAAGAAATCAGAGAAACAGACTCTGAAGAAGGTATCGATGATGAACAACCAAGTACAAGTCAAGTAGGGTGGGCACTGGATACTGGGTCTCAAGAGACTGCTGTAGAGGCTGAAGAAGAGCAAGAGACTGAAAGACCAGAGCGAATTGAAACAGAAAATCCAGATCAAGCTCAATCAGAAGAAGAAGAAAATGAGAGACTGACAGGTTCAGAACCAATTCAGTCAACAGAAGAATCTGCTGCAGGAAACTCAGAATAAGCTCAATCAGAATCAGAAAAGGAAGAACTAAGAGATCAAGAAGAAATTCAATCGACAGAAAGACAAAAATTAGAAACCCCAGAACAAGCTCAACCAAAAGAAAGGGAAAATAAAAGAACGTTAGAAATTGGTGAAGAAGGTGAAAAGGCAGTGCAAACAAAAAGAATCAGGAAGGGTGATCACTGGCCAAGTGGAGTAAAAGGACTGAGATATGTTTTGAAAAGAAGAACAGGGAAAGGATTAGAACAAGTAAACAAAATATCAAGTCAAACTGAAGAAGAACATCCAAGAAGAAAATCTTTACGAAAATCAACAAGAGTGAGAGCTTTAAATAGAAAATATAAGGCTCCTGAATGGACATACATCATCCTCGAGGACTTTGAGAATCTTGATCTAAACGAAGGACAAGAAAATGTCACTAATGAAAGAAGTGACAAAAGCAAATTGAGACCACCTTAAGAAAAAGGCTGTGACACAGAAGGTGTACATTTTACAGACTAGTAAAGAAAAGAATCAACGAACCAGATAAAGAAAAGAAATTAAAAACAAAGGGGAAAGCAAAATACAAAAAGCTGTTGAAGTGTGGGATCACACAAAGATTTTATATTTTAGTCAGAAAAGGAAGAACTAAGAGATCAAGAAGAAATTCAATCGACAGAAAGACAAAAATTAGAAACCCCAGAACAAGCTCAACCAAAAGAAAGGGAAAATTAAAGAACATTAGAAATTGGTGAAGAAGGTGAAAAGGCAGTGCAAACAAAAAGAATCAGGAAGGGTGATCACTGGCCAAGTGGAGTAAAAGGACTGAGATATGTTTTGAAAAGAAGAACAGGGAAAGGATTAGAACAAGTAAACGAAATATCAAGTCAAACTGAAGAAGAACATCCAAGAAGAAAATCTTTACGAAAATTTGAGAATCTTGATCTAAACGAAGGACAAGAAAATGTCACTAATGAAAGAAGTGACAAAAGCAAATTGAGACCACCTTAAGAGAAAGACTGTGACACAGAAGGTGGAAATTTTACAGACAAGTAAAGAAAAGAATCAACGAACCAGATAAAGAAAAGAAATTAAAGACAAAGGGGAAAGCAAAATACAAAAAGCTGTTGAAGTGTGGGATCACACAAAGATTTTATATTTTAGTTTTAACATAAATTTAAGATATAAAAGATAAGTTAGAGATAAGTAAATTTAGAACACAAAAACGGCAGAAACGAAAGTGACTTAACATCCGAAATCTAGTTTAAAACGAAGATGTGTTAAATGTTGTTTGTGCAGTATTTTAATATTAATGTTAGTATGGTTATTGTTAACAGTGGTGATACCTATTTTGATGGTAAATAATACTAATACAAGTAATCAAGTGAATGCAGGTACTAAAGGAACAATTACCACTAATTTAGAACAAATAGATGAGATTATGTATCAACATGGCAGATCAAATAGTGATTTGTCGTTAAATGTGTTTACTAAACTTCTTTATGAATATGTAGATACATTGGACGTAAGTGATTGTTATGTTTGCATGAAATTACCTTCGTCTGTCTCGGAGGGGGTGACTTATCCCCATCTTCCTTTAACATATGGTGTGTCATGTAGTGTTGTGTCCAGTCTGTTCTATAAAACAGGCAAATTTCAGTATTATTATTCTAACATGGATTTAGTATTCCCAGAGATTCCTATTAGAAGAAACCTAAACCCAGTGCTTAGTGCTAAAGATGCAGAATTTATGGGCGAGTTTTTCCTAACAACAAACCCAATAGACATAACATATGCGCATAAGAACAATTTAACCTGTATGTTACGAGATAAAGAAAAAGATTTTCTAAATTTAGTAGAGGAAAGAAGACAGGATTTTCAGAAGAAGGCTGTTGAACAGAAGTCACATGTACCTCCATGGGCTAATAAGGAAAGGGACTATAAGAAAGGCGAGACTCATGCTGCAATGTCCCTAGATTTGTCAAAGTTGGGAAAATTCTGTCTACATAGACTAAAAACAGACTATAACAACATTTTCATAGGTTCTAGTGAATGCCAACACACCTTCCTTATCATGGGGGGATAGGGACTAAAAGGGGGAACTGATCCTGTCTTACCGGGAATATATTATGTATGTGGTAAGAATGCCTATTATAGGTTGCCAACACAATGGTATGGTAGTTGTTATCTTGGGATAGTATTTCCAAAAGTGTACCACATTACTAAGAACAATGAAATGGATGTAATAAGTCAAGAACTAAAACCAACTAAAAGAACAAGCTTCTCAGAAATAGTAGGTGATATATTTGGTGCACTGATACCGTCAGTTGGAGTCATACTGAATTCACATAAGATACGCAGATTGTCAACAGTAGTTGATCGTCTATCGACAGATACTGCTGGGGGATTCTTAATGATTAATACCGAAATGATTGCAATTAGATCTACAGTTTTGCAAAATCGACTTGCACTTGATATATTATTGGCAAAAGAGGGTGGAGTCTGTGGCATGTTGAAAGTCCAACATTGCTGTACATATATCCCAGACAAAAGTAAAGGTATTGAGGGATATATTAAGAATATTACAAAGATTCATGACGATTTGACCCAACTGGAGGTTGACGGTGTTTGGGAAGACTTAGTAAAAGTATTTCCACTATAGGTAGTTGGTTTTCCACTTTAGGGAGTAGTCTATTAGGGAAAATCCTAATACCAGTAATTTCTATAATAATAGTAGGTCTGATGATGATAATGACATATAGATGTTATAAGAATAAAACAAAAGCAAGAATGATAACCGAAATAAAGAATAAAAGAATGGGAAGAAAAAGAAACAAAGAAGAGATTGAATTAGAAGAGATGAAAGGGAGTCTATATGATAAAATGAAAGGAGTAGGCATGAAAGGGAAAATAGAAGAGGAAAGAAAGGAAGATACTAAAAATTTAAATGAATAAAGTTGGCACTTGGTAATGATGGGCATTTTTATGATGGCTCAAAAATGCCATCAGAGGGGGGATTGATGAAGCAAGGATTCGAGAAAGTGAAACTTGCTCGATTGAATCCTCCATTAACTTTCACTACTCATTAATTAGTAGATGAGGCAAACCTAACATGCACCCAACACAGATACACAGGGAGAAAAGCTTACGCATGCTTGAATTAATGAGAAATAAAATGCAGCATGATTAAAACCCGCTTTAACTTGCAAAAACGCTTTGCGCATGTGCAAAACCCGAATTACGTATAAGTAACGTGACTAACTCGCTTTGAGAGGGAAAACCTCACGCATTCGCAAGACAGTCCAGAACACGGTCTTGAGGTACCGCATGCCCGGCATATGCTTGCTTGATTTGAAAGAAAGCTGCTGCTATTAACGATTATGCCTAAGAGAAATAATAATTACATGGGATAGAGTAGAAGTGGGTGGTGAAAAGTGAGAATTACATGTTTAAGAAAATAACATCTGTTTATGATTATTTTATTAATAGTGTGTATTTGGGCCTGCTAATCCATGACTGAAAAAGAAAATGGCGAAAGCTGCGCATGCTCAATCAGTCCATGAAATGACCAGGTGACACAGAGAAAGCTGAATGTCTGCCAAGATTCAAGGACAGAAGGGATGGGAAAAGAAGAAGATGTATCGGTCAACTATGAAGCCTGTATTAAGTGAATTATGGCATTTGCAACAAAATATGCATGTTTCAAATAAATTATATGAATGAGTAGAAGGGGAAGGGAAACAAACAATAGGTTTTACTAATAAAATGAATACGTCAGCTTGGGATGATGAAGACACCCCTATCCCCGTCCAATCATATTCCGTAGTTTAGTAAAGCTGCAACACTTGAGGGTGGGACATGAAGAAATAAAGACTATAACTAGAGTGACTAGAGTTAAGAAAAATTAACGATGCTGACAACGCTGCTGGGAGCTGAGCATGAGAGAGAGCAGAGAGAGAGAGGACTAGATAGACTCAGAAGATCCAGACCACTGCCTGATTAGATTTGAAGATTGCGGAAGAATATCGAGGAGGGAGAGAGTGTAAGAGAGGGAATCGCCTTTGTGCATCGGGTTGTAGAGAAGTCTAGTAAATATCAGACCTGTCCTGATCCTATCCTTTAATCTTTGTCTCCTGATCCTAAGTCAGGGGACCACCACCAGTCCTTTGACCAGAGGGGTGGTTTTCCAGTCTTCTTCATTAGGTAAATGTCATTCTATTCAGGATTTGCATATTTCTTTGCAAATGTATTATAAATGTGCCTTTTGTCTCTTCATCTACCCACTCTTATGCATTTGATTTTGTTGAATGAGCTTGTGTAATTGAATGTATTGTGCTATATGATTGTTCTCTCTCTCATTTAAGAAAAATGGAGTGTGCACTGTGTACTTGTAATTGATGATCGTTCAACTTAATGACTGAAATTTTAGATAAACTTATCATTATTATTATATTCAGAGTCTGTGGTTATTTCATTATGAATTCTAGTTAAGAAGTTGTTAATATCACCATCAACTAACTAATTATTCATCGACCAGAGGAAGAGTGTTGTTTCGTGAAGATTAGTTAGACAATGATACTGTAATTGATTTGTGGTTACAGGGAAATAACTAATCAGAATTTATGGAATTATACAGAACTAAAACCCTTCCAGCTGGAAATTGGCCAAGGAGAATCCAAATAATCGTATTTGGATAAATGTATATGGGCCCATTGAAAAGTTTAGTTTTGTGTGTAAAAATATCCAACCCTGGCCTCTTCGCGCTGGATCAGTTTTTCTGGTAGTAGAGTTATGGTTATTATTGATTAGTTTGGAGATTATTGATTATTGACTATATGTTCTTAACATGAAAAGTTAGTGTCCTGTTCTATGTTGTCTGGAAGTACAGGTATAGAGATACCTGGGAATCCCAGGAATGGAATTTTGAAGAGTATGGTAAGGAAATCACACTGCAGAAGGTTACTTGTCTGTTGTCATAATACCTAAAAGCTACGGAGGGCTGTAGGTGTTATATTAGGGACTATATCGTATAAGAGTAAAGTGTGAGTGATAGCGAAGGGTCCACCTGTGAAACTTTGGCCTTACCCGAAGGAGGAGTATCCCTAGAGGAGTAATAGGTCCTCCCCGAGCTTAAGTGAAGGGTAAACAGTAGTTTTTACTCGTAGTGTAAGGAAGTATTTTCTCTTTGAAGCAAGTGAATAAACTATCTTTCAATTAGCGGAGCAGACAGAGTAGCGCTGTTTTTTACGTTGTTACTAACAGAAAATATATTAAGAAAACTTTAGAAAATACATTGTCGTATTACCTTGTGAAGGGAGGGTCAGTAGCAGGAGTCATACTGATGTCACAAAGAGCCGAGCTGGTATTGGTTGAGACAGCGGGCGTGTAACAAGTGTCGATTGTAAAGGGAGGGTCAGTAGTAGGAGTAATACTGACGTCACAGAGAGCCGCGCTGGTATTGGTTGAAACAAGTGGGTGTGTGCAAAGCTCTGATTGGTTGGTAGACAAGAACCGCGCAGGTATTGGTTGTGGAAGAAAATACTTAGTGAGCCCTGATTGGACCGTTGGTGTGAGTCACGCTGGTATAGGACAAGTGTTGGGAAACAGGATACGTAAGAATACGGAAGAGTTTCTAGTTTAGCTTGCTGAAAATAACTAGTTACAGAATGAATCTGATTAATAAAATAAAAAATGTCTTTAAAACGGATAAGCGTGTAGTAACCAGAGAAGGGATTCTTATGCCACCCCCTAATACGCCTGCTTCTATTATGATGATGGAACAAGGATACCATACGTGTGTTTGGTTGGAAAATTAGGATTGGGTGGAGTATACGAAAGGTGATGGTGTTTTAGCTTTTCCTGAAAATGGTACGTTTAATGTAAGGGTTCTTCAGAATTTGAGGAATCGGATGAATACATTAGAACCTAGCCCTAGGTTAACGCAGTATGAAGCTTTGGAGGAATGGGAAGTTGAGGCATTTGAGCGAGAGAAATACAGAGGAGGTAGAAGAATAAATAGAAAATTTTTCCAAAGATATCCGTTTGATTCTCGAGGAGATGAGATGAAAAGATGGAGAAGAGCTGTACTAACAGAAGGGTTGTATCCAGTATTGACGGCTGAAGATCAAGTAGGGAGTAAATGCAAAGAAAAAATGAAACACACAGGTATGGAAGCAATAGAATCTGATGAAACGGATGATAAGTTATTAGAGGACATTTTAGTTAAAAGACCTCCGCTTTATCAAGAAAATGCTGGAGAGGCAACTCCAAGTGCACCAATGATGAGAACTCCATTAGTTCCACAGGTTTTATATGATCCAACAGTTACCAAAGTATTACAGGGAAAGGAAAGGGATGCATTGAATAGAACAAAAGAAGATATAATTCAGAAAATACATCAGTTAGGTTTAAATGCCGAAGCCTTGACAGTGCCAGTACTGATAGGTCCAGTTATTCCATTATATGGGGATAAACGAAACACCCCGAGATTACAAACAGTGACAATCCCACAAAATAATGTCAGAAAAGAGGTAGCGATGTCAGAAGATCTAACCAGTGAGACAGATTCAAATATATCATTACTAGATCTCCCTAATATTGAAACAGTGACGGAGACTCTGAAAAGAGGTTCACCAGTAAATAAAAGGAGAAAGGAACTGATTGTCACTCCGGTAGCAGGAAATTCTAAAGGAGTTTCGCCAGAAGAACTAGAGGAGTGGGCGAAAGGATTAGACAAAAAGAAACCTCAAACACCAAGTATAGATGTGGCCAAGTTGAAAGTGGATTTGGAAGAAATGATCATTGGTACAATAAGCCCAGAGAGATTAGGTACATACAGAGATGATGAAATGTTGTCTTTGTGTAAAAGTATAACATGGAGAGCAAAGAATTTGCATGAGAAAATAGTAGAAGTTGCTTCAGAATTTGGAAGGGATGTAGAAAAATCGAAGTATTGCAGAAACCATATAGGGCAGAATTTACTGACAAGGATTTAGAAAGTTTGAATGCATCAGGAAGGAGATTACAAATCGAAGAATTAATGAATATTTTAAAGAAATGGGGAGATGCAGACAGATGGAGAGGTAGATGGACAAAGAAAAGGGATGAGGCAGCTACAAAGGAAGCATCTGCATTCCCATTAAGAGAAACGGAAGAGGTTGAAAGAGTGTGTCCAATGAGAGAAGTTCCTGGTGGTGGATATGTTCATGTTCCATGGTCCAGACAGGATATTTTGTCTTTTACAAATGATTTTCCCAGATTAAGGGAGAAGCCAGTTGAATGGTACAAGCAGGTAGAGAGGTTTGTGAAAGTTTCAAAAGTATTATTAAAGGATTTGGATGGTCTGTTTGATATAGTGGTACCAACTGATTTGTGGACAGAATGTAATATTACGGTTGATTGGCCAACCGAAGAATATCCAAGAGATGCAAAGACAGGTGCATCTTCAGAAGATGTGATGAAAAAGTATCAGCAAGTGATTACCTTCTTGGAAGGGAAAATTCCTCGGAAAGAAACAGATTGGGTTAAAATAGATAGAACAACTCAAGAACCAAAGGAGTCAGTGCATGCGTATTACGAAAGGTTATTACAGGTATTTAAACAGTATAGTGGATTTGAAAATATTGGTGATAAGGATATGGGACATTTTGTGTAAGGTTTGTGTATGGATTGAGACCGGAAATTAGTCAGATGATTCAACAGCATATACTTTGCTGGCAGAGTAAGCCCATTGATGACATTTTGAAGTACGCGAAGTATTGCAGTGATGATATTGACGCAAAACATAAGAAATTGAAAGAAAAGATGATGTGGGCACAAGTGAAGTTAGCAGAACATCAAGAGGCAAGTACTGGTTCTCAAAAGGAAAATCAGTCAAATAACCAAAATCAGAATAGTCAAGGATCAAATGGGAATAAAGGAAAAGGGCGAATGAGTAGAGAAGAAGCGAAAAAGAAGTTTCCTTGTCCTGCGTGCGGAAAGCATGGGCATTGGAAGAATGAGTGTAGAAACGTTCAACAGAATAATGGGTTAAATCAAAATTTAAATCCACAGATGCAGAATGAGGTGGTTGTGAACCAGCAGCAACAGCAACAGGTAGTTACTCCACAGTTACAGGTACCACAAGCCCCTATGCCCAACTGTATGAATGCTCAAGTGCAGAGATACAGTGTGAAAACCGGATTTCGTGGAGAGAGTGGTAAGAATACACAAACGGTTCAACAATATTGGATGCACAGTAACGAGTATGATTCAGATGTTTCCCAATGACGGTGCCTGAGGGGGGAGGAAGAATGCGTGCTTGGCACATCCTTGGCGGTAGATCAGTCAGGTCCATTTTTTGATGGAAAAGTTGAAGGTAATGACATCACTTTCCTAGTGGATACTGCTGCTACCCGTTCTACTGTGAGAGCAGCAGAAATTCCAAACCTACCCCTCTCGGGAGAAACTATCCAAGTTGTAGGAGTCTCAAATACGCAAATAAAAACCCTGCTTACTAAACCAATAGAAGTGAATATTGGAAGTTTCAAAGATATGCATCGGTTTGTGGTGTGTGATTCAAGTCCAGTTAACTTGTTAGGGAGAGATTTGTTGTGCAAAATGAACTATACCATCTATTGTACACCTGATGGTATTGCTTTTCAAACACCCGATGAAGATATTGCTTTCAAGATGATGCTAGCAAAACAAGGAACAGAAGTGGATGAGATGTTTTCACTTCTGACTGAAAACAGTCTACCTGATGAGCTGAGAGACACAGTGAGATCAGATGTGTGGGATTTTTCAGGAAATTAAATTGGTCTGATGGCAAATGTAGACCCAATTAAAATAATGGTGAAGGAAGGTGCTGTTAGAACTGGGGGTTTTTATCCAAACACCCGACAGTACAAAATGAGTCCAGAAGTAAAAGCAGGAGTTGCTCCAGTAATTGATCAAATGATTGAACAAGGTATTTTGAAAGAAATAATGGGCAGTCCTTGTAATTCGCCAATCATGGGCTT
This sequence comes from Calotriton arnoldi, assembly GCA_963921515.1. NCBI lineage: Eukaryota > Metazoa > Chordata > Amphibia > Caudata > Salamandridae > Calotriton > Calotriton arnoldi. The sequence continues at coordinate 543,828 of CAWUFW010012012.1, forward strand.
TAAAAAGCCTAGTGGCAAATATAGGATAGTGCAAGATTAAGGAAAATCAATAAAATCGTAGTACCCTGTTGTCCAGTAGTACCAAATCCATGTCACGACGTGCTCCCTGCATTCCCGTGTCCACCACCAGGGGGCTGAACTGTGGGACTCTCCGGTGTTCTAATAAGCTTCCAGACCCTCCCCTTCATGTATATACTGACTTCCAGCCATTTGGACACTATTTGGGAATTGATATCCATTCCCAATCCATGCCGGGTTTTGTGAAAGCCAGCCTGCTCATACTTGAAGCCAGCCTGCTCATGTTTGGAACTCCACTACCTAGAATTCCCTGCTCACTGCTTTGTCTCCACCCCTGCAGGCCAAGGATGGGTGGAGGAATTCAGCTCACCTGTGGCTGGCTGCTGCTAGCCTGCTCACACCTGCTGCATATGATTACTGTGAGCTCTTTTAAGCCCCAGCTCCCTTCAGCCCAGTGTTGGTCATTGTAGCTGTTTACTGGTGAGACCGATCCTTGTTTCCTGTGCTCCCTGAGCTTTTGCTATCCTTGTTTCCAGTGATTCCTTAGCTATAGATAATCCTTGTTCCTTGATTCCTGAGCTATAGCTATTTCTTGTACCTGAATTAGCACTGCCTGCAGTGCTACCTTGTTTCCTGAGTTCCTGAGCTATAGCTATTTCCTTGTGCCTGAACTAGCACTGTCTGCAGTGCTACCTAGTATCCTGAGCTATAGTCAGTCTCTGTTCCTGTTCCTGGGCTTCAGCTATTTCTTGTGCCTGATTTGCACTGCTTGCAGTGCTCTCTTGACTCCTTGTTTCCTGAGCTGTAGCTATTTCCTGTTTCCTGATCCAGCACTACCTGCAGTGCTACCTTGACTCCTGAAGCTTTAGTATTCCCTGTTCCTGAACTAGCACTGCCTGCAGTGCTACCTTGATTCCTGAGCCTTAACATTTCCTTGTTCCTGACCTGCAGTGCTACTTTGACTCCTGAGCCTTTGCTCAATTCTTGCCCCAGCACTGCATCCTATGCTACTTTGTTTTCTTGATTCCTGACCCTGCACTATTCTAGTATACCCTTGTAGCCTCCCTTTCTGTATATCCTTTTCCAGTCCCTGCCTTTCTTCCCATTTCCTTGGTTCCAGTTCTAGTTTGCTATCTTTCTATTTCTGCTGTCTTGCTTCTGTTGCCTTGTATGTTTGTTACCTGCTTTCTGCCAAGTGTGCCCTGTGATTTCCTTCCTTTCCTGTTAAGCACTCCTCCTTGCTAGCTCCTTGTCTATTGTGCTTGTGTTTAGTTCTACCCCTTTGCTGTTACTGCCTTGCGTGTTCCTGTTTGATCGCCAGGATCCGTGGGCACAGCTGACTACCTAGGTGGTGTTTCTTGTTCACTGTGAGTATTGTCTTTGAGTTACTGTTATAACATCACCATAGGTATAAGCTCCACAGACCCTGCCTTTGTATACATATCCTATATGTGGGTATTTCCAGTCAGTATCTGTAACAGCAATTGTGGGTGAGGAACTTACTGAGCTTCAGTCTTACCGTGTGGAGCTCCTGAGTGCTTTATCCCACATTCCCTTTATTGTTAATGTTGTATTATATATATGTCTTGCACGTCCGTCTTGGGAGTAGTTAGTCTGAATGCTAAATTGCCTTGTGAGTGCCCTTCCTTTCTGAGTCTTAGCCATCTTGTTCTTTTGTACAGGCTTCCCCTTTGGGTCCCTTATCTCCTCTGACTTCCTGTGTGATCCTGGGCAGCGCTGTACTCCTCTCTCTGTGTACGTTTTCTACCCCGTTCCCAGTCCTTGCCCAAGTCCCTGACTGCGTTCCCCTCATAGTCCCGGACAGTCCCTGACAATCCAGCAGTAACTCTTTATCAGATACCTTGGGATGCACATTGCTATACAGTGATTGATTTGTGCCAAGCATTCTTTTTGATTCCTTTGCATGTAGATAGTCAATATCTCTTTGTGTTCTGGTTCGAGGACCGTGTTTTGGCATGGTGCAGAGTTCCTCAAGGGTACACTGAGAGTCCCTTGATTTTCAATCAAATCTTGAAACAGTATTTGGAAACATTGGTTATGCCAGGAAATTCAATTTTGGTTCAGTATATTGATGACCTACTAGTGGCATCAAAAACAAGAGAGGCTTGTGTCATAGACACAATTCCTTTACTGAAACATTTGGCAAAGGTGGACACAAAGTGTCGCCAGAAAAATTACAGTTTTGCCAACAAGAAGTCAAATATTTGGGACATAAGATAGAAAAGGGAGTTAGAAAAGTGACACCAGAGAGAATAAAAGTGATTCGACAGATGAATCTACCCAAAACTAGAAGGAAGTACAAATGTTTTTGGGAGTGGTTGGATACTGTCGTCAGTGGATTTTCATTGCTTGCAAAACCTCTAATAAAACTGACATGAAAAGATGTGATGGACCCAATTGAATGGGATGATGAAAGCGAGGATGCATTCATAAAATTGAAGGATTGTTTGTGTCATGCTCCTGCATTAGGAATACCTGACTACACGAAAGAATTTGCTTTGTTCTGTTGTGAGAGGGAAGGATGTGCGCTTTCAGTATTAACCCAAAGACATGGATTGATGCGACGTCCAGTGGCATATTTTTCAGCCACTCTGGATTCTGTGGCCGCAGCATTGCCTGGCTGCTTAAAAGCAATAGCTGCTACTTGTGTGAGTCTGGAGCAGAGTGAGTCTATTGTTATGGGACATCCCTTGAAAGTATATGTGCCACATTCTGTCGAGATTCTTTTAACAAGAACTCGAACTCAGCATTTGACCCCTAGTCGGCTGATTAAGTATGAAAGGGTGATCCTAGGTGCTGAAAATGTAAGCGTGATAAAATGCACCACAGTGAATCCAGCAACTCTGTTGCTGGACCCATTCTGTGAAGAAGTCAAGGAAGAGGTTGATCATGATTGTTTGGATCTAACAGAAATGTGTACAAATCCCAGGCCAGACATATTTGATGTCCCATTGGGAGAATCAGATTATGTATTGTTTGTTGATGGGTCATGCTTACGAAAACAAGATGGAGAATTGAGTGCTGCCTATGCTGTCTGTACTATATCTGCTATTGTAGAAGCATCCTGTCTAAAAGGAGTCAAGTCTGCACAAATAGCCGAATTGGTAGCTTTAACAAAAGCTTGCAAAATTGGGAAAAAATTGAGAGTAACCATATTCATGGATAGTCAATATGGTTTTGGGGTTGTGCATGACTTCGGCCAAATATGGATGCAAAGGGGATTTCTGACTTCTTCAGCTTCTCCTATCAGAAACAGTAAAAATGTTAAAGAATTGTTGTAAGCATTACAATTGCCAAAAGAAATTGCAGTGGTCAAGTGTGCCGCACATAAGTCAGGAAATGATTATGTGACACAAGGCAACAAATATGCTGACCAAGTTGCACAATTTTGTGCTCGAAATACAATGTCTTTGAACAGAGGGTTGGAAAAAGAAACTTCCAATTGCCAACTAATGGTTTTCTCTGCTTTTGAAACATGGGATGAAGTTAGACAGTTACAGGATGAGGCAGATGTGAAAGAAAAGGAATTCTGGATCAACACAGGTTGCACAAGAAGAACCGATGATGAGGTATGGGTGTGTCCAGATGGAAGACCGATAATGCCAGACAGTATGTTATCACAAATGGCAAGAGTATATCATGGAGCCACACACATTGGGAGGGATGCCATGATTAGACACTTTAGGCAGACATGGTATAATCCCAAGTTTAGCTTATTGCAGAGAGTCTCTGCCAGCGCTGTTTGATATGTCAACAGCAGAACCCAGGTAGAAAACCGTATGTCAGTTGGGGAAAAATTAGAAAGTCAGAGGGACCATTTACGAGGCTGCAGCTTGACTTTATAGAACTGCCGTCATGTAATGGTTTGAAGTACGTCCTTGTCATTGTGTGTCTGTTTTCTCGATGGGTGGAAGCCTATCCAACGAGAAGGAATGACAGCCTCATGGTTGCCAAACTACTGTTGAGGGAGCTTATACAAAGGTTCGGATTACCAGTCACTTTGGAATCAGATAGAGGACCTCATATTAACAATGAGATAATTCGATTAATTTGTACAGCTTTCAAAATTGAGCAGAAACTACATTGTGCCTATCGACCAGAAGCATCTGGAGTGGTTGAGCAGCTAAATGGTACAATAAAATCCAAGTTAGGAAAGGTGCGTGCATCTACTTCACTGAAATGGCCTGACAGTAGTACAGGATTGAGTCCTCATGAAATTCTCATGGGAAGAGCAATGAGACAAGCATTTGTACCTGGAAACAAACTGATGACTATAACTGATGATCTAGTGTTGGATTATTGTAAAGGACTAGCTGATCTGGTATGTTCTGTGTCTCACCAGGTTGGAGAAGATGCAACCACAGCACAGCCGAATCAAGCTCATGATTTGTGTCCAGGAGACTGGGTTATGATAAAGAAGCACACAAGAAAATCGTGTTTAGAACCCAGGCGGAAAGGACCTCATCAAATCATATTGGTCACAACAACAGCAGTGAAGTGTTTTGGCTTCCCAAATTGGATCCATGCCAGTCACACCAAAAGAGTCCCAAGTCCTCCTGAACGACAAGAGCAGCAACTGGTAGAGCAAAGAAAAGGACCAGAAGCTGAAAGTTGTGAAGTCGAAGAAATCAGAGAAACAGACTCTGAAGAAGGTATCGATGATGAACAACCAAGTACAAGTCAAGTAGGGTGGGCACTGGATACTGGGTCTCAAGAGACTGCTGTAGAGGCTGAAGAAGAGCAAGAGACTGAAAGACCAGAGAGAATTGAAACAGAAAATCCAGATCAAGCTCAATCAGAAGAAGAAGAAAATGAGAGACTGACAGGTTCAGAACAAATTCAGTCAAGAGAAGAATCTGCTGCAGGAAACTCAGATCAAGCTCAATCAGAATCAGAAAAGGAAGAACTAAGAGATCAAGAAGAAATTCAATCGACAGAAAGACAAACATTAGAAACCCCAGAACAAGCTCAACCAAAAGAAAGGAAAAATAAAAGAACGTTAGAAATTGGTGAAGAAGGTGAAAAGGCAGTGCAAACAAAAAGAATCAGGAAGGGTGATCACTGGCCAAGTGGAGTAAAAGGACTGAGATATGTTTTGAAAAGAAGAACAGGGAAAGGATTAGAACAAGTAAACGAAATATCAAGTCAAACTGAAGAAGAACATCCAAGAAGAAAATCTTTACGAAAATCAACAAGAGTGAGAGCTTTAAATAGAAAATATAAGGCTCCTGAATGGACATACATCATCCTCGAGGACTTTGAGAATCTTGATCTAAACGAAGGACAAGAAAATGTCACTAATGAAAGAAGTGACAAAAGCAAATTGAGACCACCTTAAGAGAAAGACTGTGACACAGAATGTGGAAATTTTACAGACAAGTAAAGAAAAGAATCAACGAACCAGATAAAGAAAAGAAATTAAAGACAAAGGTGAAAGCAAAATACAAAAAGCTGTTGAAGTGTGGGATCACACAAAGATTTTATATTTTAGTCAGAAAAGGAAGAACTAAGAGATCAAGAAGAAATTCAATCGACAGAAAGACAAAAATTAGAAACCCCAGAACAAGCTCAACCAAAAGAAAGGGAAAATAAAAGAACGTTAGAAATTGGTGAAGAAGGTGAAAAGGCAGTGCAAACAAAAAGAATCAGGAAGGGTGATCACTGGCCAAGTGGAGTAAAAGGACTGAGATATGTTTTGAAAAGAAGAACAGGGAAAGGATTAGAACAAGTAAACGAAATATCAAGTCAAACTGAAGAAGAACATCCAAGAAGAAAATCTTTACGAAAATTTGAGAATCTTGATCTAAACGAAGGACAAGAAACTGTCACTAATGAAAGAAGTGACAAAAGCAAATTGAGACCACCTTAAGAGAAAGACTGTGACACAGAAGGTGGAAATTTTACAGACAAGTAAAGAAAAGAATCAACGAACCAGATAAAGAAAAGAAATTAAAGACAAAGGGGAAAGCAAAATACACAAAGCTGTTGAAGTGTGGGATCACACAAAGATTTTATATTTTAATCAGAAAAGGAAGAACTAAGAGATCAAGAAGAAATTCAATCGACAGAAAGACAAAAATTAGAAACCCCAGAACAAGCTCAACCAAAAGAAAGGGAAAATAAAAGAACGTTAGAAATTGGTGAAGAAGGTGAAAAGGCAGTGCAAACAAAAAGAATCAGGAAGGGTGATCACTGGCCAAGTGGTGTAAAAGGACTGAGATATGCTTTGAAAAGAAGAACAGGGAAAGGATTAGAACAAGTAAACGAAATATCAAGTCAAACTGAAGAAGAACATCCAAGGAGAAAATCTTTACAAAAATCAACAAGAGTGAGAGCTTTAAATAGAAAATATAAGGCTCCTGAATGGACATACATCATCCTCGAGGACTTTGAGAATCTTGATCTAAACGAAGGACAAGAAAATGTCACTAATGAAAGAAGTGACAAAAGCAAATTGAGACCACCTTAAGAGAAAGACTGTGACACAGAAGGTGGAAATTTTACAGACAAGTAAAGAAAAGAATCAACGAACCAGATAAAGAAAAGAAATTAAAGAGAAAGGGGAAAGCAAAATACAAAAAGCTGTTGAAGTGTGGGATCACACAAAGATTTTATATTTTAGTTTTAACATAAATTTAAGATATAAAATATAAGTTAGAGATAGGTAAATTTAGAACACAAAAATGGCAGAAACGAAAGTGACTGAACGTCCGAAATCTAGTTTAAAACGAAGATGTGTTAAATGTTGTTTGTGCAGTATTTTAATATTAATGTTAGTATGGTTATTGTTAACAGTGGTGATACCTATTTTGATGGTAAATAACGACAGAAATAATACTAATACAAGTAATCAAGTGAATGCAGGTACTAAAGGAACAACTACCACTAATTTAGAACAAATAGATGAGATTATGTATCAACATGGCAGATCAAATAGTGATTTGTCGTTAAATGTGTTTACTAAACTTCTTTATGAATATGTAGATATATTGGACGTAAGTGATTGTTATGTTTGCATGAAATTACCTTCGACTGTCTCGGAGGGGGTGACTTATCCCCATCTTCCTTTAACATATGGTGTGTCATGTAGTGTTGTGTCCAGTCTGTTTTATAAAACAGGCAAATGTCAGTATTATTATTCTAACATGGATTTAGTATTCCCAGAGATTCCTATTAGAAGAAACCTAAACCCAGTGCTTAGTGCTAAAGATGCAGAATTCATGGGCGAGTTTTTCTTAACAACAAACCCAATAGACATAACATATGCGCATAAGAACAATTTAACCTGTATGTTACGAGATGAAGAAAAAGATTTTCTAAATTTAGTAGAGGAAAGAAGACAGGATTTTCAGAAGAAGGCTGTTGAACAGAAGTCACATATACCTCCATGGGCCAATAAGGAAAGGGACTATAAGAAAGGCGAGACTCATGCTGCAATGTCCCTAGATTTGTCAAAGTTGGGAAAATTCTGTCTACATAGACTAAAAACAGATTATAACAACATTTTCATTGGTTCTAGTGAATGTGAACACACCTTCCTTATCATGGGGGGATAGGGACTAAAAAAGGGAACTGATCCTGTCTTTCTGGGAATATATTATGTATGTGGTAAGAATGCCTATTATAGGTTGCCAACACAATGGTATGGTAGTTGTTATCTTGGGATAGTATTTCCAAAAGTGTACCACATTACTAAGAACAATGGAATGGATGTAATAAGTCAAGGACTAAAACCAACTAAAAGAACAAGCTTCTCAGAAATAGTAGGTGATATATTTGTTGCACTGATACCGTCAGTTTGAGTCATACTGAATTCACATAAGATACGCAGATTGTCAACAGTAGTTGATCGTCTATCGACAGATACTGCTGAGGGATTCTTAATGATTAATACCGAAATGATTGCAATTAGATCTACGGTTTTGCAAAATCGACTTGCACTTGATATATTATTGGCAAAAGAGGGTGGAGCCTGTGGCATGTTGAAAGTCCAACATTGCTTTATCGGTCAACTATGAAGCCTGTATTAAGTGAATTATGGCATTTGCAACAAAATATGCATGTTTCAAATAAATTATATGAATGAGTAGAAGGGGCAGGGTTATGTTATGTTATGTTAGAAATGTTTTGTAGAGCGCTCGTTCACCGGTTGGTTTCTTGGCGCTAAATAAGTTTTACTAATAAAATGAATACGTCAGCTTGGGATGATGAAGACACCCCTATCCCCGTCCAATAATATTCCATAGTTTAGTAATGCTGCAACACTTGAGGGTGGGACAGGAAGAGATAAAGACTATAACTAGAGTGACTAGAGTTAAGAAAAATTAACGATGCTGACAATGCTGCTGGGAGCTGAGCACGAGAGAGAGCAGAGAGAGAGAGGACGAGAGTAGACTCAGAAGATCCAGACCACTGCCTGACTAGATTGAAGATTGCGGAAGAATATCGAGGAGAGAGAGAGTGTAAGATAGGAAATCGCCTTGGTGCGTCAAGTTGTAGAGAAGTCTAGTAAGTATCAGACCTATCCTGATCCTATCCTTTAATCTTTGCCTCCTGATCCTAAGTGAAGGGACCCCCACCAGTCCTTTGGCCAGAGGGGTGGTTTTCCAGTCTTCTTCATTAGGTAAATGTCATTCTATTCAGGATTTGCATATTTATTTGCAAATGTATTATAAATGTGCCTTTTGTTTCTTCATCTATCCACTCTTATGCATTTGAATTTTGTTGAATGAGCTTGTGTAATTGAATGTATTCTCCTATATGATTGTTCTCTCTCTCATTTAAGAAAAATGGAGTTTGCACTGTGTACTTGTAATGGATGAGCGTTCAACTTAATGACCGAAAGTTTAGATAAACTTATCATTATTATTATATTCAGAGTCTGTGGTTATTTCAATATGAATTCAAGTTAAGAAGTTGTTAATATCACCATCAACTAACTCAACTAATGGTCCATCGACCAGAGGAAGAGTGTTGATTCGTGAAGATTAGTTAGACAATGGTACTGTAATTGATTTGTGGTTACAGGGAAATAACTAATCAGAATTTGTGGAATTATACAGAACTAAAACCCTTCCAGCGGGAAATTGGCCAAGGAGAATCCAAATAATCGTATTTGGATAAAGGTATATGGGCCCATTGAAAAGTTCAGTTTTGTGTGTAAAAATATCCAACCCTGGCCTCTTCGTGCTGGATCAGTGTCATTTCTATAATCGCATCCTGGTCAGCAATTGATGTGATTTTATCAGAGTCACAGGTAGCACAGTCTCACTTCCTATGCTGTCATTGGTGCTGTGGCATTTGAGGATGTATTATATTCCTTACCCACCCTTGGAATTTTGGGAAATATACTGCCATGCACTGTGGTGGGAATAGTTGCAGTTAGAGCAACTGATGGCAACATGTGACACAATCCAATATCCCAGGAAGTGATGTCACAAAAGCGCAATGAATTACATGTTCACCTGAGGTGCAGGCCACAATCCTACTTCCTTCAACCTAGCAGCCATATGCCCAAAGTGGCCCCCGCAGGTTGCTACCACATTTTAATGGCTTACCTTCAATAAATTGCTACTTCAACAAGCATTTGTAAAGCACCTATTGTAACACTTCACCCATGAGGTATGTGCCAAGCGCTCGTTGACACAATGCACGCTTTGCGACTTTCAATACATTTATTACGAAGTGCAGGACCTTGCCAAGGAATTTTGCACACCACATACATTCACTCCAAATTAAAAAGTATTGGTAAAAACATTGTCATTTACAATGTCAATAGCTCTAACTCACAAATGCGAGACTTATTTGCATTGCAAATGCTTGTTTCAGACAACTGGCACATTTTCTTCTTTAGTGCCTTGGATAGTGAACACTTTTCTTTCTCAGGCAGCAGTGTGCCGGCGTAAATAAGATTAGAATTTATGACATTTGTAAGTTAATTTTCTGACAACTGCGAATAGCTTCTGAGAGCATTTTGAAAATTCATATTTGACAACACATTAATAAAACTGACATCCGTTAGAAAGGGTATTTGTCTTCATCGATTAGTACTTTGCTACTCACCAGCTCATGGCTCTTTTAATATTTGGCCCAGCAGCTCAAACCTTCAATAATAAGGCATAAAAAATGAATCTCCTTCTTTGACCACTACCAAGTCTGGGAAATGAAAAAAAGCTTACTGTTCACTCTTATGCTTTTAATCTGTCACAAAGTTTATGATCACAAGCGTGCATTTGCAAAGTTCCACTTTTGTGTATTTCGTTATTAAAATTTGGATTAGGGTAGAAAGAAACCTGTGAAATCACTTTGTTACATCTGTTGCTATGGAGCAGACTCTTATTTTCACGTTTTCTGTATCTGGCACTGTCCTACAGTGTCTCCATAAAACCAATTTAAAACTGATTTTTAATCGTATGGGCATCAGGATTTAAAACAATGCAGTAAATGTCATGCTCGAGTAGCAGAGATCCGCAGGTTAGTCAGTGTTTTATTAAATGCAAGGATAAGGTACAGCTAGCCCTGCTTTAACAGTTCAATATGCTAATTTCAATACAAGGGTCAACTACTCTGATTGACTCATTCAGTCTGTAGTTTTTTGTATTTTACTGCCACTACAGAATGGGTTTTAGTAATCACGCAATAACCTGTATGTGTATAAAGCCGTGAACGCAAGGTGGTCTGATTGCTTTACTCAGGAATTTCTTTTCTCTGAAACTATCTAAACAGGTAAATTGGTGCCTTATGAAGAGCTTCTTGTTTCTTCTTACATTTCACATGCTTTACTTAATCTTGCATTAACTATAAGTGTATACTTTTTCAATGATTTTGTAACTTTTTTTTTCTCTGCAGCATATCACTCTTGTCTCCCCTCCCTCATAACCTATTTCCAGGTTCTCTAGTGCCACAAAGTCATACAAATGGAAATAGCACTATGCAAATATAACCACTCCACTGCAAATAAAACAACAAAAGTTAAAAACATAGTCATTTTCAACACCAAGAGCTCTAACTTTCACAAATGTGAGACCTATTGCATTGCAAATGCTTGTTAGTTCTATTGTTCTATATACCTACGGTTTGCTTGTTGAAACATGTTTGTGTTGAAACCCCCATTAAAGAAATGTAAAAAAAAAAAAAAAAGAAAACCTACTTATGATGAATTCATTGATGATCTGATGTTACTTCCATTTTGATCTTCTTGAATATACTTACCTAAAACACTTTCTTGTGAAGTATTTCTTTAGTTTGTTACAATTGCAATAGCATATATTCCCATATGAATCTGGACTGGATATTGCAGAATCACTGGATTGAGCTGCCTAATAAAGGTATCTAGACAAGGACAGGCAGAGAGATTTTTATATTTGTTATATGTGACTCCATTCCTCAAATCTTCTTGATCTACTATCAAGTGAAAACACTATTTGTGTTGAATGCAAACAACCAACTATAGAACTAAGTATGAATCTAACCTGATGATCTGCAGTGCCAACATAGAGCAATTTTCTTAACAGTGACCCTGCTTATCTTTCTGATTGTGATAGCTCCAATGTTATTCTTGCAGGGCTGGTTTTAATCAGTACGCTACTGCCATACTCTGAACTCATTTTCCAAGATATTACACCTTTCATTAATAAGTGAGTGCAGTCACATGAATACACAGCCATGATACTTCACTCAGTATTAAAGTTCTGCTTTATCAAACTATAGGATAGAGTTAGCTCATGCAACTGTTTTTTTTTCCTTGCAGATAACTTTATTCTCCAGGGAAAAAGGACAATCTATCCGCATAAAATGCTTGGGTGTTTGATCCACTTTCCCACCTTAGAAAATGTCTTCTTTGACTGGAGCACAATCATTGAGTTCCAGCACTGAGATGTTGAAAGGGATATGAGAACCCACAACCAAAAACACATAAACATGGTCGACTACCTCTGTCGGGTGCCCCTCTCATAAATTTCCACATTTCTGCACTAAACTAAACTAAACTAATTTTGTGCATCTAAATTATAATTGGGTTTGTGAGAAAATGTATGAATAGGCCAAGAGCCTTGGACTTTGCAGATCAGTGGTCCAGACTCATGATAATCTATTTTCCTCATCATTTTCTATAAGGAATAGGACTGCTATAATGTATGTCAAATTTATAGAAGGACCAGCATTTAAATCTAAATATTATATCATTATAGTCCTACTCTGATCCATATTTGCAAGTTGTGTATACTTAATGTTCTTGCGTTTGCAATTGCAGCATTAATAATCACAATAAATAATGGATATTTTATTTGTTCAAGAATTAATGATCGTGTGTGTATGCCACATAAACTGGTTTTATATTTCAGTTACCCCCCCAGCAATTCAATTTGAGTTTGATTGTTCTGCACACATAGGCTAGTATTTGAAGAGCAGTCATTGTAGTATCAGCCTTTCTTTTGAGAAAGTATCTTTAGTGTTTCTATTCCATAATAGTGAATGTAATTTTTAAGGAAAAGTAATTGGGTACCGAAGAGCTACTGAGTCAGTCAGTGTGAGCTATGTTAACAATGTAATTAGTTTAGGAGAAGGCTACTTTCTGAAAGATCAAAATCTTTGTAATCTGTACTTTGCTTGAGTCATATTAAGGGTATTGTTGGTCAGATGAGCACTACTTTACGATGTTGACGCTCTCTGTCACATGGCTACATTAAAGGAATCTACCCTATTACATAATGTAGTTTAAATTATTGGATGGGTTATCCATGATTCTCCTTCTCTAAATGTCTCATTGCCCTACTGATTTAACAGTTAATGCTTTATTAATGTCCACCTGATACAAACAGGCTGACTTTCTGCATTAGAGATGTTGCTTAACGGGCACACTACCTCATAATCCCAACTGTATTAATCACATGTAGTAAAGTCCCACCCCCATCAACCTTTTATACAAGGTATTAGAAATTGTCTGATATTTGCTATGCCTTTCAAACAAATAGGCACAGATTCATTGGTGGTCAGTGGACTCCAACCCCTTTCCTGACAAGGTTAAAAACAGGTTTAAATGAGAACTTATAGTTTCCATTTACTGCCTGAAAAAGTGATATGCTTGTAGGTAGTCTCTAAATCGAGTAGATCTAAGTGTTGCGCATTTCTCTCTGGAATTGATAATATGGGCAGAAATTAAAACCATGATAGGTGGATTTCTTGAATTTATGTCAACCAGTGGCAAGTACTGTGGGCCACAATCCAGCCCAACATTTTAAGTTCACCCAGCCAGTCAGGAAACAGCCAAATCAATCAACTGATCAATCAATCAGGCAGGATTTGTAAAGCACAGCTAATCACCTTTGAGGGTATCCAGGCACTGAAATCCAATCTACTCGGGTGGCCTCAGTTGAATAGCCAGGTCTTGAGTCTCATTCTCAATTTTTGAAATGAGTTTGAGGTCCGGAGTTGAAGGGGGAGGCTGTTCTAGGACTTCACTGCAAGGCAGGAGAAGGAGCATCCTCCACTGTTGCTTTGGCTGATACAGGGGTGTGAGCGAGGGAGAGGGAGGCACCTCACAGGAGTCTGAAGGGTTGGTGGAAGCTAAGGCCTGGTTGATGTATGCTGGTACTTGGTTGTGCAAGGCTTTGTAGGCGTGAGTCAGAATTTTGAATTGGCATCTCTTGGGGATGGGGAGCCAGTGGAGTTTCTTCAGATGAGGGGTGATGTGTGTCCATCTAAGGAAGTCGAGGATGAGTCTGACTGCTGAGTTCTGGATTGTCTGCAGTTCTTCAGGAGGTGCATGGTAATTTCTACATAGAGTGTGTTTCCGTAGTCCTAGCCGCTGATGATGAGGACTTGAGTGACAGTGTGTCTGGTGGAGACTGGAAGCCATTTGAAGATCTTTTGGAGAGTGAGCAGCATGAGGAAGCAGGTAGAAGAATCTGCGTTGATATGGTTATTCATGGTGACATTGCTGTCCAAGATGATGGAGAGGTTTCGAGCATGGCCCGTGGGGGAGGGAGTAGGTCCCAGTTCAGCAGGCCAAAAGTAGGCAATGCAAGGGTAGGTGTTGTTCCCGAAAATCAGCACTTCAGCCTTGTCGGTGTTCAGCTTGAGGCAGTTGTTTTGAATCCAGTCGGGGACGCTGGTTATGCACAGTTGAAATTTGGCCCTCATGGTGGAAGGGTCTTTGATTAGCGAGAGGTTTGCCGGGTCTGGTGGCTCAGTGGACTAATGCATCCATGGCAGGGGCCTGTGTTCGACCTCATGGTCACAGGTTCGAATCCCGGCGAGTCCACTCAGCCTTTCATCCATCTGAGGTCGATAAAATGAGTACCACTGAGTTGGGTAACAATAAACATCTGTTATTCAGTGCCAAGAGACCTTGTTGGGGTGAACGTGCGCTTTACAAATACACATGTTATGTTATTTTATTTAGGATGCGCTGGGTGTCATCTGAGTAGGAGATAATGTTCAGTCCGTGGTTTCTGACAATGTTGCCTAGGGGAGTCATGTAGGCATTGAGCAGAGTAGGGCTGATGGATGAATCTTGAGTGATGCCGCAGATGATGTTCTTGGGCTTTGAGGTGAATGGTGTAAGGCAGATTCTCCGTGTTCTTCCGGTGAGGAAGGATGAGATTCATTTGAGGGCGTCCTCTTGGATTCTGATCAGATGAAGCCTCTTAATCAGGGTGTGGTGGGAAACAGTGTCAAAGGCCCCTGAAAGGTCGAGGAGGATCAAGGCAGCCACTTCTCTCCGGTCTAGGAGAGTTCTGATGTTGTCAGTGGCTGCAAGTAGGGCGGTTTCGGTGCTCAGCCATATGCCATATAGCCTTGGTCCAAAATATTCCTACCCAAGCTGCCAGAACCACTGAGAAGATTACAAGTAAACCCAGAACAACCATTTCCTAAGAATGCTGTAACAGAGCTCCCCATATGTGAGGCCACCAGAAGTTGAAAAAATCTGAATCTTTGAGACCTTATCATAGGTTTTTGGGCAGTCACTGGTTATTGGGAAGTATCCTGCAGTCATTTACTACAGGCCTCCAGAACTATGATACTATTTAGTCTAACTAGATACATAGATTACTTTCTTTGGACAGTTGAAACTCAGGTACTGACAGTAAGCTTTCACTGCTTACACCAGTTGTAGCTAGATTTGCACACTCAGGTACCGAATATAAAACATAATTATGGTGATGTTCAAAGAAAAATATAACTTTTATTTACATTTAAGTAAATAGGAAAATTTTAATTCTGTTAGAAAGAAAACCTAGGGATGTACTATGAATGTATGTGCTCAGAATGGGCATGCAATTCTCAACATGATCTCCTCCTCCAGCATGCACTTTCTCAACTCACTGAAATATGATTAGCTGATGATGCATCCCCCATTCTCCATGCAGCCATCCCCAGGCGTGGCTCCTCCGTTAAGGCGGAGGAGCATCGCCCCACTAAAACAATTCCCCCAGGGATAGAAAAATAAAATGGTAATAAAGTTCATTTGTTACAATTTTATTTTTCAAAACCCCATCCCAACCTGAGCGTCAGGACAGGGCTTTCTGATGTCTGCTGCTGCCAGTCAGACAGCAGCAAAAAGCAATGATGGACAGGGCACTTTAAGTTTAAAGTGCTCATGTCTTTTAGGCTGGCTGTCTTGCGATGGCCAGCCAAACATGCACATTTTAAACCTCTCTAACCCAGCTGTCTTAGACAGCTGGGTTGGAGACAGCATAGGGGTCCAGTGTCCTCGGGAGCGGCGAGAGAGGCTGCTACCTCCAATCCTGGAGGCATGAGAGCAGTGCCAGGATTGATTACTGCAATTTCCTGGACCCTGCCTGGAGAACATTCGACCGAGGATGAGGATGTCGCATCAGGAAGGTAAGTGGGATTCTTTTTTTGTTACTTGTTTTTTTACTTACATTTTTGTTCCCCCCACCCTACCACCTTCCTTACATGCCAGCCACCATTGGCCATCCCATCAATCTTCCAAATGCTGATAAGAAAGTAACCTACTGAGAAGAGCGGGAAACAGCGTTTACAATGCTGTTTCCACAACGCATGGCCTTACAACGCGGTCGTTACAACGACTGCGTTGTTACCACGCGTGCCATTACATCACAAGTCGTAACAACGACTTGATGTAGGGGGCGTGCAACACCAGGGAATGTGTTGGATTTTAAATCCAACACCTTCCCTACTGTTGCACAAACTGGAGTAGGAATAGTAATTAATACTATTCCTAAGTCCAGCGCGCTCCCTAGAGCAAATCGTTGTTACGACTTGCGATGTAATGCCACGCGTGGTTACAACGCGGTCGTTGTAACGACCGCTTTGTAAACCATGCGTGGTGAATGCATGCGTAGAAACGACATAAATTCAGAAGAGCAGTGCATCAGTAGTTGGACGTCTTCAGGAACTGAATAACCAGCTTCCATGAATTTTTATCATAAAAATACAAATATTTACATTGCTATTTCTCACTTTTTTCAACAAACTTCTTATCAATTCTACTGATCAACAAAAGCCCCTGAATAACCCAATTTTCTCAGATGCTGGTTTGATGCCCTTGATTGCATTCCTGTAAGAAATTGGGGTATTAATTAAAGGGGAGGGAGTGATGACCCACAGCCCTTCTTGGGCTGAATCACTAAAGTCACCAAATTAACCTGAGTATTTATGAGCTACACAAATAGTAATAAAGGCAAGACATAACATAAGAAAAAATCCAAACTAATTTAGAAAAAGATTACAAGAGAAAGAAACACAACAGCTGACCAAGGTTAAGCACTTAAATCCAAATGTATCATTGTCAAGATTCGGTGCTACTACTCCCAGCACCCGCCATTGATAGGTGCCACTGGTACAAAGAAGTTCAAAGAAAAAGGGAGATGCACTCAATAATTGTTCAGCAGAGCCAGTTCAGTCCATAAATCTTCTTTATTCAAAATTAATACATAAAAAACTTTAAGCACAGCCAACGCATTTCGTTCCTGTGTGCCAAAGGAACTTCATCAGGGCTTGACAAAATTAATAAGTTGGTTTTAATAACGACCAAATATGTACTCGGGACGGCAAGGTCTCAAAGTAATTCAAAGAATAATAAATTCCAAATTTCATTTCTTAATTAAATGTGAATATACATGCACAATCAATTGCAAAGGTTTGAGAGGTAGCATCATATGGTCCCGGAGTTCAAAATCCTTACTAGTAGATCGTTGATCGATGAGGACTCTGAGGACTCCCCAAGTTGCTTTTCAACAATCTACTAGTAAGGATTGAAGTATTCTGTCCATCCTTACCTGTTTTGAACTCCGGGACCATATGACGCTACCTCTCAAACCTTTGCAATTGATTGTCGTCCCGAGTACATTTTTTGTCGTTATTAATACCAACTTATTGAACTGATTTAGAAAAAGAGATTACATTTTAATATATGCAATGACACCAAAATGACAAAAGTCCAATAAGGAGACCAGGAGATATGAATTTCTGAAGTGTAAATGTATAAATAGTGCCAAAAAGGGTTAAGTGAAACCGCGGTCCTCTGGTTGTGCTCGACCAGTACCTAGGTGCAAGTACGTTTGACCAAGATGGAGCATGGGTCAGATACAGAATTCAGGTTTGACCAGTTGGAAGTATGGCAGAACACACACACACCATTTTCCTACTGCATTAAAGCATATATAACATGTGGGCCAAAATGTGCCACATTTGTGACAGAGTGTTTCCTATATCTTATAGAATTTAACTTTACTTGAATTTAATTCATTAATAGGTATAGTACATTATATTGAGATCTGCATGTAGGTAGTCTGTCACAAAAAAGACAAACATTCAATCTGCCTTATTATCTGGGCCATTGGAATTATGGGGCAAGAGAGGGACAAATTATGCAGCACAGTTGAGTAAATTATGCGGCCAGAAAAGGCAAACTATGTGGCATAATGTTGCATATTTTGTAATAGTATCACTTCATTATTTTGTCATTTTTAAACTTGGTAACACTGTCTGGGCATTAGTTGCACCTCATTAGTACCAGTTTAATATCCAAATATAGCAATGAGCTACCGAAAGGAGAATAACCCAGCTTTGCAAAGAGCCTTCTGCTGTGCGGCAACATGTGCCACTGCATTTTTAGCAACTTTTAAACCGTTTGACTAGAAGCAAAAAATGTTTTTATTAAAATCTACAGATTATGTGGCAGATGATAGATTATTTGGCAAATGCAGCAAATCTATAACTATGCAAAAATTGCCACACAATCACATAATTCCAGTGGCCCTGCTTATTATAAGTGTTTGATAATATAATATAATGCACTTGCAATAAGGCATACAGCATATCCATGACATTTGTGATGAAGCAACAAGTCTGACTAAATCGAAATGTGTGATGTCCTATTGTTTGTCCTTTGTTGATGGTAGTAAGCGAAAGTGTCTAATTTTTGGACCTTCTTGATGTGTGTACCTTTTGCTTCTGGCCTCTGTAATATATAGCTTTGAGTTCTTAAAGAACAAGAGAGGGAGATGTTGGCCTAACTTCAAGGTACCAACAGGAGAGCCATAGGAGGTTGGAAGGTGGAGTGATCGACACAGAGGAACCCAGTGGTACTGAGTGTGATGGCGCTGGCCACAAGCCCACTAGTACACCTGGTTCTGAAGCCTCCGACTTGGGCGAGTCCATGTGGTAGCCACAACATCTGTTTCTGTGTCTGCCATCACCACTACCACCAGCACAAGCACACACTCACTCCTGTTGTTATACAGGTGTGGGTCTCCTTTGCCCGGGTACCTCTCCACCTACCCCATCCCACCAGCAAGTGTGCCTGAAGAAGCATTGGAGGGTCTAAAGAATTTCTCTATACAGTTGACTGCTTATTGCAGTCAGCAACTATTTCAAGTGTTTGACATCCTGGGTGACAAGTGTCCAGCCTTGTCTGCCTTATAGAGATGTTCTGACTCTGCTAGTGCCTCTGCTGACACCAATGCTTCCAGTGCCCCTGTCCCTGTTCTTCTTTCCGCCCCATACAAAACGTTGACCTATTCCACCACCTACCCAGATTCAAAGCTTTAACCACATTCCAAAGCCTACCCCAGATTCTCTCCACCTTCATCTTCCAATCCACTGGTCGCAAAAACACACTCTACTCCTAAATATTCCCCTACCCCAAAATCTTCAATACCCCAAAATCCCACCATATCCATAGTCATTTCTCTCCAGGACTGCCTAATAAAATCCTAAATACACCACCCATCCCAAAAAGGAGGTGCCCAGACATCCATCTGCACCAGCAGGATGGAGAAATCTAGGTAGAAACTACTATGATGAGAAAAGATAAAGTCCTGGAGAGCTCCACAGACTGTTTTTGAATGATGTTAAAATACCCAGAAGAAAGCTATTTTGTTGCGCCTTTTTATTTTATTTATAAAAATGTATAATGTAGCCTCTTGTGTCCGCTGTTTATTTGTACATATATTTAGTTTTGATACATGTTATAATGTGTGTGTGAGACTACATTTAACTTTATGATTTGTCTGATTATATGTAGATACTGAGATTCACATATAACTTGGTCACACATTATGTATGCCTACACCTACAGGTTGACTATTGGAGTGCAATGTCTGGTATATCAGTGTGTATTCTGCATTTGATATTATGTGCAAGATTTAAAGACATAGCATATCACTGATCCAGTGGCAAATCCCAGGGGAAGGGGTTTGGGATGGAGAGAGCGTGTAGAGTCAAAGATGCTGTAGCTGGTCTACCCAACAGCAACACTGCAGCAGACATTCACACCAGGCTGATGAATGGCACTGGCAGATATGGGACCTATAAACAACAAATAATAAGGCTTTAGTCTAGTATTAACTCTATCTTTTGAGTTATCACCTCAAGAAAGCTTTTCAAATCTCAACCAAAGTTTATTTTTTGTGCTGTTTTGTTTTGATTTAGCATGTCCGTAGAGGCTCCTTTATCAATATTTTTGAAACTGTAGTGAGTATGATTTCAGCCTCAAACCCACAAACTAATTTGGATGGTATTAGCTTCACCCAAGTCCTCTCTGGCAGAGACCTGCCAACTGTATGTACAAGTTGAACAAAAACACTGGTTACCTTTGTTTGCAGCACGATGTTGTGACTGATCCCAGCCTGTAGTAAAACCAAGTCTGTTAATGCGTCTCTCCATTTCTTTTGTTCTTTTTTCCATCCAGGTGCAAGACTAATGCAGGACGTTCTTTGCGGTGAGGTATAAGTGGGGAGGATCAAGGGAGCTGGCAAGACAGAGTCCTGGAAGCCTGGAAACCGGTAAGTAGCAGGCGAAGAGGCTAAGCGAAGGGGAGGAGTGTGAACAGTCTTTAAATAAGACTGCTTCAGAACATTTATAAAGGGCACATTCTAATTGTTTGGAACAAGGGACAGGTGCAGATAATTAACTTGATGAGGCTGCCTTCTAGAAGGTGTTTTCAAATGTTCACAAAGGTCACATTCTAATTGCTTATAGCAAGGAACAGGTGCATGGGATTAATTTGAGAGGGCTGTCTTCTGGAAGGTTCACGTTGAGGTCATCTATGCCGGTAGCTTGATGCTTATTCTGGTGAATTTTCTGGATGTTTCTGTGGCACCTGAAACCTGACCTTGCATTTCCATGGTAAAACATTTGTCAAAGTTATTAAGACTTTTCAAACAAACTGGGGAACACCAGCTGCAACTAGCTATTACCAACAGCATGTAATATGGTCAAAAGTCAGGGTCCAAGATATTTGTTCATTCGTAAGTTTTGGTAGGAATGATATGAGGCATGCTGGTATATTGTGATAGTCAAGAGAGATGAGCTGTGACAGGAATCCTGACAGTCGCCCCTCTCAAAGGCAGTCTCACAGGTTAGGGTTTGGTGGGATGGAGGACATGAAATCGTCTCACTAGATGGGGGGCATGAACCGAGGAGGCCAGCTCCCAGGAACGCTCAGAAGGGTCATAACCCTTCCAATCTATACAGTAATATAGTTTTCCCTGATATCGTTCAGAGTCCAAGATACAGTGAACTTTGTGCTCTTGTTGGCCATTAATCAGAACAGGTGGGGGTGGGGTATCGCTTTATGTGGCAGGGTGGTATGGCTTGTTCAGCAAAACGTAAACAACTGGGTGGATAGTGTATTCAGGGGGAAGCCGTAGCTTGACAGTGATTGGATTAATTATCTTGATAAGGTCATAAGGACCTATAAACTGTGGTCGTAGTTTCCTTGGGCCTTCTAGTTGTAGGTGTTGGGTTGATTACCATACCCTGTCTCCTTCCTTGTATATAGCTGGTGTTCTATGCTTGTACCTCTATGACCAATTTTGCTTTTGATAAACTTGTCCTAGCGTGTTTTTGAATCTCATGCAGTTGTTCTAATCTTTCTGTGACTGAAGGTAGAGTAGTAGAAACTCCTGATATATCAATGGGAGGGGCCTGAGGATGTTGTCCCGACATGAAGAAGAAAGGTGTGTAATTTGTGGCTGAGTGGGTGCTGTTAATTTAAGTGAATACAGCTACAGGTAAGGCCTGATCCCATTGTACTGTGTATGTGGATAGTAAGCATCTTAGTGTAGTTCCTAGGGATTGGTTGACCCGTTCAGTTTGCCCATCGGTGTGTGGGTGGAAGGCAGATGACAAGGCTACCTCTATTCCTAACTTATCACAGAATTTTCTCCAAAATTTAGATATCAACTGAATTCCACGATCTGAGATGATTTCAGTCGGTAGACCATGAGGTCTTACAATATGATCAATAAATATTTGACTAATTTCTGCGACGATGGGTATCTTTTTGAAGGGGATGAAATGTGCAATTTTTGATAATAGGTCAACAACTGCTAAAATGGTAGTGAAGATATTGCTTGCTCGAAGGTTAGTAATAAAATCCAGACTAATGGTGTGCAAAGGAACTGGGGGTATATGCAGAGACTGTAATAAGCCTGCAGGCGCAGTGTGAATGTTCTTGTTTCGTGCACAAGTTGGGCAATCAGATATATATTCTTGAATATCCTTCCGCTTGTTGTTCCACCGGAAGGTTTTTTAACAATTCCTTAGGAGTTTCATTATACCTGGGTACCCCACTAATGCTGTGTTGTGAATCCATTGAAGTACCTGATGTCTTAATTCTATAGTAGGGATGTACAGTTTCTGAGCGTGAAGGACCAGCTTGTCTAAGATAGTATGTGGTTAGGTGTTTTGATCCTTTCTTCGTCCTTTAGTTTTTAGGTCGAGCATTCGAGACCTCTTGCATATACTTTAGTATATACTTATATGTGTATGTATTTTGTGGGCTCTGGAGATCAGCCCTAGGACTTGTCTGCTTCCGCTTAGGGACTTTTTTTCTGTTCAACTGCCTGTATTTAAATGTCTTGATAGAAAACGACCAGTAGAGATCAGTAAAATACCAGAATTGCTTTGTGCTTGTTCAACTGCCTCTATTTAACTGTCTTGATAGAAAACGACTAGTAGAGGTCAGTAAAATACCAGAATTGCTTTCTGCTTAGGGACTTTCTTTTTTTTATTTTACTGGCAACTTCCTCTATTTAACTTTCTTGATAGAAAATGACCAGCAGAGTTCAGTAAAATACCAGAATCACTTTAGCATTCTCTAGATTCCAGTCCATAGAAATTGTCTTCCACGAGCACCCGTAGACAATAATATTTTTTTTAAATCTTGTATTTTCAGTGATATGACCACCAAAGGCCCTGATTTTATATTAAAAACAGAGGATTGGACAATACCATTTCCTGCTGAAAGGCAATATTTCTCTCCATGTGTTCCCATACCTGGCGTGTTACACAGTTTGGTGCTTACTTTCCCTCCATGTTAAAGAACCGTAGATGTTTCAGCACCCACGCTAATGTGCTGCATAGCTAAATACATATAACGTCCCAAAGGTGAGACCGATTGCATTGCAAATACTTGTTTATATTCTCAATATAAGGCTGCCATAAAGGTGTCAACCTCGCTGACTGTGACTCTCTTTTCCGGTGGAATGATAGTAGGGGAGTCTGATGTGGAATGGAAGGGTGAGCATACCTGTTGCAAAGTCATCCTGTGCCGTGGGCACCCCCAACTTTTTGCTGACTGGTACTGGTGGTAATTGACTCTGGCTGACCCTGGGCTCTGCCTAAGCAGGCCCAGGGCCAGTGCTATGCTGAAAACACTTAGAATACAGTGAAAACACCTACATACACTAGGGTACACTAAGGGTTGGGGTACCCCTGTAATTGGCATGACCTACCCCATAGGGCCCTAGTACATATTAGGGCAGTGGGATTGACACTACCTATCAGTCCCTAGTATAAATAGGGCATGGCAGTTTAGAGGCCAGCATACCTTTCTGGACTTGCATGTGTGCACTGCTGAAGCCTGGGGTATTTTTAAAAGTGGCTCTGTGTGATAGGACTGCTTTTAAAAGTAAATTGTGCCCAAACTCGACTTTTGTGTTTGGGGCACTTAAAAATGGATAACCTACAATGTTTTGGCATATTAGGAACCCCCAGGGTCTCCCCTAGGTGTCCCAGGGGTGGGGCCTCAGGTATCTATAAGTAGACCCTTATAAAATGAGTTGTATATGCCCTGAGTAAAGTGAAATTTCACATTTCACTCCCCACATTGTGATAAAGTGCTGCCCAAATTCGACTTTGATGCTAGAAGCACTGTGGAGGGAGGATCTGCAATATTTCTACAGATTCAGAGCCCCTAAAGTCTCCCCGAGTTGTTCAATGGGGTGGGGGTCCTGTAGATATAGGCGGAGTACTTGTAAAATATGTTTTTTAAGGCCTGGTGCTAGAAAAATGGCCCAAGTCATTTTTCCCATTGCAAATCCCATGCCACATAGGTTAACATGGCAAGAGGTTATTAACTAATAACTCCTGATAGGAGAATGATAGAACTTCCATTCAAAGACTTCCCAGAATGGTAGTGATAAATCCAACAATATGATATTGTTGAATTTCTCCTAAAATATACAGATAAGACGTTATAAGACTTTCTTGTTTGTAGGTCCAGATTCAGCCTTCCAGTGGTCTGTCCTGATTGGTCAGAGTTAAGTGGGTGAGCCTAGCTGCTTTGAAGAGGTTATAAAGAGCCCCTGGGGTTAACCAGCTCTGCTAGGAGGGCAGTGTGCTGCTACACAGGAATGCCAGAGCAGGGGGAGGAGAAGTAAACCATGGTCTTCAAAGGAAAGGCGAAGGCCTCAGTGTCAGTTACCATTCTACTCTTTTGACCCCCAAGCCCGAGCTAGGATTAAAGGAAGGATTGAGCAGATGCAAGGGGGAGAGTCTATGGAAATTATCCACCCTAGGGGTGTGTTTAGCCAGCTCTTAACTCCCTGCTGGAAAATCAGCCATTATGAATTTGGAGGATTTGGTGAACTCTGGAACAAAATAATGCCACACTCTACAGGATGTGGTCATACCCTTGGGGAGTTACCCTGCTCCCATTGGTCAGAAGTGACCTTCTGCTTGATCCAGTGAACTTCGAATAAGTATCTGAGAGGGGCAGAGCCCTTCAGATCTGCTGCTTGAAACTGAAGAGAATCTGAAGGGTCTGCGCAAAAGATTTTGATGTGCATTTCCAAAGGCCAGGACTCTGAGATTGCGCCTTTTTGCACCATTTGAAACTACAGCCTTGTGGATCAAACCTGCTTCAAAAGGACTAAAGAGTGGACACCCTGTAAGCTACAGGTTAACAGAGCTCACCTGGACATCACCACAAAGAATCCCCAGCCTGGAGTACTACCAGTGGATTTGTAAGGGTTTTGTTCAAGTGGATTGCAGGAATTGAAGTCTCACACATTCAAGGACCCTCTTGGAGATTCCAGAACCTTGGATTGTGTGTTGGATACTTTGGGACCCGCAAGCAGAACTTCAGGAAGGAGTTCTAACTGGACCCAGCCTGCTGGAGAAGACTGCACAAGAGTGGTGAGAGATCCACCAGAACAATTGCTCAAGGTGGATGTGTCCCTGTCAGAGCAAACGAAATGACTAAAAGGGGCACTGTTGGTTTCTATGCACTAGAAAGTTACTAATCTTTAAAAAATCATTTCTCTGGTTCCCTACAGTGGATTATTTTCATTTTGGTGTCATTTAAAAGATAAAATTATTTCCTATTTTTATAAATTGATGTTGGATTTTTATTTTGTGTTGTGTCTTAATTATTTACTGAATTGGTGTTTTTAGATGCTTTACATACCTGTCTTTGAAGTTAAGCCTGGCTGCTCGCAGCCACGTTACCAAGGGTTGAGCATAGGAATAATTTTCTAAGACCTATTCTGAGCCCTATACTGTGTTAGTGGCCTTATTGCCAGTGGCAGACTTACATTTGCCCCTACCAATAATCCACTTTCCAACAATACCCCAGTCTAGAAAGAACATAAAACTGTAACTGCTTGGTCCCTGGGTGATAGGTAATGATGAATTCGAACCCAGTAAAGGAATGAAGCCATTGCATTTGACAGGGGTGAGAGCCCTAATGGAGCTAAAGAATTGTATTTTTGTTATGATCTGAGAATCTTGTGACTGTATGTTTAACCCCCTGTAGGTAATGCCTCCATTCAGTGAACACCAGTTTGATGTCTAGAAGTTCTCTTGCAGCCACTGTATAGTTTTGCTCCGCTGGCAGACGTTTTTGGGGAATAAAAGGCTATGGGATGCATGTGGCCAGTTCTTGGGTTCTTTTGAGACAAAATCCCTCCTACAGCTACCTGTAAAGCATCAGCTTTGATGTAATAGGGCTGGTCTGGATTGGGATGCTGAAGAATGGGTGCAGTGGTGAATTTAGTTTTTACCAGTTGCAATGCTTCATTGGCATCTGGAGACCACGCAAATGATTGACCCTTTTTAAGCAGCTGCGTTATGGGCGCCACTATCTCTGAAAAGTATGGGATGAAATGGCCATAAAAATTGGAGAAGCCAAGTATCTGTTGAATTTCCTTGACAGCTGTTGGAGTTGGCCAATTGGTAATAGCTCTAGATGGTAGGTACATGCTGTAAATGTTCTTGTTGTGAGTTTGAGTAAATTAGAATGTCATCTATGTAGACGATTGCACAAACATCCAAAAACTCTCTCAAGACCTCACTAATTAAATATTGAAATGCTGACGGAGCATTACCTACCTAAAGGCGATTTTCCATTTAGCACCTTCTTATGCACGTATTAAGTGGTAAGCTCCCCGTAAATCTAGTTTTGTGTAAATTGTGGAATTTCTGCCCTGATCAAGTAGTACCGGAATTAGCGGGAGCGGATGGCGGTTCTTAATAGTCACCTTATTGACCTCCGTATAATACACACAAGCCCTCAAATCCCCATTCTTCTTGGGTACAAAGAAGAGTGGGGAAGACACAGGCGACGTGGAGTGGTGTATAAAACCTATCTCTAGTAGTTCATCCAGATATTTGCATAGATATTGAGTTTCAGGCTCTGTCACAGCATAAACTCTACTGCAGGGCAGCATTGCTCCTGGGAGGAGATCTTTGCAGCAATCAAAGGCTCTATGTGGGAGCAATTGGGTGGCTTTCACAGGGTCAAAAACATCTAGAATGTCCTGGTCTTCTTTGGGTAGGTTAAGGTTTTCTGTTCCTTGGACCAAGACGCAATGCAGAGGTATTCCCACCTCTGAGCCTCTTGGTATCAAGTAGTATTGCAGAATGGTGAGTCCAAGGTTATGGTGCGATGTACCCAACTAATTTTCGGATTATGGTGTTCTTGCCAAGGTACTCCCAAAATTACCCCAAAGGTGGGAGTGTCTATTAGATCGAAGATAAGTCATTCAGTATGCCCATTATCTTATGCTGAGGTTAGAGCCGCTGTCGGAAAACAAATTAGTCCAGAAAACAACTCTGAACCATCTACTGCTCGCACAGGCTCAGGTTTTTCTTGGAGAACTTTTATGAGCCCGAGCTTGGCAGCTGGGGTCAGATCAAAGAAATTTCCTGTGACCCCTGCATCAATAAGCATGGATATTATGTGCCTTCACTGTGGGGCTAGGATTACTGTGACTCGGATAGTCAGATGCCACAGAATTCGTGTTCCTACATTGGTCAGATATTGTGAGATCTGTACTGCTTCTCTCAATGAGACAATCTCCCTTCTGGTCAAGAGCCTTAGTTTTCCCTGTTTTTGATTGACCTCTACACTAGCTGCAGCCTCAGTCTTTTTTGGTTTTGCAGAACATTCCCTAGCAAAATGACCGGCTTTGCCACAATAAAGACATAGGCTCAATTCGCGGAAACGCTCCTTTTCCTCATTAGATAGTGGGCCCTTTAAACCTCCTATCTGCATAGGTTCAGTATCATGAGTCTTACTGTCTGACTCCAACTTCTCTGTTTTGAGAACAATTTACTCTGGTGTCACTGCAAGATTAGTCACCCTTTCGCTCGCCCAATCAGTGATCTAGCTTAACCGCAAGATCAATAAATTCTGTACAATCGTCGGGCAGATCAATGATGTGCGAGAGGGAATCTTTAAGATCATCTGTTAACCCTCAATAGAATAAGGATGTTCTTTTCTCTTCCAGTCAGTGTGTTTCCGCCACCAGACGATTGTAGTAGTGACATAAGTCAGCAGGTCCTTAGAACCTTGTCATAGGTTTAATGACTCATTGTCACTTGCTTGGATAAAAACATGTTTTGCAAATAATTTAGCCATGGCAGCCTTAAAAGCAGAATAGTTGTACAAAAGAGGATTGTTTGTTTCTATTAAAGTATTTGCCCAGTTAGCGAATACTCCTCTAAATAAGATATTACACACACTACTTTAGCAGCGTCATTGGGGAACGTCTGAGGTTTACATAGGAAATGTAATTGGCATTGACTCATAAAGGCTGCAAATTTAGAATGATTGCTATGAAAGCATTCTGGAGCTGCTAAGGACACAGGACTGCGTGTAGAGACAGATACATGCAGATTATGTTCAGTAGTTGCAAACGCCCCTCTTTGAAATGGTTCTCCAAACATAGACTGGGTCACAACTGAGTGACTATCCTTGGGTTTAGTGTCCCTCCACA